>VDFB02281492.1:758572149-758801547 GCA_007258455.2 Sequoia sempervirens | reverse complement strand
CTCACAAAACATCTTTTAGGATAATTACCTTTTGTATGCCCCTCAATTTTGCACTCAATACACCATATTTCATTAGTTTCTTTGTTGGTTTATTTCTCCACTTTTAATTGTTTCATCATTCAGAGCAGTCCATCTAGAGTTCTTGTATATCATTCTTGATTCATCATCGCTATTGTCATTTGAACTTCCATCTTCCTCTATTTTTCTTTTACTATGCGAGAACATTTTATATTCACTTTCTATGTCCATCGCTTGATGGTAAGTGCTAACATAAGAGGAAGGGGTACAATTTTGTTTTCCTTAATGAAGGGATTAACCCTTCAATAAACCGTCTTTTCTTCAATACATCTACTGACTATTTTTCCATCTTCACCAATATTTTTTGAGCCTACAATTTTAAGCTTGTACATTTTCATGCTTTCCTTGTTTGGTATTGTAGATCTTCGCTACAATTTTGTTATCATCTCTTGGAGGTTTGAATTCTTCTTGGAATTCTCTTTTCAATGCATCCCATGTAGCTTTGTGTGTTATGTCCAATTATGTATACCACTCTATGGCAATGTCTCTTAAGAGTTGTTGAAAATGTCCTTAGCCAATAGGTTCTATCATCTTGGCCATTTTCTACCCAGATTGTTTTACATGTCTTGCAATTTCTCATAGGATCCTCTAATCCATTCCCTATAAATTTTGGAGGTTTATTCCTTTCTACATTTAGACTTGCTAGGGGAGTCACCATCTTGCTTCTTGGTTGCGCCCTTTGTGACAATAATCTAATTGGAGTCTTGAGTTTTATGTTTTGATGCTTTCCCTACACTCACAGATACATCAAAATCCTTCACTCATCCCTCTTTAATTTTTGTCACTCTCGAGTTTCCTTCGAGGTCCTTTCTATGCTCCCTTTGTCTTGATGTTATCAACTTTGATCTTCTAATATTTGGTTCCTCCATAAGTGTTAGGTCTTCAATTTGGCATACGGTGTTTTTGTATATCATTGTTAGACTATTGGTAGGTTCTCCCTCACCTTCCCCTTTGATCGACTTTGATGGTACAAATGGTTCTTTGATGGAAAGGCCGATAGGTTTTCCCTCTCCTTCCCCTTTGTCTGGCATTGATGGTATGGACAGTTATCCCACTTGATCAACAAGGTTGATGCACACTTCATTGGGGAGTGGTAGATGTCATGCTATTTATTCCCACTCGGTCTATGTATGCTCACCCTTCATGTGTTCTCTTTCCATGAAATTTTTACTTTCTTCTTGACTATGACTTATGCTTATGCTTCAGATTTTAATCTTGGGTGGACTCAAGATTTCGGTTAGAAACCTTTCACCTTCTTCATATTCACCCTTCAATCATCTCCTTCATTATCTTTGTTTTATTATCCTTAAAGATCATTTGATCTCTCGATCTTGACCATGTTGTGGTATCTTTCCACTTTTATTGGGGTCTTAGGGAATGAATCTCTCAAATTTGACCCAATGACACCAAATGTTTACTACTCTATCTAACACATGAGTAAAATATATTTATTCATAAATAAAATTATTGTAGAAGATCATAGATGGTCATCCAACAATCAAATTTGATCTGAATAGATCATACCACTCTCCTTGATAATACACAATGTATTTAAAGGACCTGAAAGTTGCTAAGAAGAACACAATCATCAATTGATCGACACTTATAACTACCTGAAGTCAACAATAGATAATAAATACATAGTCAAATGACCAATTTTATCAAAACATAATAATATACATTGTACACTAACTAAAACAAGTTTAGATGTTATTCTTTGGGGTGGGGGAATCAATGATTATACTTTGTTATATTCTTGCATTAGCTTTATGTGATCCCTTTGTAGCTTCTAAAAGTTAGCTTGTAACTTTTTAGCTATTGCCTCACTAAACAAGTTTATTATCACCACCAAAGATGTAGCATAAGGGGATATGGTATCAACTAATCTTCCACCAACCTAAATCCTTGTTAGTTCATTTATATCCCTAACCACTTGAGGCTTCCTATTCTCGGGGGCTATTACCCATAATGCTAATGCTTCAAAAAAAATATTGAACCCTAATCCAAAGTACAATTATTTATCTTGATCCTTAGAGGATAGTACATCATCACCAATATCTTCATGATTATGTCTAGGGAAATTGCAAAAGCTATATCTCAACCAAGAAATAGCAAGCACCCAATTTCCTTCACCAATCTTCTTCCCTCCTCAAGGGTCATATTGTTGACATAAAAGTAAACTTCTTGCATAGCCTTCTTATACACTTCTTTCATTTCATCTTCATGCACCTGTCCCATCTCCTTGTTCAAATTTTACAATAAATTCTATGTTTTATTCTTGATGGGGAGGCCTTTGAATTTTGGATTTTACAAATTCATCAAAAAGAAATTCAATACAAGTTAAGGCTCTTACATCATTTACATTCTCACCTCATTCCTCTAAGCCTAGCAACATCCTTTTTGAAGGAGTAAAACCTACTTGCATCCTTTGAGGAGAGGCAACATATTGTTGAACTTCTTCCATGTCAATTATTTTTTCTCCAACTTCCTCTTTCATGAAACAATCTACAAAGTAATCAACCAATGGTTCCACCCATCTTTGATGACTTGGTGTTGATTTAGGAGAAGTAGCTTGTACATTTCCAGCTTCTGCCACCTATGGTTGGTTCATTCCTTCCTCAGTTTCTCCTATAGCTACTATGGGTGGTTGGAATCCAAGGGTATCAATATTATCAAGCATCCTTTGCATTCTACTAATGGGGACATCAACTTCTAAAAAGTCCCCCTTATAATTAGGGTATCTTCTTTTTCTTTTTATTTCCTTTATCAAAATTTTAATCCATTATTATTTCCTTACTTGTACCTGTGAATTCAAAATTCACCATGCTCCCTTCGGGTTTTTATTTTTGGCTAAGTGTCGGCCTATGCCTTCAACATTTTTCTTTCACCCCCTTTCTTTTGTTGGTACCATGAATTCTGCCACTTGTCTACTCCCCGCACTCTGAATGCATTTCCTCTTTGCTCTTCCATCGACTCACCAAAATGCTCCCATGTGTCCTCACTATAGGCTATTTTCATCGTTTCCTTTTTGCTTCCTCATCGGGCCTCGCTTGAGTGCCACGTAGCTCCCATTCCCATAAAAATTTGGTGGGCCCCACGATCGGCATCTACAGTACACATTTTTCTACGTGTCTTCTTTGCACAAGCTTTCAGCGAAGGAATGAAATAACGATCACGGGCAGCGAAATGTTGCCACGCGTCTCTTCTACACACACTACTTCAACATAGAGGATGAACTGAACTATAAATTGCAGCTTTTGCCATGTGTTTTAACCACCTACCTCAAAAGGAAACACTTGTCTGCACAAGGCTCTGCTGGACCACTACCATCATTTGCAGAGGATGCACCTGAACTTGGAGCGACTAGATACGTTGGCTGGATTCTTTTTGTTACAATGACTGGGAGGAATCTTTGATTCTACATCATTGCCAAAGATTCTCAAATCTTTTATGTTACTGCTTGCCAAGGCGGTGGGAGCATTTGGCTATATATACTCCTCTTTTTTTCGAAGGAAGGGTTCCAGGATTTCGTAGAAAGAATATAGAGTTTAAAAAGACACCAAGCCTTTGTTATTGTTATTTAATTATTGCAAAAAGACTCTCAGATTGTGCCAATCATTTTGCCTTTCTGTTCTTTTTTATGTATTTGATTAACTTTAGGCTATGTTGTTATGGTTGGATGATTCAATCGCAGGAAGTCTATAAATTGAATGCAAGTTTACTGTCTTAGATCATGTCATGTGACTCTTCTTGTCAGTACATATGTGTGCAAAGTTATTTTATGTAGATGAATGAATTGTTTATATTTTTAAGCTTTGGTTTATTTCTTTTCTGGGACATTGCAAACTATTGATCGGGCCATTAGATCTATGATTTATCATGCCTATTATCTGAGTTTTGGCACATCGCCTTAGATTACACTTTCATTTTATATATGTTTCCTTTTCCCTTTCCAAACCCCAATTATAGAAGAAGTTGACTTCTTTAAAAAAATTGGAGGTCACTCAGCTTCAATACGTCCCCCATAAACTAAGTTTCCCACAAAGGGCTATTACCTTGCCAATTTTTGGCATCAACAGTTTTTCTTTTTCCTGGCACGCCCGGTGGGATCGAGTTTAATGAATCAAATTTTCAGAATGGTGTATGAGCCATCAGCCTGTTACTAGGTCCCAAACAGCAAATAATCTTGGTTTGTTAGTACCACCATTAGGGACATTATAGGCCGCAGGTCAATTAGTAAACGTTTTGCTTCCTCCTCCCTTTCCATTAGCCATGTTGTCTGCTGCTAACAGAAATTATGTGGCATGGGATTCTGAAAGCCCTCTTGTTGCCCTAGTAGCACCTGTTGTTTGGGCCACTATCCTGATTTCCACCCTAAAAGCTATACCTAAATTCATCGGAGATGGCTCAAGAACATTGTCCAAACATTTGCAAGATGTTGCGGATATATGCTTAGTACATGGGGTTACAGCCAAAAATGTGGCGTTAAGGTTGCTTGCTTGCCTCTTTCAGATGCAAGGCACTAGATTGGTACCGCACAATGCAAGAAAACACTATCAGCACCTGGGATGAGCTTGGGGAGCCTTTCTATCAGATATTTTTGAATGCAGGAGACTGATCATCAATGTATTACCAGCTATCAGTTATAAAAAGAGCCTCGCACGAAGCCATGGCTGACTTCAATGATCATTTCCATACAAGCTGGCAGAGGATTCAAGTTGATATCCGCCCACTACCTGATCTAGATTTTATGTTCTATTTGAAGTCTATCAATCCCAACATTTCAATGATGATCCAGTCTCTCAGCAGAACCACCCTACCAGGCACATATAGCATCGTTGTTAAAGCAGAAAATAATTTAATAGATGTTGGGAAGTTGCCTCCTCGACCCATCATTCCTATATTCCCTGAAGCATCGATTCCTACTCAAGAGACGCCTTCCACCAGTGCACTGGCTCCTCCTCAATCCATGTACACATACCCAAGCATGCCAAAAAATGTTGCCTCTACATCTAGGTCTTCAAAGGAGGAAATGAGCAAGTTCAAAGAAATGTTGCGGACCATCGTCAATGAGATAACCATCATCAAGCACAATCAGGTTGTACCCCTGAAGCCCGCCTACCAAAATTATCAAGGCGGAAGGTCCTCCTACCAACAAAACCAATTCCTGGGAGGCACTCACTCGAATCCGCAGGTGCAAACCACAAATCAAATGGTACCGGTACCCACTCCACTACAGAGCGCTAATCTAAGCTCGAACAAGGAGCTGAGTGCAGGGCAAAAAAATTTAGTGAAGGACACCAACCCCTGGTGCTTCCCTTGTGGTGATTCACATATGCCCCAAAATTTCCCGCGAGGCAACTTAAAACAAAAGGTGGTGGAGCAGCGCAGCCAAGCCACAACATCAAACCCAGGAAGCTATGTGCACACTTCTTTGCAAATAGACAATGCGGTGTTGACCACACAAATGCAAGGGATGTCACTAGAGAAAGAAGCAAATATCACTCCCAACCACGCACTTTTCTCATGGATGGAAGAAGAAGAGGCAGTGTTTTCCAATCATGTGTTTGCATCCAAAACACTGAAAGTACAATCCAACTACAACAGTTGGTCAAAGAGGAGATTCATGGGCGAACTAGTTGCCCCCGCAACTAGTCAATCTGCAACCTAAGATTGCTTCTGACCAGACGCCTAATGACTCCACAGCGCTGCCACAATATCAGCCACGGAAGGGAATTATTATAAGAAGAGCAAAGGAGCAGAAACCTCTAAATATGCCTCCTTTCAATGTGGTGGAACAATTGAAGAAATCATCCGCTAATGTGTCTCTATGGGATATTCTAGCTATCCCGGAGCAGAAGATGCTACTACAAAAGGCTCTCCGGGAAGACGTAAGCGCGGCACCGATGGAGAAATTTCCAAAATAAAAAGTCGTTGATCCACCACCCTCTTCCAAAGTTCTTACAAATAGCATAGTGGAAGCCCCTGCTGAAGTCAGGGGTAAGCCAAAGCCCCAACCCTTCTTCTTAACTCTTATTATAGGGGAGAAATTATTACACAATTTCATGATTGATTCTGGTGCTAGCACTACAGTTATGCCTAAACAGATAGTTGAAGCTTTAGGACTCAGCTATGAACCCTTAAAAAGAGGAGTGATGCAACTTGATGGAAATAGATTCAAAATTGTAGGTGTCATTAAAGCACTCCCCTTGAATCTATTTGTTTACCCTAGTATCACTATGCCATAAGACACTATGATCATAGATGTTCCCCCCATGTTCGACCTCTGTCTATCTAGAGAATTTACTTTGAAAGTAGGCAGATACCTGTCCCTGGACTGGTCGCATTTGATCCTCAAAACCAAACATGGTGCAAAAATGAAGATAGAATATGAAGTTTTACATTTAGAACATGCAGTTGATGAAGCCATGATCAATTTTGAAGCTGCGCATACCTCTATCACTAAGCAAGAGATGTATTGCACGGAGCTACTACAAGATGAAAGGGTGACCGGAGATCAGGATGATCAAGAAGACGCTCTCTTCAGCAAACATATAGACACCGGCCCTTTTGACAACTACCATGCTACTAGGTTGGGCACCTATGTCATCTACGATGAAGGTCAAATGCTCCCCAAGGTTGTCAAAGAATTTGAAGGCGGTCAAGCCTCTAAGCTATGGACGTTGCACTTTGACGGAGCAAGATGCAAGAATGGTGCAGGAGCTAGGATATGTTTAATGTCCCCACAAAATGAAAAGACACTGAGGTATTTCCGCTTCCAGTTTGCTTTCTTAAACAATGCAACTAAATATGGACTAGTACAAGGTATCAGCCTTGCAGAATGGATGGGAAGTAAGCAATTGATGGTGTTTGGAGATTCTGAACTAGTAGTCAATCAAATTCGAGGAATTTTGCAGTTAAGAATGTTTGCATGAGATCTTATAGACACCAAGTTTGGGACCTAATGGAGGGTTTTGAAGCCTTCAACATTAGGATGATACCCCAAGAACAAAATACAGAAGTTGATCACATGGCATCAATCGGATCTCAATTTGATCTTGCCTCTGATCTCATTCACAACAAACACTCTATACGAGTAATAGTCTGACCAGCGATTCCCGATAATGATCAAAGTTGGCAGGTGTTTGACAGTGATGAACATATTGCCTTGTTCATCCAGCAATCAAGCGAATTTGTTGACCAGCTTCAACCAAAAATCGCTGAAGCCTATGAAGGGAAAATCATTCAGCTAAAGTCCAACAAGCTTCCAAAAGGGTTGGTCACTATCGAAAACCTTTTCAATTGTGATGATGCAAGAAATGACAAATGAAAGTTTGTAACAGACAAAAGTAACTATGCAGACCTACAGGCCGGAGATGGAAGAAAGCTCAAAGTCGGGAAGGATGTCCCACATCGCAATAAAAAAGGCTTATCAACTTCTACGATAAATATGAAGGAGTAGTGGCTTGGTCCTATAATGATCTGAAGGGATTCGATCTCGACATCATCCAACACACAATTGAGCTAGTGGAAGGTGCAAAACCAGTCTGACAAAAGTGGAGGCTGGTGAACCCAAAGATTGAAGCACTAATGGCACAGGAGCTAACAAAGCTGATCCAGTCACGGATTGTCTTTTCAATCAAACATAGCACGTGGGTATCCAACTTGGTTCAGGTCCGAAATAAAAATGGAGATATTTTCCTATGTGTGGATTTTTGAGACCTCAACAAAGCATCCCTAAAGGATCATTACCCACTACCCTCGATGGAATCAATCCTGCAAATAGTGGCAAGATCGGAGATGTTCTCCTTGTTGGATGGTTTCTCCAGTTACAATCAGATCCAGTTCAAAGAGGAGGATCAACATAAGACAACGTTCACTACCAAGTGGGGGAAATTTGCATACACCAAAATGTCATTTGGCCTCTTCAATGTTGAAGCTACTTTCCAGTGGGAAATGGATATCGCTTTTAGCAAATTGATCAATAAGATTATCTTAATCTATTTAGATGATCTGACAGTGTTTTCTAAATCCAAGGATGATCATTTTGATCACGTTGAGATGGTGTTCAAGAAATGTCAGGAGTTCAGGATATCCCTAAACCCAAAAAAATGTGTCTTCAGAGTACCGCAAGGCAAGCTACTAGGGCACATAGTGTCCAAAGAAGGAATTTCAATTGATCTAGAGCGGGTAAAAGCCATCAAAGAGATTCCTCTTTCGATCAACAAGAAAGGCATTCAATCCTTCTTGGGGAAGATAAATTTCATTAGCAAATTTATTTCTGACTTTGCAGGAATAATAAGGCCAATTACCATGATGCTAAAAAAGGGTCAAATATTCAAATGGACAAAAGAAGCCAGAGAAGTGTTTGAGAAGGTCAAGGATGTTATCTCTTCCGCTCCAGTTCTGGTTAACCCAGACTCATCAAAGGACTTTATAATGTATGTATTCAGTAGCAAATCAAGAATTGCTACTGTTTTAACTCGATAAGATAATGAGGGAAAAGGAGAAAATCCAATAGCATTTCACTCCCATACCTTGAAGGAATATGAGACGAATTATAATTTCGTCGAAAGGCAGGAATTTGCAATAGTAAAAGGACTTAAGAAATTATGCCATCTAATCTCCTTCAATAAGGTGATTGTTTATGTCACGCATTCCAGTGTGTGTGAATACATCATGGAGGGAGAAATTGCAGAGAAAAGAGCTAATTGGATCATGAAGATTCTCGAATATGACATTGAGGTCAAACCCACCAAAACCGTCCGAGGAAGAGGACTATGTGAATATTTGGCGCATAATGAGGAAGTGGACCTTGAAGAAGAGCAGTCGGAACTAGTCCTAACAAATGGGTCATAATCCAAAGGTTGTTGGCTAGCAGACAGAGTAAGGTTTATACATACAGGAAAGTACCCACCAGGCCTTCCTTCTCAAAAAAGGAGATTCTACCGGTTGCAAAATAGTGGATTCGCACTCATCGAAGGAATATTTTTCAAGAGAAATTCCAACGGCGTCCTATTGCAATGTGTTACCACAGAACAAGCAAGGAAGATCCTCAACACCTACCACAACAATCCCGCAAGCGAACATTTCTCCACAAAGACTACCGCCATCAAGATCATGTGCACAGGTTACTTTTCACCAACGCTATTCCATGATTCCCATTCCCTAGTGAAGACTTGCAAAGAGTGTCAGTTCTTCGCCAAAATGAGAAAGAATTATGCAATGCCCCTCAACCCGATAGTGGTTGATGAGCCATTTGCACAATGGGGTTTAGACTTCTTCGGAATGATTAACCAAGTTTCTAATGCAGGACATAAATGGATCTTAATGGCCACAGATTACTTCACAAGATGGACTGAGGCCATACCACTCAAGAATGTGACAGACGAAGAGATTGTGGATTTTCTAGAGGAATAAGTGACAAGATTTGGCTCGCCCAAAACTATCATCTCTGACAACGCTAAAGCTTTCCTAGGCTCCAAGGTAAGTCAATTCATGCTTACAAATGGAATATTCCTTAAAACATAGTCAAATTCTTACCCACAGGGGAATGGCCTAACCGAATCAAAAAACAAGAATCTGGTCTGACTCCTCAAAAGAATTGGATTAGAATATCAAAGAGAGTGGCACAGAAATCTCTGAGTAGCACTCTGGGCGGACCACATAACTCCAAAGTGGGTCCTCAAGACTTCATCGTATGAGCTAGTTTATAGAAAAGAGGCGTTATTGCCTATCTCTATGGAAATTCCAACGTTGCAATTGCTAAAATCCCTAGAAGCGGAGCATAATGGTGTGATGGAGGTGCGGTTAGCTAAGTTGCTAGAGGTACAAGAAAAAAGGGAAAAGTCCCTAACTGCCATGACTAACTGCCAACAAGTGGTTAAAAGGTGGTTTGACAAGTAAACGTCTGACCAAGGCCTAAAGTGCGAAGATTTGGTTCTAAATATAACGAAAGGGTTACTAAGTCAGGTCAGCACGATAAGTTTGATAGCCTTTGGGAAGGACCATTCAGGATAATTTAGTGTAAGGAACACAATGCATACGAGTTAGAGACTATGGAAGAAGAAGCGTTGGGAATTCTGGTCAATGGAATCCATTTGAAATTATTTAATTAGGCTTGCTCTTTGTAAGCATGTAAATATGTAAATATGTTTTTTCCTTCTTTCCTTTTTGTTTTGGCTGGCTGGTCTTTTTTGTTTTTATCTTGTAGTTCGTGGCGAAAGGAAGTGGTGACCCATTATTGTGGAAAGCGGGAGAAATAAACTCATACCTAAATAGAGAAAAAATTACACACCCTCATGAAAAGCTGAGATTCATACATACACACTGAAAAGGAAAAATAACCCAGTGGCAGAACTAGGAGAAGACAACGAGATAATCATAATGATATATTTTCATTATATATATACTTTGATATTTACAGTTCAAAATGGCTTAGAAGGCCACACTTCCAAAAATTATATGTATTCTTCTTCTATTATATATTACGAGAAATCCCTTTCTAGGCATGTATACAAAAAGAAACTAATTACTATGAGTTTTCTGAATGCAAGGAAAAGAGAGACACGGGTCTTTAGTTCACTGCACGAGCAACAACAATGGACTCGTTGATGGCAGTGTCCATAGTATCCTCATCCACGGGAGCAGCGTCGGCGTCATCCAATGAAGCAAAGGCAGGTGAAGGGAACACCAAGTTCCTGAAGTTTGTATACCAGTTGATATTGTAGAATGGCACCACGTTGTAAATATGGAACAAAAAGTGAAGGGCTCGAGTGACCCTCTGATGGTGCTCATCTCACGTCTAGAGGTGAAATCCACTCAAAAATGGCAGCCATGGCACAACATCCTCTTCTATAAACCTCTGGAGGTCACTTGCAGTCGGGATTCCCCCACCATATGCAGCATTTGCAACAACCTCACCAAGGTCATTCAGGTATTTCTTGGGAAATATTTCCTTCACCAAACAAAGAATTAATGGCTTGGGAATTCCTACATCTAGCATGGAGGCGACAAAGTGTGAGCACACATCAGTGTTAACTCGATACTTGTCCTCATACTCAAGGCAGTCTCATCCCAAGACCCAATTTATGGCTATAATTGACAGGGAATGCTTGTTCTTCGTCATCCTCTTTAACCACTTGGTAGAAATTTCTCCTAGGAAGACAGTCTAAGACTTGTGCGACACTAGCCTAATTGGGGTATCCATCTTTTCAGACTTCTGAAAAAACTATAGAACTATCCCTGCAAAGCACCTAAGTCTAACCTATGAGAATGCTACGCACTGCAAATGCTAAACTACTACACCAATTGCCTAACACCACTTCTACTCAAATCACTAAGTGTGATTTCACTATTGTCAAGAGGCCCATTTATAGAAAAATCAAGGAAAAGCGTGTTAATCCATTTGCCATAAATGTGATGTTAATCAAGTACCAACTTGAAAGTTGTGCCCAGGCTCGCTTGAATTTCCCACCTAGTTGTGTCTGCTAAGTACAATTTGCTATGTGCCAAAACCGATTAAAGCTAATTAATTAGCCTAAACTGTTGGCAGCAATCGGCGGTGTTAAGTACGGCCGAGGATTGAGGTGTCATCCTCCAAGTATGTTGTGTTTCCCAAGGAAAAATTTATATCTTTTGAAATACTGAGCGCATCTTCGTCCTAATCATTCTTTTTAAGATATTAATTGCTAGTGCATACGAAGGCTTAAGCTTCTTGCAAAGCATCGGCTCAAGTTCCAAGAAAATCATGCGGTACAAGCAGTTGCTAATTATATTTATGAATTCTTGTAAAATCAAAATAGCAAGTAATTCATCTCACACAAGCCAAAGGGTTGGCGGTACATGCTGCATTAAAAGCAAAAACGGAAATTCTCATCTACCACCTTTTAGAAAAGATCGCTAAATATTGCATGTAAAAATTTTAAAGCACTTAAAAGTTTTCTTTTAAGAACGTTACTGAAAGCGGAAACCAAAAGTTCTAGAGCAAAGTCAAGAGCCAAAGTAAAGTTGCAGAGGAATTCTAAGCAGAAAGCTTCCCACAAAGTAACAATGGCAAAAAGTTTGAGCTAGGGGGTTAGGCCAGTAGCATCTCAAGAATTAGCTAAAGCTCTATGAAGAGCACAAGTAGCTAATGTCTTTGAAGATATTTCTTATGCTACACCAGGTATCCCTAACAAGCCGGAATGGGAAAACACAAGGCAACTGGACAAGCCTAAAATCTACAAAGACTAGAGCCTAGTTCATGAAGATTAGGATAATGTTCATGATCCCTTCGTTGCGAAAAACCCGAAAGGGTTGAGGGAATCTTCCTATGCATGCATGAAGGTGTCCAGAAGACCAATGTCATCTGCGGAGAAGATATGGTTCAGCAGGTTTCCTCAATAGATGGTCCCATCTATGCATTACTGCCTGGAGTTGGTAGATGCGGCCATTAGGCGTTTCATTCCGAGTACCAACACTATCGAGGTCTAGAATCTTTCAGTTAACATCAGTCCAGCCGTCATTTGGAATATGTTATGCATTCCAGACCCTGTGCAAAGAGGAATGGCAGTGGAGAATTTAAATCCTAAAAAGGGAACTGATATATGGAACACCAGGAAACAGGCTCGGGAGTTTTTCAACGAAGAAACTGGAAGAATTGAGGCAGAATGTGGGAATCCGCCAGTAGTTCCTGCTCTACACGGCGCTTTTAAGGAAGACCTACAAGATGCCTTTTTAATGATAGCATTTGTTTTTGGTATGGACACTAACAAAGAGGTGCAGTCTTTTCAATTGGACCCAGCTTTCCAATTCTGCTACCAAAAATCTTATTTTTGGTATGATTTCAAAGAGTTCCTGTCAAAGAAGATGTTAAAGCAAATTGGAAAATACCCAACTAAACGAAAGTTCAGATTTGTCCCTTATCTTGCTTATATGTTTTTATATCAAAACCCTAATTTCTTTGCTGAGCGTATGGAGTTGTCCATCTTTGATGAAAAGAAGAGGAAAAAGCCAGTTTCTGTCTAGACCCCTCTCCTCTCTTCTACTTTTGATTATTACGCATTTTCGGATCTTTTTTTTACCCCAATTTTGCAAGATTTATTAGGAGAGGAGTGTGCTAATAGGCTCACGATAACTCAGACAAAGTTTATGCAGATTTTTGTTCCTAAATGTGATTGGTTTTTCGAAGTGGATTTCACATTCATCTAAATGTGAGGCTTCACTGAAGAACCCTTCCGCCTTCCGATATGTGTGACTAATTGGGTGTTGGCTCTGGAATTGTTCCGATAAGCATGCATTATCGATATTACCTTCTACAACAGCAAGAAGGTCAAGAGAAAGGGATTCTTCACCTATCTACAAACTTTCAAAACGGTAGCCATGAAAAAGAAGCAGACACACCCACTTCTGCAAGATAAACTAGTTCATTTGGGGTTAGTAATGATTTGTGATTGTAAATGGGATTATAACCCATTCAATGATTTATCGTATGATCACCTCAAGGTAAATCACAGCCCTTGGCCTTACTAGGAGTGGAGACGTAGCCCGCTAGAGGATAAAGACGATCTATTGGTCGACCTGCTTCATATCCCCACAAAATATAGGAGGTCACCATAGCATAGGTTCTATTTCCCAGTGGGAGAATATGATGAAAACTATAAAATGGGAAAGGCTATGTACAATGAGCTGAAGGATGGGGAGCATCCTGCTCCCAACTCAAGCGAAAGCAGTGGCGATGGCCCCAATGAAGAAGAGCAATCGGAGGAGGAAGCCAAGACCCTAGCATCCTCCACCCAGCAAAAGAGAAAGTATACAGGGCAACCTGCCTATGTCACTTCAAATGTGCGAATGAACATGTCATGATCCTCACGGACACTCACCTGCGCCTTGACAATGATAAAAGTGCCCCAGCAGCAACAACTAGGGACTATAGAGACCATGGAAATCGAGGACTACCCGCCCACTAAACAGCAACGAACTGAAGCTTTTCCAAACGAAGGATCACAAGGAGCCGTTGTAAGTCAAGTGCTTGCAACAGGCCAGGATCCCAAAGTGAGTAAGCAGTTGGCGACAAGTGAAGCACCACCAACGTCCAATCAATAGGTAACTTTCGCTTCCACTTTTCTTACTTCTCAATCTCTAGTGTCCTCTTCTATTCTCGCAGCACCTCTTACTACAAGTGTTGGCCCTACCTTTCCTACCCCTACCACATTATTTCTGAGAGGTGTCTCCCAATTCGCCCAAGCTAGGAAATCTACCTTAACACCTCGGTGGACTTTCACACCTGTAGCCACCATTCAATATCTCATCGCCTTGCTTGGTGAAAGCTCGGCCACCATTGGCACCCCTATTGCCTCTGCCACCTCGGATCCAACCCAACTTTCCCAGCAAACGGACTCAATTATGACCACCTCGTCGTCGCAAATAATGAGCCCTTCTGCCAATTCGCAAACCAAACTATGGAAGGTCCCCTTTTTCTCCCCAAAAACTGTCAAACTCCCACCAAAGAAAATGCAAGGGGCTGCTACACAAGTATTTCCTTTTGCCCTACCTCCCGGTGCACCTTTTGCTAGCGGACTGGTTTGGTCGCCATTTGAATTCATATCTCAGGGAGAAGCCACAAAGAAAATGCGACCCCTCAAGATCCAGAAGTGAAAAGAAAAAGATGACAAGAAGGAAGCAGAGTCCAAAGTGTATACGGTTTACAATGAAGAGCAAAAGGTGTTGAATTTTGCCACCATGTACCCAAATGTTTCCAAACCACAAGGGGAGATGCTCATGGGCGATTACGACATGTATACCATGGGACTTGATCTGTTAGTGGCCTGGCCATAGGATAAGGTGGAGCTCATGGGGGAAACGTAGCAGGTAGTGACTACCGACTTCCTCAAGTCTAGTCATCAATTGAAGAAAAAGGAGGAGCAGCTAAAGTTGATAAGGGAACAAGTCAGTTTCTTGGAAATGAAAGAGAAATCACTAGAAGCTGAGGTTGTGTGCCTAAATGAGAAGGTGTGAATGGAGGAGTCAAAATGAGGAAAGCTCCAAGAGAAGCTTAATAAGTCCCAGTCCATTGACCCCATACTGCTCAACCAGTTACAAGAAAGAAACCAAAAGTATCAAAGCCATTTGACCTTAATAGAGAAAAATTCATTCATTTCCACTTGGCCTTGCAATGGACTAAAGTGGTTGCGACTACCTTAAACCAAACTATAGATGGCATGCATGAAAATATCTCCCGGCTGAGCGAGATAGGTTTTCCATCTTCATTTTTTGAAGATGGGTCAATAGCCACCGCTGAACAGATTGCAGAAAGAATTGAAGAGAAGGAGCGAGACCCAAACACTTTCCAAAGTTTCAGTCGTCCTCCTACTACAACAAATATTGAAGGGGTCATCCATCCACTTGCGCAGCTATTGTTCCATTGTGAAGCAGGGGCCGGTTTACTTGATGCGCTGCCTCATAAAGAAACGATTGACCTAGGCGAAGCGCATGAGAATTTGGGAAAACTAGAGAGACCATCCGAAGATGGCTTGCCACCTCTGCAGGCATCCCTTTACAAGCTCTAATCTTGTCACCAATGGATGGCACTCTGGTCTATGAGCCAGAAAAAAAAATTGGGTTCCATGTTCCTCAAGCGAAACACCCCTGTTAGTCGCCAGAAGCTATGAATTCAAAATTCACCATGATCCCTTCGGGTTTTGATTTTTGGCTAAGTGTCGACCTATGCCTTCAACATTTTTCTTTCGCCCCCTTTCTTTGGTTGGTACCACAAATTCTGCCACTTGTCCGCTCCTCGCACCCCAAATGCATTTCCTCTTTGCTCTTCTATCGGCTCCCCGAAATGCTCCCATGTGTCCTCACTGCAAACTATTTTGATTGTTTCCTTTTTTCTTCCTCATCGGGCTCCACTCAAGTGCCATGTAGCTCCCATTCCCATAAAAATTTGGTGGGCCCCACGATCGGCGTCTACAATACACATCTTGTTATGTGTCTTCTTTGCATTCAGCGAAGGAATGAAATAACGACCGCAGGCAGCGAAATGCTACCACACGTCTCTTATGCACACACTACTTCAACACATAGGATGAAGTGAACTACAAGTTGCAGCTTCTACCACGTGTTTTAACCATCTACCTTAAAAGGCAACACTTTTCTGCACGAGGCTCTTTTGGACCACTGCCATTATTTACAGAGGATGCACCTGAACTTAGAGTGACCAGATACGTTGGCTGGAGTCTTTCTGTTACAACGGTCGGGAGGAATCTTTGATTCTGCATCATTTCCAAAGTTTCTCAAATCTTTTTTGTTACTGCTCGCCAAGGCCGTGGGAGCATTTGGCTATATATACTCCTCTTTGTTTTGGAGAAAGGGTTCCAGGATTTTGTAGAAAGAATATAGAGTTTAAAAACACACCAAGCCTTTGTTATTGTTATTTAATTATTGCAAAAAGACTCTCAGACTGTGCCAATCATTCGGCCTTTCTATTCTTTTTTATGTATTTGATTAACTTTAGACTGTGCTATTATGGTTGGATGATTCATTCGCAGGACTTCTATAAATTAAATGCAAGTTTATTGTCTTAGATCATGTCGTGTGACTCTTCTTGTCAGTACATATGTGTGCAAAGTTATTTTATGTCGATGAATGAATTGTTTATATTTTTAAGCTTTGGTTTATTACTTTTCTGCGACATTGCAAACTGTTGATCGGGCCCTTAGATCTATCTATGATTTATCGTGCCTATTATCTGAGTTTTGGTGCATCGCCTTAGATTAGACTTTCATTTTATATTTGTTTCCTTTTCCCTTTCCAAACCCCAATTATAGAAGAAGTCGACTTCTTTAAAAAAATCGAAGGTCACTCAGTTTAGCACAATAGGTCCCCCATAAGCTGAGTTTCCCACAAAGGGTTGTTACCTTGCCAATGTTTGGCATCAACAGTACCTTAACCTCAAAAGCACAATTTCTAATCAAGTCCTCCTGTTCATTAAACTCGTGATAGAAAGAAGACTTCCCTACCCCTCTCGTGCCTTTATCAATAAGTGTTTTGGGTCACAATTTCTCTTATTATCCACTTTCATTCTCTATTCTTGCAATATTTGTTCCAATATCTCCAATACCTCTTTTAAAATAATCAAGAAGCTAAAAAACACAACTAATGGTGAGAAAAATTAAGCCTTCTTGTGTGTCCTCAAATGGATCTTATCTGACTCATTCAGTTATCACATGATTTCCATGAATGCAATTTTATTCAGGATATATTTTGGTAGTATATGGGGCTCTAAAATTTCTCCATAAACCCTAATAATTGTAGTGTTAGAGTGTAGAAACCAATCACTCCAATTATGGTCAAAACCTTTCTCTATAACTATCCCTTGGCCTCAATAATTTCATCACCTTGTCAATAATCTACTACCTTGACAACCAAAAAACCTAAGAACTAATTGCACAACATATTATTAAAAAACAACATAGTCACATGTCTTCACTGTATATCCCAAATATGAGTCTTCCCTTGAATTGGTATAGGGTTTCCTTCAAGGGTCTACAATTGCAACTACAATGCTTTGTTCCAAACTTTCTTCCCATCCTATAGAAAAATATTGCATAACATGGAGTGCCACTCAGAGTGAAGAATCATATCATCACCTTTTAAGGCCACTTAATCCTTATGGATTCCCTAAACAATACAACCATAATCATAATCTCTATTCAAATCCATGTGTTGAATATTAGCAACCATTTTCATTAAATGAATTGGCATTTGGATCTTAAAGGCAATTTCCAATACTTGGCACAACCCATAAAAAGTCTTAATAAAATAATCTTAAAAAATATCCACATCTGATGGTCTAATTATATATTTAGAAAATGTTATAATCTTCTTTTCAAGATTGCTTTTTCTATGGCACAACAACTACCTAACTCTTTAGTTGAACCTGTCTCTTCTGAATTATCTATTCAACTCATTAAAGTTTGTTTGAATATTTATAGTAAATTTAAGGTTGAACACATTGAAAATTAACTCTCTGCTAAATGGTCATCAAGGGCTCACCTTCAAAGTTGTATAAATTTATTGTATGCAAGTCATATTTACTACAAAAGGCTTTGACCAACTCCACATTAATTCTATATATTTTAATTAGGCACTACCAATTTCCCCATATCATAATTCTATATATTTTAATTAGGTCTATTTAACATGCTACACTTGTGAAATTACCTAAATAAATCCCACTCCTAAGCATGAATTATCGCTCTCTAACAAATTTAGTTCTGTCATGGAGTCTATTAGATAAAATCCCAATGCCTTGGGCATGTTTTTCCCGTTTAGAAGAGATAGAAAGTTTGTGGAGAAAATATTTCTTAAGCCATTTCTTGGTTTTTCAACTCTAAGAAGTGCATTGACTCATTTTATGGTTTCTTGACAGTAATTAGCAACTAGGGTTCTTAAGAACTCAAATAAATATCTACACCACCTATGAAACCTAGGTAATCAAAGCCCTAACCATTTGAATTATATTATTGCAGCAAAAAGAAGAAACCAAACATAACAACTCAGATGCTTGAAAACCCTAAGTCTAAACTTGTAGCTTTAGAAATACCATTGGATAATTCTTTTTTTCTTCACAATTCTCATTCTAAACGCTTAAGAGAATGAATTCAATTGATTGTAATCAAAATCCTTAAAGAAATGGTACAAATTCATTGCTTATGATCGTTGATGTAGGAGCATTTAGGGTGTAAGATAAATCTTGCATCGCCCAAAAAGTGTTTAATTTTTATTTGGATTGGTGAATAAATTTTCAATGGGGGCTAAAAATGACAGGTTTTCTAATTTTAGTAAGTTGACATTTGAGCATGTATGGACCTATAAATTTTCCCAGAGATTTGAAATTATAAAATGGCTTATGGTTAAAATATTAACCATAGATTATTTGCAGATAGTGAGATATTAAAGTTTCAAGGTTCAAAAATATTATTAAAAATATTCAACTTGAAATTTGGGCCCTTCAATGATCAATTTGAGTGGTAAAAATTGTCAATTATCCACCACAAATGAGTGTATTGTGGAGCACTCTAATCTCTTCAATTTAAAAAATGTGGGCTCAACTGGGTGCCTAGATCAAAAGTTATTGAAGTTGACCTATTTTTGGAAGAGGGGAGTTACAAATTCAAATTATGTTGGAACATGCCAAAATTCATAGAAAGCCTATTTTTAGAATATTACATGAGAATCTTGGGAGTTATACTTTTTGAGCGTGAGAGGATTGATTAATCCATTAGAGCTAAGAGGAAAAGCTCATTCAAGACTTGGTGAAATTGACGATGAACTTGCAAGTTGAAGAGTTGGATTTTCTAGCATTGTTTACATGATTTATTACCATGGGTGGACTGACATCTATTATTTCCTAAATGTAATGTGACCCATTTTTTTATTAAGACACATTAACCTTTATTGAATGTAATTTTTAGACTTGGTGTTGTTGTTTTGTAGATAATAAGAAGAGTTACATGTTTTATATCATGTGCTCTTTTGAAGTTTTTGTTTATGGTGGGTGGTATTTTTTTAGGGGGAGTACCCTTCATCAAATGGTATCAGAGCAGTAGTTCTTGATTATGTAAATAAATCACCAAATATGAGGTAGTTTACATGAGGACTTGTGGTTGTGGGTTTGTGATAAAAGTAATAAGAATGCCTCCATGAAGAAATCATGTTGGTGGAGGAAATATTGTTGTACTACAAGAGGGTTTCAAAGCCCTACAAAGAAAAGTTTAAGCACTTTAAGAGGATCTAGGAAGAGAATTTGAGCTTGAAAGAAGGGATGAAAGTGAAGATGAAGTTGGAGAAGAAGCACAATTTGAAGAACATGATGCAGTAGAAGATCCTAAGGAAGTCTAATTGTTGAAGGCCCTCTCCAATATTGGGAAAAGGCCAAAGATTGAAGTTTCTAATTTTTTTAGAAATATTAATCTAGAAGAGTTGATCAATTGGATCAATGATGTGGATGAGTACTTTGAGTATGAGGAGGTGGAAGATCATGAGAGGTTCAAATTTATAAAGACCAAGTTGAAAGGTCGTGCTAATATATAGTGTAAGGAAGTAAAATTATAAAGAAATAAAAGAGGAAAAGGAAAGATCACAAGATGGGATCAAATGGTGGATAAGTTAAAGAAGCGGTTAATTCTTATTGATTATGAGTTAGAGTTGTTGATAAATATGCAAGGCTTTAAGTAGTCAAAAAGAATATTCAAATAATACATGGAGGAGTTTTATAGAATCATCATTAGAATAGGCCATTCAAAGGCCAATAAAGAGAAGGAAACCTATTACATCAATGGTTAGAAGCCAAGTATCTAAGAAGAGTTGAGTTTTGTTGGAATGACTACCATTGAATATGCCTATTAATTTTATTTGAAGCTTGAGGAGAATTCTAATAAAATATTTGATTTAGAAAGCAAAGAGGAAGAGGTCGTGATGGAAAGACTAGTGGAAGACCTTACAAAGGCCAAAATGATGATACAAAAATAATGAAGAAGCTGGAAAAAGTCAAAACTTGAAGGGAGATAATGCCTACTAACTGTTGAACAATCAGAATACTAAGAGGGGGGTTGAATTAGTATTCCCTAAAATTAAATAACTTAAAATGAATTCACAATATCTCATTCAATGTGCAGTAATGAAAGAAACATTAAAATCATGCATCATATCAATAGACACAAGAACAACATATTTTTATATGGAAAAAACAAAAAGGGAAAAACCACAGTGAGGATTAGCTCATAATATATTATAACCGGTTACAAGATATTATAGAATGGCTCATTGTTAAGTGGACTTGTTATCCAAAGGACTCGCTATCTAGAGAATAGGAGAAATGGCTCACTACCAGAATAGAAAAGAGGGTGGCTCATTGCTAGAGATTGAATTGATTACAATGCATCTACAACATGTTGAAGATAGTTCCAATTAGGCTCAAAAAACTAATTTAACACACTTCATACTTCATCACAATTACAGTTCACACTTCTCTTTGCACCAAATCTCGCACACACACACACACACACACACACACACACACACACACATTATACTCTATCCACCATATTTGCATAATGAATCGACCTTATATATAACGTAGCTATCCAAAACATCAATTGTGTTGGCCTAATTAGATGTATCATGCACCATATAATCTCTCATCCCAAAACATCAACATACACACCTTATAGAAAGAACCAAAACATCTAACACATTAAAATAGGTTGGAGTGACCTATAATCACTCCTATGATACGACTCCTTGCACAACTCAACTCCACACGACCCCAAAATACTTAGGTTGGCATCGGATAGCAAAACTGGTGAATTAATATCAGAATGAACCAATTGTTCACTCACAACTCGAAACATGGACAACCAAAACACTTGCCACTTGGATCAGACACACTGCTAGCATCCAAAAAAACTTCCTCAAGTCCGCACAACAAAATATTCATCTGCGATTGAATGCAGAGCATTCCAACATACACTTTGTCATTACAACTCTACCATTTCCATAGCCTATACTCTATCAACACTATATTTTGGCGAGCATTCCAACATACACTTTGTTATTAAGATATCTCTCAATAATGTGATGTTGTCTCCCCATGAGCCATCTAGTTTGGCGAGCATAAAACAGATGATCCTAACCATCCTCCCACTACTCAGTTTGTAGCTAGGATCTCCACCTAAAGGTCATGTCATATCATCAAGGACCCACCTCCAATAGGTTATGTCTATGGCCCTTGTGTGATGTAGCATTGTCATCCATGCATATCTATAGGAGGTTGGATCATCCTCATCTACATCTCTCAAGGTGGTGACAAGTTTGAGCATCGTAATGTACTCCCAAGACTAGATGTGAAGCAATGTAACTCTTATTGATAAGCTAGCACACCTCACATATACGACCTGGTGTATTTCATGGTATAAAATGCCAAGGATGCAAGGTCCCCATGTATAATGGGTCACATCCTTAGCAATCCTCAAAATAATTGCACCCTATCCAATGTTGAATCCGTTGCTCCTCTTTTTAGGGACGAGGACTCCATGATCAACCTACGATCACCAAGGTCAAGTCGATCATCCTCCTACAATATCTCCTAAGGTCAATATGTTTGGTGTTCACCTTAAGCTCTTGAACCTGCGATAGATGGAGTAATGCTATTGATTCAAGGTTATACGATCCTCTCTCCATGGATCTGAACCCACAGTATGCGCCAAACATCCTCTAACGTGACTATGGCCTCGCCAATAGGAAGGTGAAATGATGAGGTCTCTGAATGCCATCTCTCAACAAGTGCAGTCATCATAGAAAGAGGTGCCCTAATCTCAGGCATATAGCAAATATGGTATAACCCAATCACGACTAAAAACTCATCATCCTCATCCTCAAGTCTAGAAATCTACTCAAGAAGCCCTAGTCTCCACTCATGTGACTACAAGGGTTGAAATACCTCCTGCATGCATGACACGCACAACTTCAATTTCGCTAAAAATTATAAAACAATTTTATGTCTAGAACCCTAAAATACAAAAGCGAGCCTTTATGCAAAGGTGTCGCTCTGTCGTATTAGCAAGTGTCACTATAGTGCAAAGGCGCAGTGGCATTTTAAATGCGTCGCTAAAAAAATAAAAAATGCAACTCTGAAATTAGGCGTTTGTGCTAGTGTATACATTGCAAAGCGTAGGTTTGACTTCAAAAGCACCAAAATATCTTACACTCTAGCATATATGCTCTAGAGCGACACTCTATTGCAAGAGCACCACTAAACATGAAAAAAGTGTCGCATTGGGATCTAGAAGTGTCACTGAAATAGCAACGCTTTTGTTTGATCTAATCTAGTCTACGTTTATCTATCTTGAAAGACATGCAAGGAAGGTTTTTTGGGGTACATACTGGGGGTCCTACGTTTGTTGGCCATTGGAACTCGCAAACTCAGTCCATTCGATGCTAGGGAAGCACGTGGCACGCCATTCCATAAGATACTCTGCTAAATCTCTCATGAAATCACTCCAAAAGCTCTCAAATTTCTCAAATCAAAGTGTGCAAATGAGCTTGAAAGTGACCCCAAGCTCATATATATGCATGGAAAATTAGGTTTTTCACCTTGGACACATCACTAGACCTAGGGTTTTAGCCCTGAATCTCCATTTTCTTGCCAGGTAGCCTATCATGGTCTTTTTATCAACATCTTGGAGCTTTCTTTTCATCCTCTTCGCAGCTGAACTAGTCCTGCATCTTTATCGCAAGCTCAGCCTGAGTAGAACTAGTCCTGCATCCTTAGCAACATTCATTCCTTTCATTGGGACATAGTGGGGCATCCAAAAAAATAAGAATTTTTAAATTTTTTATCTAAGCAGCATCGCTACTCTAAGAAGCATCAGTTCTTCGAAGCAATGTAGCAAGTACCTCACTTCAAAAAGGGGCAAAATGTAGACACTTAAAATTGTCCTAGTCAATATCACACATCTAATTCGATTTACTAGCACCATTTGCATCCTGATTTGATCATTCTCGTCTATTTAATTGAATAATGCTAATCAGGTTTAGTCAATTGTCATAAATCTTGCTTTTTAATTAAATGATCTAATTTTTTAATTGAAGTCTTAAATTCCTTCACCTTGCACAATTAAATAGTTTCCTAATTATTTAATTGACTAATTGCTCACTCCTCAAAGAATATTCTCAAGGAATATTCCTCACATTCAAATTCAAATATTTCCCACCAAATGGAAATATCTTCCAACATTCTTCTTAAAATTAAGACACTTGCACATTCTAATTCTATTAGAGCCCTTGATTAAATTCAATGGTCCATGTCATTCTTTCATCTCATTCATGGATTTGATCATTGATCCATGCCATTCTCTCACATTCATTTATATTATTGATTAGCCAAATCAATCCTAGTCATTGATTCATCTAAAAATCCTATAAATAGCCCTCATTTCTATGAGTAATTCATCCACAAAGCATTTGAGTAATCATACTATAGTAAATTTCATATTCACTTTTGAGAGCATTTGTCCATTTTCATCAATTTTGCCATTGAAGGTCATCCAAGCTTTGCTTCAACAATGGGATTAGGAAAGGGCTAAGCATTCCACATCAATTCAGCACTAATCCCCCAATGGGATGAGGTTTGCTTGTGTTAAATTAGGTTTTCTATCAATTGAATGTTATTTCATGTTTAATGGCTTCCTAGTTAGCATTTGCAAGAATTTCATTGGGAATATGATCTAATTAGGTTAATTGCTTAGTTTCTTACTTGAGTCTTAGCCTTATTAATCTGATAATATTTCATGTTCACAACTCCCAACAATATCTACCACCCACAAATAAATGGTTAAATCAAGATTGTGAACAAATGGGTGGAAGGTTACTTGAGAAATTATGTTTCTGATCAACAAAAGACTTGGATAAAGTGGCTCTACTTGGGGGAGCACTTGTACAACTCCACCCGCTACATGTTAATAAATATGATTCAATTGATGTCTTTGTATGGGTATGAAGCTTTAAGCTTCATTGATCTTATTTTGACAGATAGTAGGGTACCAAGAGCAAGTGATGTGATCAAACAAAGCCAAGACATTTTGAAGTCACTCAAAAACAATCTCTATTAAGCTCAAAACCAAAAAAAATGTATGCATACTATCACAGGATTGAGATAACATTTGAGATCAAAAACATGGTTTGTAAGATTATAGTCATACAAACAATCTTGCTTAAAGGCAAGCAGTATTGAGAAATTTAAGTCTTGTTTTTAAGGACCTTACAATATTCTAAAAAGGCTTGGTGAAGTTTCATATGAGTTAAATCTACTAAAGGAAAGTAAGATTCATAATGTGTTCCATGTATCTTGTCTAAAAAAACACTTGGAAAACATATTGTACAATCATAAGAGTTGCCTTTGATTGATGAAGATGACAAATTGGTTTTGATCCTAAAGTAGTCATGGATGTAAGGGAGAGGAAGATAAGAAATAGAAAGCAACAAGGAGTACCTAATTCGATGGAAGGAATTTTTTGTGGAGGATGCAACATGGGAAGGCCCACAAATATTGTAACACAAAAACCTGCATTTGTTTGAGGACAAATAATTTTGAGTGGGACAAACTTGTCGTGTCTAATTTCTAGTTAGTCTAAGAATGTACATATTAGGTATATATTTGTGCCTTCATGTTTTTGTTTTGTGTGCTTTCCCTTCTTGAGTATGCCTTTTCCTCCAACTTCACTCATACTTCTACCTATCATAGTTTTAGACTTCTCCATCCCATCATGGCATCTATCTATTTCCCAACTAACCATTGTATTTGTTAGACTTCTCCATCTTTTCATGCCCATTGCTTAACCACCAATGCCTCACCCTATAGTTTGAGTCTTATGATAACTGACCCCCAATCCCCAATATTTCTTCCTAAGTTTCTAATCCCCTCCTAACTTCCCAATAGATGTCATATTATATCCAACAATCTATTTTTGGTGCCATCACTTTCAAAATGGAATATATCTCACCCATGATCATTTTTCAAATTTAAAGTTGAAGGTGTACTTAGTGGCTGACTTGCTCTATTTGTGTAGGCTATAAAAGAGCAATTGCTTTCAGTTTTTATCATCATTTACATTTAGAATTCCTTTTAGAATCCATTTTGCGAACTAGTGTTTGAGCATGGGAATCTTAGGATGAAAACCCTAGTGATTTTGGAGGACAATCTCATACAAGGGTCACATTTGAGCTTCATTATATATAGACTCCAACCACATTGTATTGATCTAATCTACCATACAATTGGTATGAATATGTTGTAGTTACTAATATTATGAAACTATTTGAATGTAATAAAGCATTAATATAATAAGATCAAGATTTTTTTACTATTTTTTACACATTATAATAAGAAAATCGGGAGTTATTTACTAACTATTAAAAACTTACATTTATTATAATTATCACTGCATGTTAGATTATTTATTATCATTTTTTTTATTTTATTTTTAGACTGCAGGAATCGGGTAGCACGACCCCATATAAACTGCAGTGCGCCTGGTAAACTTTTTAACGTGACCGGTGGCGCTGGTGCGACATGCCCCCCGGTACCACGGGGGTGGGGGAGACTAGACCTCGTGACCAACCTCCTGCAACAGGAAAGATTTAGCCAACCGAGCTAGGGCCCCAACCCGATTATTTATTATCATTAACTATTATCTAGAGATGTAATAAATCCAACACTTTGAAAATAGTAGAATTGGTCAACATTATTTTTGTAACTTCCCCCGTCAAAATAATAATACAAATTTGATTCATAACCTTCCAAAAACACATTAGATTATTTATTATCATTAACTATTATCTAGAGATGTAATAAATCCAACACTTTGAAAATAGTAGAATTGGTCAACATTATTTTTGTAACTTCCCCCGTCAAAATAATAATACAAATTTGATTCATAACCTTCCAAAAACACATTATTTGATTAGCAATACTACTAGTTCTAACATTCAATCAAATCTTAGAAAATTTAATATAGATTTGAAAAAAATCATTTATTTCAAATGATAAATGATAGAAATAACTCTCCCATTGCAAATCAACTTAACAAAATAAAAATTTATAAAACACTCAACTTAATTATTTTTAAAGTTAATTTTATTAATTTTTCATTTACCTTTTATTTAATTTAATTTTATCACACATATATATATATATATATATATATATACTTTAAATCCATATCATTTTGTTTCAAGACGTGAAACATTCTCTCTACTTGGTGAGTGGGAAAGAACACAACGAGTTATCTACATGAGGATACGGATAAAGGCAAGCAAGTCAATTAGCATTACTATGGATCCTCAAAAGAAAAAAGAACTCATTTGTGGCATATTTGACTTGAGTTGGAACAAGTTGGAAAAGGTAACTCCAGCAATAGACATGTTACATAATCATTGAATCCCAATTTTTTTAATTAAATTATTTTAGTATCAATGTAGAGTTATATAGTTCTTGAATCCCAAAAAATTCTGGCCTAAACACATTCATAGAAAAGATGATGTACAACAAAAACCTTCAAACACAATTCTTGACAAGTATATTTAGAAAGGCATAAAGGTATAGTGGTTTTCTTCAACTATTGTGCATTCAAAGAAAAACGACAGCAGCCCATTTTTTCAAAAATGGTCCTTCATAAGAAATCGTACTCCTAGATAATAGACATGCTTATTAAATGCAATTATAATTTATTAATAAATTTGTAATGTTATACTTTGTGGTGAGTTAAAAATGGCGAAAACACCAAATCCTCAAATTTTGTGCTAACGCAACAGTAATTTTGGGTGCAAACACAATTTGTGCACGTTTGATGACATTCAAAAAAAACACATGTTAACCAAAAACACCTCAATGACCTTGTATTTATGTATTACAAGCTTCAACTTCACATCATACAGGTAAAGATGAAGAAAACAAGACATGATTTATTTGGCTTTCAATATGGATTGTTGAGGATGTGCAGCATGTATTTTCTACATAATAGCGCACTGATTTTGAGAGATAAGCAACACAAGTAAAACCTTCTAAATAAATGAAGGCATAAGTGTCAAGAGGATGGTATTGTTCTTGGTGAATCTTTACAGTCCAATTCAAGGGCACCATAAGTACAGAACTGTAATTAAAGAAACAGATCTTAAAATATATAAACGGATTGTAATTTTCTACACAATTTATCAATCTATCATTTTGCATATGACACCATGACGTGAATTCTCCTGCTTATTTTTTCTAAAACTAAAAGCAGAACTTCCTACAAATTGTCCGGATTCAATATTTTTAAAAGCATAACTTCTATAAATTGTCTGGATTCAATATTTTGCATATCATTAAAATTAATTTTACAAATTTATGGAATTTATTATGTATAGTTGCTGCCGAGTTCTCATTAGGAGTCAAAAATTCGGCCTGCCACGTTTTGCCCGAATCTAAATTTTTCAACTATGATGTTGACAGCCAGGGTCCAAATTCGAAGTATAGCTTCCCAAAAAGCTGCCAGCTATTTCTATTTCATATGCAAAAGTAAGACACGTCCTACTCTGTAACCCGAGGAGGAGTTTGTTTGGCTCAATTGATTAAGGCCTATCGTGTTCAACTGCAGTCCCAAATGTCGATATTGCATCGCCTATAAACATAAAAAAACGTGTTGTGCAGTCCGATGACCCAAAAGATAACGTTCAATGCAAATGCTTAAGGCACAGACGAATGATACATTCGACTATTATTGGCATCTAGTACGTTAGGTGAACACTTCTGGCGCATTATTGGAGTGGTTGCACAAATAGGTTATGTTCCTAAATGACAGCGTAACTGCTTCTAGTTGTGTTCCACAACTGCTTGCCTAAACATCCTTTCCAAACATAGTTGAATGAATTTTCAAATTTTGCATTTCGCGCATATCCACAAAGGCATTCACTTGAATCAGCATGTTTGTGTATAGCTGCTTGAGCGAAATGACTATGGTTATGTAAACGACAAATTTGCTCGAAAAGAGAAGCTGAATTAAAGTGGTTTCTGGAACAGTCGATTCAACGTATAGATGGTTGCATAAAAATCAAGTTGAAGTTATTAAAAAGAAACACTAGATGAAATACCGTGCAACTAATATTTAAACTTACGGCCTACCTGAACAGCGAACACTCCTGTTGGAGACGATCATGTATGAACAACAAATTACACAAACCAGCACTTACACAAAGAAAACTCACCAAAAACGCTTTATCTCAAAGAAAAATTAACCTAGCCCAAAGCACCACTGTCAATAAAAATGACAAGCAGAAGCAGTTATAACCCTGAACGAAAAAGGGTGAAATGTTAAAAAGGGTGAAATGTTAAAATAGCATAAGCGAAAACTGCGGCCAGCAAGGTCTGTAATTGCTATTATAGCTTGAGTGTACATCCACTAGCTATTATGAATAAATAGAATGGGGGGCAATTGCAGGGGCGCAGAGAGCCCCCACTCGAGGCATTACAGGCCTTAAAAGCTGTGAAACAAGACAACCTACAGAAAAGGTCTTAAACCAAAGCCATGAATTACACCCTTTAGGGGTTAATGAACAAGGTTCATAATTTGTTTATTGAACATGAAGCCAAGAATTACCCCCTTTAGATATGATGAAGGCAAGCTTTCAGTAATTCACTTGCTCAAACCGAAGCCATGAATTATGAATTAACCCCAACCAACTATTAGAATATATACCCTGATAATCATGCAGCGTTTGGAATTAATTTATTGATCAACATAGATGTCACATGCAAGACAACAATATCTTGGTTATCATAGTTTTCAAGCCAACAAATTAAGTTGACAAACAAAGAGCTTAAAGTTATATACAAAACTCTCAACTCTTCTTTTTAATCAATAATCATCCAAAGCTGTTACTTGTATCACATCTAGACTCTCGAATTCAATGCTTCAGCCTTGCATCTAAATGCTTAAAATAGTGATCCAGTGCTGCATAATTGCATTTCATGCCTAGTCTTTATATAGTAAACCCAAAGATGTGCGCTTTGCAAGCATACACATAAAAATACTAAATCCAATGGTATTCAAGAAAAATGGTCAGTTACAACCTCAAGCCTCATGAAATTGCAATGTGCCACCATCAATGCTCTTCATTGCAGAAAGCTGTTCAGACCAATGTGAAACTACAGAATATCACGACCAAGAGATGGATGGAATCTATCAGTTGTGTTGAGGGAAAAATATGCTGCCTATAGGGACAGCAGATGCCACTCCTAACTTCAGGGTATCGTGTATGGTTACATAAATGGTACCTATTGTAATTTTAAAAATACTAATGTTAATCTCCAGTGAAAATTGTGAATGGACATAAATATATTCCATGTTGGTATCCACAACTGACGATCTGGAAAATGCAAGACAAACATTGTCAATATGAAGATAAAACATTTTATCAAAATATGCTTTTTGTTGTACCCTAAAAATATGAGGAAACTATAGGCATGTTGTCAGCAATCGGAACCATGTAGAAAGTCTTGTTAGCAAAGTTAAAGCTGCATTATTTAATCCTTAACATGTCACTGATTGAGAAACCCACAGCAAACTCAAAACTGCAATTGATACATTTAAGTTAAGTTTTCAGATAAAACTGTGTAGAGATTTTTAATATCAGTTACACTCCATGATTCATCATCAGGATGATAAGGCAAAACAATTTTAAAAATTTGAGTAATTTTACACTTCAAATTTTTAAGTTGCCAAATATTGAACTAGTTGATTAATAAGAGAATAGCATTTCCATGAAATGCTATGATCATTTAAAGTCTCTTAAGTTCCACTATACATTGTGTATATTTCACCCCACAGACCTGATTGTTCTTAGCCTACCCAGATTATCGATAAGTCCCAAAATGTTGGGGCAGCAGAAATCCACCATTAGAAAAACAATGCCAAAACAATAGGATATCAGTAAAATAGAAAGAGAAAAATAGGCCATTCATAAAAGTAGCATAATAAAATAGAATTTGAAACTAAGTTGTGATCTAAACAAGTTGTTGACATGAATCTCAATTCTCCAATTCCCAAAAAACTTTTAAAACGATTTCTCAGAGATTGATCCTTTTGAAAAACCAAGGCTGTTTCAACAATAAAGCAAGTAAAATTCAAACAGACAACTCAAAATTCAAATACTCTATAATTTCACCATTCTGTACATGGGAATAATGGAGGTGACACACAATAAACTTATATCATAAGAAATCAAATGAAAATAATGTGTAGTACAGGCCCATGGCTAAGAGCTATTGGTCACAACCAGCTACATTTTACACCTTTTATGTCTGGCTCATCTTTCAGTCTTGTAGATTTTAAACCCGGATGCATTTTGAACATTGCTCTGTAATGGCTCATCTTGCACTTCTGTGGATTTTAAACCCAAATATCTTTGGTACATAACTCTGCACTGGCTTTGACGGCTTTACGTGTCCATATGTCATCAAAAAGAGATGTGGAAATGTGGTTCCAAAATATGCCCCATCAGTATCTGTCTTAGTTGAGGAAATTAGGAGGGCATATAACACCATTAGTAATACATATTCTTATCTCGAAGTACTGACTTGCTCTCAAAAGGAAAACTGTCAAAATAGCTCCACATTACAAATTAATAGAATTTCAAATAGACTACAAAATGAAAATACTATATATGAAATGAAAACCCTAACATCTGGTAATGACCCTGTTTACTCATGCTATTAAAGTATGACTCTGTTAACACGCTCATTTACACAAACATACTTTATTAAGGATACTGCCTTGATATTTGGACCTTGGATAGTAAACATCTTCACATTTTGGACAATAAATTTTCACTGTGCTTGTCCGTGGAATATCTGACTGGCCCACTGGGAGACACGGTTGACCTGAACAGTAAACTCTTGGGCACCTTCCAAAATCAGTATTCTTGTACTTCTCCAGCTGCACATGAAATATCAAGTGCAAAAAAATGGATCATATGCAATTGATAATACCATCTAAAATCCTATCTAGGTTCAACTAATTTCTGAACACATCTTACCATAGCATTCATCCCCTTGCTAGTTAAAATATAACGGACATGTATCAAACCGTAAAGCATCTCAGCAGCAGACTCCACCAGCTCATTCTGTTCTTCAGTTAATATATCATCTGTAAACATAAAGTATAATGCATTTCAGACATTTTTTATGTGGACAGAAACATTAAACAATGTAAAAACCAAGAGTCCTGCATATCATTCATATAACTGATTTCCACGAGTAACTGTGCCAAAATGAAGTGAATGGGCTTAACAAAGCAATGGAAACATCACCAGAAAAACAAGCATAATGGATTCTTGGCATTGATATTTATTATTATGAAGAAACATTTAATATGTTTCCCTCTCCTGCAATATTAATGAATATTTGAAGTGATATCACCTTGATCATTCTGATGACCAAATTGTGCCAAAAGCTCCAAACAAAAAGTGAGCACCTTGGCTTCATTTTGTGAAAACAAGCATAATGGATTCTTGGCATTGATATTTATTATTATGAAGGAACATTTAATATGTTTCCCTCTCCTGCAATATTAATGAATATTTGAAGTGATATCACCTTGATCGTTCTGATGACCAAATTGTGCCAAAAGCTCCAAACAAAAAGTGAGCACCTTGGCTTCATTTTGTGTACTTAAATAGTTTCTTTCTAATAGGTTTCCAAATTGGTTTTTTTTATATGTAAACTGAGAACAAGTTCACTGTGTTTTTTACCTTGTCACCCGCCAGAAACAATTCAGGGACACATACACATAGGAAACATCCCGCAGCCATCCCCTACCCAGAGAAAAAATTGGAAACATTCCCAGTACATTGGAAAAATGCCAGGAAATTGTAAGAAATGCCGAGGGGCGAGGGGCAACCAACACCTAAATGTCCCCTGACTGTACAGCCAAGCCTTTAAAAATGCAACTTTCTTCAAAAAGACAAAACATGAAGGAGAAAATGGGTGGAGAACCCACAAGGGCTACCACACCCCTTTACAAACAACCCTAAACCTAAAACAAAGACACTAACACCCAAAAAAACTCCCTCATTTTGTCATTTTGCATTTTGTGAGAAGAAGACAGGGAAAGAGTACAACAGTGAGAAGAAGCCATGAGCATCAAAGCTAAAATCATTTGAGTTAAGCTTACTATATATTTTTAGTTTGCACAAATCCTTTTGAACCTCGGTTTTTTCCAAAATTTCAAAAGCTTGGGGAGTTTTATAGTTTTTTGTTTTATGTTGACTCTTACGCCCGTGTTTTCAAAAAAATAAAGAATTTGAGTAGCAGTGAAGACTGGCAGTTAAACTGAAGAGACAGGGATTGATGAAAGAAGTCATAGAGGTACTACAAGTTCTTTTTGATTTGTGAGTGTTGCAGTTATTGGGGGTTCAAATAATATATTTATGAACACTTAAAAATTTATGCAGAGGTTTCATTCAATCCTGAAAATTCACTCATTCAGTTTGCAACAGCTTAGAAAAGTCGAGACAAAAAACAATGGGGTAATGGAATTTGGTAATGTTATTTGTGCCACAAAAATTACAGGGTCAGCTACATAGGTTTTTAGTCATCTTCCATGGATAGGTGGAAAGTGGGTAGAAACGTTTGAAAAAATAACCCTGGCTGAGAAGGCCAAGGTGACTAAGCTGTAACTGAAGGGTGAATAAAAAAATTATTAAAGGTGTACAAAGATACTACACAATATAGGATATCATTGCCCACCCAAACCAAGGATGTTGAAACTCAACGGATAGATTTTTTTAAAAAATGGGCTACTAGTGTTGCAAGGAAGTTCAATATAAAATCACAGGAGTCTTCAATTGCCGAATTTTTATCTACAGATTCCATAACATTTCAGGTGGCACATTCTTCCTATTTCAAACACGTTTCCAAAAATACAACTTGTATTGGTCCCTCATTCGCACCCCCTGGAGAACATAAACTATGCAACAACCTCCTTAATAGAGAATATTCTAAGCTAAATTTGGTAATGGATGAAATGACACACACTTGAATAAAGACAAGCTATTCCATTATTATAGATGGTTGAACAAATATTAGACATTGGCCACTCATCAATATTATAATCACATATACAATTGGCTCTTGTTGTCTGTTGTCACTTGAAATTGCACCTTGCTGAAACTGGTTCAGCATTCCAATCAAACATGGGAATGATCTCAACATGTGGTAATGTTATTTGTGCCACAACATAACCTCCAAAGAAGGTTGGTTCCTTTCTAAACCTAGATGTAGAGTGTTGAACCAACCCAGTACAAATTAAACCTAAGATCTGATCCTATTCTACTGATTTTCCAAGGAAAAAGGGAAGTAGGGATACATGAAAGGTAAAGTGTGGTGATGCACCTAGACTTAAATGAGTTCCTCTTGCCCATGATAGCATAGAGGACAAACAAATTCCTCTAAACTCACACAAGTCCTCATTTTACAGCTTCTACAGGCAAGTATGGAGGTAAAGGGGTTTGGAAAATACCAAGAGAGGTGAAATCCACAGCTAATTCCTGCAAAACATTTATATACGGCATACATGTGCAAAACACAGTAAAATCATTCAGATATGAAGGTAACGGGAAATTACACAGGGGAAATTACACAACATACAGGAACTGAGATGAGGTAAAAACAAGATAAATGGAGCTTGTTTACAGTTGCAAAAATTACAAAGGCATGTGTCCTGCCAGAGAAACAAAGAAAAGAAACCCTTACAAATGAGCACAAAGGGCTTTTAAACCCCCAAAAAAGGCACAAGAAAAGAGATCACGAGGCAAGGAATGAAATCTCTCTCTCTCTCTCTCTCTCTCTCTCTCTCTCTCTCTCTAAAAGTTGTAAACTTTTTGTGTGCATCTCTCCAAGAGCTCCATCTCATGTTGCTCTCAGGTGGGAATGTCTACGATCAAATCTAGAAAACACAAAAGCAGAAAAACTAAAACTCACAATACAGTTACAGTGGACACTTAAAAGGCACTAAAAAGTAAAGCATGTGTTGATTTTATCAACATAAAGCCAGTAATTATTGCTTTTTACAGAGAAATTCAGTATTTAGTACTCTAAGACTCACCATAAAAAGAGAAGTAACAAAAGTTTAAAATCCCAACAGTCGTACAAATTCCCATAACTTTAAAAAAGATAAAAGTGAAAGAGCAGCATATAAACTTAAAATAGCAGCAGCAATGACAAAAATAGCAACACCAACAAAATACCATCATTTAATGAGCATACTCATTGGCCATCATTGAACAGAGAAGTAAGTGCAAGAATGAGAAGCCGGGAATGATGACCTTCCTACCAAATTCTTCGGGACATTGTGAATGTTAACAGCGCTATTTGTTCAAGTTCCCTGCTATTAGCAGAAAACGGCATTTACAGCGGTGCAGAAGCATTTTATTTGTTCTTTCCATAAAGTGTGATGCAAAGAGAAAAAAATCAGGATGCAATGAAAGAGTAAAAATAAGTTAACAAGGCTGAGGGTCACAAATGGTTTGCTCTGGGCGCAAGATTTGGATCCTGGATTCATCTAGTTATGTACATGAATGTACCTGGTCAAATCTGGGGCCCAAGCATGCACCCTGCCCGGACCCACAACAGACTGGACCATGAACACAGACCAGGAGTGAACTGGAGCCGGATTTGGAGGTCTTTTTGAGCAAACCAGTAAAATAGATTTAAAGGTACAGATATAGGAACCTGTGAATTAGAAATTCTCTATGACAAGGATCTTATTTTGTATAGCCCCAAGAAAACATTACTAGAAGCACAGAAATATTTTTGTACACTTTAATAAAAATTGAGAACTGAAATTTGTATTAGATTTCTAAACCTAAAATATAAAACCATGTAGAAGTACTGAAAATAATTAATAGCTCTTGCAGTAGTTGCTTGACAAGAAATAGAACGAAGAACTCACCATTGGATGACTCCACATCCAAAATCAAGTCGAGAGCATAATCATAATATGGAACTTGGCTGCTGAGTCCACAGAGGTTGAAATCATCCTGAATGTACTCATCATCAACTTCACAAAAAAACTCATTGCCTCTCAAGTTACAGAACCATGATATCCATGATGTATCATCTGCATCCGAACCACTTACATCTGATTCTTCACTGTCTGTATCAGAATCCTCCACTGCTCCAATAACCAAAAAGCAGAATAACAAGAGTAGTAAGAAAATATGAAGTAATGAAATGAAGAACCCCCAAAACCAACTGATAACATGAAAAGACAATACATATGCACAGCAGAAACATTGAATGTGAATTCAAAAGAAAAATGAAAACGCCATATGGATATTAACATATTTTACAAATGCTTCACAGAATTTCCAATAGCCTTACAAGGCATTTGAACAAACTCCTTAATTCAAGAGCCCCATATTAGCTTTGCAAGAGCACTATCACATGCCAATTTGTTTCAGGTCCTGGCCTAACGGATGGGGTGTGACAATGGGACCCCTTTGCTTAAAAAATGTAACCTTCACTTTAACAACAAGTGTTCTAATTTTGTCTCCTCTCAGGTTTCAACCATGGGGTGTGACATATTAGCTTTGCAAGAGCACTATCATATGCCAATTTGTTTCATGTCCTGGCCTAACGGATGGGGTGTGATAATGGGACCCCTTTGCTTAAAAAATGTAACCTTCACTTTAACAATAAGTGTTCTAATTTTGTCTCCTCTCAGGTTTCAACCACGGGGCACAGCACAGAAGCAAGTCTGGCCTTACAAAACTGTCTACACCCACAGAGGCACATCCCAAAATCATCTATATAAGGACAGGGTTATATAGAAGAGGCTTAACCACCTACATGTTTGAAATGGCTGCATGAAAAAGACTTACTTCAGAAACCACAAAAGTCAGAATCCATTCCCAAAAATAGAAAGTGGCTAAAATTTAGGAAGGGGATTCAGTATCTCCCAGAAAGTGGGCTAAATGTTAAAAGCACCTGCTTAAGAGTTTTAATGTAAAAACACATTGTGCATGTGCTTAGAAAATTTAAGAAGTCCTCTTCACAGGGATGCTAGATCATCGGCATATTATGAATGTCAAAATGGTAGCCATTTTCATGAGAAAGAGACTTATTTAGTCTTTCATGTGATGTTACATTTTTCTTTTAACTTCCTATATGTTTTAGTTTTATAAACCATCAAGTAACAATGCACACAAGCAAACCCTGAAACATAAAGAAACCAGACACAAAAATAAGGAATAAGAAATAGGCTCAAAATGCAAACAAAATACGATGCTGAAGACTCAGGTTCCAAACCCCCGATGATTGCACTCATCGTATCAAACAGCTGTAATGGCCTAGGTCTTAGTCCTAGTTGAATCTTGATAGCAAAAAGAGCCCTCTCATATGGCAGTTTTAATAAGGTTCTAGCCTAACAATAAGGTAAGCAGAACACTTCGGTAGGGATCCCACAGAAGCAGTTACTGGGACCATTTCTTAGCTGCAAGTGGGTCCCATGGAGGAGGCTCCTGCAGCCATTTTTAACTGCAACCCCATGAAACCTGCCCAAAATATAGAACAGCCAATGATAGAATATTTACCTAAAATTCTGAGATTCAATTTCTCAGGATGGGGTATTTCAGTGATGCGAGGATGAAATATTTGCATTGCTGCTTGAGGTATTTCAAAAAATAAAAATTCCAAAAGCAGCAATATGAAGTTCAAAACTTCTCATAATTTTCTTGCAAACTATCTAATGAAAGTGTTTTATCCAAATTAATACATATGTTGTAGGAGAAAAAATGCAATTCAATTCTCAATGTAAATCCACACTGGGCACAGGCACTTACTCTTAACCTACTGTAGACTGTCTAATGCTAAGGTTTAAAGCCTGTTTGGTATAAAACATTCTATTGTGGGGTATGAACACGCAAGGCAGAGAAGAAAAACTTGCATGCAGCTACTTTACAAGAAAGAGACTCATGAACTAATCAAAACAATATCTAATGAGTAATGCTGGAATATCTGCTCCACAATATCTTTAATTTAGCACCACCACAGGATTGCTTTTCAGAGGTAGAGAGACGTGTATAATGTAAAACAATGTTGGACAAAACTCAAAGGAAATACATTTTTTTAAGTTTGATAGCACACTGCAATTCTGACTTATTAAAAGAACTAAAGCCTGGTAAATATACCAACTAATTAAAATTTAAAAAATTTAAGAAGCAGTGAATGCATGCAGCTCACCTTCATCTGTGTAATTTATCTTGTCAATTGCAGCACTACGTGAGTCTCTCCGACCTGATGAAGTGGAGGGTACAGACAAGCGACCATTAGCTCCTTTGGAGGTTGAAGGTGAGGACTTATCCAGGCTATGCAGATGCTTATCCAGTGCATCATTGATCCTCTTCCGATCTGAAGGAGGATCCACCCGGACAACACCTTCAGACTTTAATGCCCCGGTTCTGCCTTCAACCCCTCCTGCACCCCGCTCTTTGTACATGTCCACTGCCCTCCTTGCCCAGTCTTATTATTCTCCTTATTCACTGTTCACACAAGGAAACACAGAAGATTTGAGACAGTGTTGTCAAGATTAGATCAAGTAAAACATTATTTTAACTTTATTCATTAAAAATAATAAGGAAACTACAATGAAGCTGTTCAAACTTTAAACCATTACATTCCTGCCTCAAAATCATATATTCTAAACAAATCCCAAGTTATTCACAGTGTAAGGTGAGGTTACTGTTGTTTTCTGAGAGTGTAAGCAAGCCCTTTCTGTTTAAAAGATGAGGTATGAATATACTATCATACCTAGACAACAATGTCAGCAAGAAACTACTAGTTCAGATATGGCCTATTTGCTGGTTGATGATCCAAATGTCATTTATACAGTCAAAGATTGAGATGTTACTAGAAAATTTCAAACAAAAGTCATGCAATAAAGAATTACAACTGAAAGAGAAAAGCATGTGGAAAGAAATACAAGGTGTCTAATACCCTAGGCATTTTGCAATAAGATAAGATTTTTCATTAAATACCATAGCAAATACAAGGCATCTAAATACCCAATGTAGGGCACCTAATACACGAGGCATTTGCCCATATGGATCTAAATAGAGCTCTGAAAAGTTAGATTAAAAAACACTCTATATAAAAAAATATTTGATAAAGTGGAATTAAGGAAAAGAACTCAGAGAAAATATTTTTTAAATTATTGACTTCCAAGAATATGGGATATCAAGTACCTGAGACTTTCTGGCCCATGGGCATGGACTCTAGAAAAACTTGGATCAAATTTTTCATTAAATTCCAAAAACGACGTACAAAGATTTCAATACCCTATGAGTTTGGCTGTAACAAATTAGCAAATAAAATGGAATATAAATTAAAGTACAACAAAGAGAAAGAGTTAAAGAAGAGGCTTTTCAATGCATTCCCATAAATACTCAAAGCTTTTAAAGAACTAGGACAGAGCCACATAAATGAAAGAGCAAACAAAAATTCATACCAAAAAACATTCCCTAAAGAACAATAAGAAGGGTGACATAAAGAGACAATTTTCCAGACTTCCACAAGAATAAGGCACCTTAAAGAACAACAAGGGGAGAGAGTTAGAAGGAATGAGTTGCCTGGACTTCCAGAAGTCGAACTGGGATTGTAAAAGGTTATATCAAAATAAAACTTCATATGAAAGTACGTACAAAGACTAGATCAAATAAAACCAATTAATAAAAAGATTTCTAATTGGATTCCAAAATAAGTTCAAAGAATTCAATACATAGTGAATTGGGCCCTCGAGGGGTACTTGTTCACAATTTAAATAGATTAGCAGAAATTGAAACAACAAAAAACATTCAAGAAGAATAATTAAGACCGAGTTAAAGATGCAATATGAAAGAATAACGAAGACAGAGGGTTAAAGATGCAATATCCATTGATAGTTTTTAAACTTAAAGAAATGCTATCATTAAGTTTCCAAAAAATAATCACAGTAAATCTAATATATTGTAAGTTTTACCCTTAAAACTACAACAGAGATGTGATAGAACTTCATACAAAGATAATGAAAGAAGATAAGTTGAAGAAAACACTTTTTATCAAAATTCAACAAAAAATACAATGAAATCTACCCAAATTGGTTTGTCAGGAATATTAAGATGAAGAATCAATCAAATGGAATGAACAAAAGTAGTAAATCATGGGAGTTTCCATCGTGGGGATCCATAATAAAATCCCCAGCAAACATGCTACATGCTAATATGTACAAATGTTAAGTGGTTATTGTAAGTAATTAAACTACCGCATCCAATTTTGTGTGCAGTGTAAGCCAACAAATGATGCCAGGTGAAGGTCCTGAGTGAATTTGATGAAATAGATGCCCCTCAATCAGAGCATCTAGGAAATAGGACTCCACATAAGGAAATTTTAACCAAGAACAAAAAAAAAAAAGTAGAACAAACCCTGGAGAAGTTAAACAAATGAAATACCCCTCTTAGCCAAAGGGTTCACTGTACAAAAAAATTACAAATAAAAAAGAGAACCAAGGCAAGTCCAGAGTGAATTTGACGGAAAAGATAACCCTCAGTAGTGGCATCTAAAACCAAATAGTTCACTGTGAGGAAAATTTACAGGAAAGAAGGAAAACTAAGATAGAGAACCAAGGAAAAGCTGAATCGAAAAAAACTTTATACCAAAACATATTCAATAAACAATAATCAAGGGAGAGAGAAAAAAGAAGATATTTCATAGAACTTCGAAACTTCAAAAGAAGTCGACCACCTCTGATACCCGACACGCTTCGCCGTGGGCAAATGTAAGATCAAATAAAACTTGATATGCAAAAAAATCAGTAACGAATGATAACAGAGCATTGAACAATACAATTTTCCCCGAATTGTGAAGAGGATACAGAGAGTCTGATACCCGTTGGGTTTCGCCCTCGTTGGCTCATCAGGAGTACGGCTTTGAAAGAAGTTAATAGTAATCACGCAGTCAATCTACACGCCTGTACAAGCTACAACGCCATTACTGCAAAAGAAGTCCTGGGCAAAAGCCTGGGGGCTCTAGGGTTTCAATCCAGACGAAACCCTAGTTTTAGGGTTACTAGCTGAAGTAAAAGAAAAGAAAACCCTCGCCTTCAAACCGGGTCTTAAAAGAAAAATTAAACAAATAGCTAAAGAAAAAGGCGAAGGCTTTACCTGGTTTTTACAGTGGAAAAAAGGGAGATCCGATCCGATCTGCGTCCTGGCTGCTTCTCCATGCATTTTTGTTAAAGATCTCCCTTTCTTTTTTGGTTTCTCTGATCCCTCGATCTCACCGCTAATAAACGGTAATGTAATGAACGGGTCGAGTCGCACCCGCCCTTGCTCAGCCCGGTGCCAACGGTGACCGGCAATGGCCCGTGGTCGAATGTGATTCTTGAGCTAAATAGAAAATGTCTTTTTAATATTTGCTTGGGGCGGGAAATTATATGAGATTTTATATAATTTGTGAGAGGGCTTTGAAGTGCGGAATGTTTTTGTGGGCCCCGCCCCACTCCTCGGTATGATATTTTGTCTTACGGATGTTGATGTTTTCCAAATCCTCAATGGCCCTTACTTCGTAATTTATTTATTTTAAGGATATATTAATTGCAAGCTTTGGGACAATAGAACAAGTAGTTATCAATGTGGAAGTAGTAGTGGGTTTTTGTCTCTAGATAAAGTCTAAATAGTTTTGAATGAGTTTATTACGAATCAAGTTTTAGTGAGTGCTTAGTCTGGACATCATAAGGAATAAGGTCAAGATTATTTTCTAGGCAGTTTTAGTGAAATGGATATCTCAGTCCTTGGCTCTCAGTGAAAGAGGTATCAATTTAGACTTGTGCTCTCAAATTGGATTACACAAACAATTTAAGTTTGACATAAGACCCTCCATCAAAAACAAAAAAGAAACATGATGTGTGTTTTTTCCTAGTGATGAAAATTACATATATTGCACTTTGTGCATTTATTTTGAGCTCACTTTGATCAAGTTGTTCTTAATGCAATGGTCAGTGTATAAGTAATGTGTTTTTTATATAAGAGTTGGTAAATCATTTGAACCTAACTTTATGTCATTTGCACACATCCTTATGGACTAGTCATTTAGTTTTATATATTCATCTACTTGGGTCAAATAGGTGGGTATGGAACTAATATTGGGTCAAGTCTATAGTTTTGAAATAAACCTTGAACCTTTAAATTAAAAGTTTACATTAGGTTGAAAGAAACTTCTTCCAAATTAGCCACTACCTACCTACTTGAACATGAAACATTTCAAATTGCACGTTAGGGTATATAAATGGACAGACCCTAGTTCCTTTTTAGACCATTAAGAGGATCCACAAGCTCTCATTCTAATTTCCATTATCACCCATGGAGTATTATAGTGTATCATTGCATAATCAACATACATGAGCACTTACATTTAGCAACAAATTAAACATCTTGTGAGATTGCTTATTACCTTTGATCCTTGTTCCAAAACCTTAAATTGGATCCTAGTGGTTTAACCAAAGGATAAAATCCTTACCTATAAAACTCCTCAAAGGTGTTCATTAACATCACTTGTTTTATAGATTTAAATTCCAAGAGGTAGGGTGAATAGATTTTGAGCAACCAAAACTTCAAAAATCATTTCCATGTGTTGAGTTAAGTTTGTGAGTAGGGTTCACTTTTGTGGGTACAAAGATCATTTATGCATGTGTAGGTTTGATCTATAGTAGAATAGAAGTGAGCCATTTTTAGGACATTCTAGAATTGAATCTAATAGTATAATTATATTTTGGATCACTAAGCAACAATTTTTTAAAAAACATCTTTAATATATATACATGAAGCTAAGTCATTATCACTTCTTATCATTTTAAAAAGTTGTCTTGTGCATTTCAATTACTATCAAAACACATTAATCATAGGTTATTTGCTTTCTTGTGTTGATTTTATGAATTTACCTTGTATTTTATTTACATAGATGTGATTTATTCCCTTGAATAAATTGGTGAACCTATTTGATCCTACACCCCTGAAGTATTGGCCTTGAGGTTCTCTTTTGTGCTTTAATTTATTTCTCAAATCTAAGACTTTATAAGTCTTCAATATTTATATTAATAGGTCATTTTCCTTGTTTCATCATTTTTATCCTTTACGGTATGCATATTGAGTATAATTCAAAGTTGCATTGTCATACAACTCTCCCTTTGAAAAGAAGTCCTTGTCTTCAGATCCTTCAATGGCTAAAAATTTAGCTAATTATGATATGCTTACTAGTATGATGGATAACTATTAGGATAAGAAGGATGACTTTGATCACGATGAATAACTAAAAATATGTATAAGCATGATCGGTGTATTAGTACATGGCTTGTTACTTTAGATAGTGGTTGATGTTCTTCACAAGTTATTGATTGATAACCTCTTTGGATTGTAGATTCCTTAAGGCACTGGTGCTAGGATTAGCTCTTCAATCTCTTTACATGGTGTGTATTCCCCATCCCACCCCACCTTCTCCTTTGGTAACTGTCACTCCCCATGCTTTTAATGTTGAACTCATATTGTCCTTTTTGATGTGATTCATTCTTTGTATGTTCCTCTATGTCATGCCTAGCCCTTATCCAACAATTGATGCAGAAAAAGACGAAATGGTTTAATAAGTGTGATGAAGCATTTGGAGCCTTATGTATGTTTGTATCTCCAGATTTTCTCTTTCATGTTGAATCTTTGTCTACACCAAATGAAGTTTGGACAACATTGGAAAAACTCTTTAGTGCACAAGATGAATTAAGAGGTCATTAATTGGAGAATGAGCTAATGGGTTTAAGTCCTTCAAGTTTTGATACAATACAAGACTTCTTCACCAAACTAAAGGCCATAAGATTGCAATTGAAATAGTGTGGAATTGAGAAAGATGATAAACATTTGATCTTAAGTACTCTCTCTAAACTTGATCCAGATCATTCAGTCTTTGTTTCTACATTCTATGCCACTAAAAGTGCCTTAGGAGCTTCCTACACAATGCCTTCTCTTGATATGTTTGCTAATGAACTCACAAAAGAACAAGACAAGTTGGTTCAAATGGACACTATCAAAACTTTTAAATCTCATGCTTTAGTTGCAAGTCAAGGCATTAAAGATCAAAAAGATAATGGCAATCAAAATAAGAAACAAAAGAATCAAGTAGAGAATGATTCAAATGTATCTTCATCTACTTCTAATGTAGACACTAAACCTTCTTCGAATCAAGGCAAACCTAAGAAGGAGAAAGTAAACTTATTGTAAGAAACTTGGTCATGATGAACACAAATGTATGAAGAAACGGATTGATCACCTCACACATCTTCTTGAGAAGAGTAATAAAGGGGTAACTGAATCTCCATCTTCATCAAACCAAGAATCTACAAAGAAAAAGGAAAAAGGCCATGCTAGTTATGCTTCTACATCAGACAAACATAAAGGAAAAGCTCTTTGTGCTTCTACAAGTATTAGATCAAGGAGATGGCTTCTAGATTTAGGAGCTTCTCATCATATAGCTTCTTCACAGTCCATGTTCTCTTCTTTTGAGCCTTGTGTTATGCCACCTATTTTGACGGGTAATAGTACATATATGAATGTAATTGGGAAGGGATCTATTGATATAGAGGATGGTACTCTCAGTGATACATTATTGTGCATACCTCATTTGTCTAATAATCTTCTTTCCATCTATCAAATTACTCATAGTGGAGCACGAAAGACTGTGGAATTTACTCCTGATAAATAGTTATTATCAGAGATTTGGAGAGCAGAGACATAATTGCTACTGGGGTGGTTGATCATGCATCTTGGTTGTATTCCTTTTCAAATTTCGTTCTTGGTGATGGCTTTGATCCTTTGGATGATGATCACACTTCTAGTGTGGATTTTGATTTTGAGGAGAATTTTGGTTACTTGAACTTGGGTATTCTCACGGGTGATCCAGTTCTTGAACCTTGTATTCCATCTCCTCCATCTACTGTTGCTACTTCAAATTCTAGTGTTGCTTCTTCGAAAGTTTCCAATGATTCTTTGCAACAAGACATACATTGTCTTTCAGATTTAGCTTGGTATGATCTTTTGACAAGTATTTCAAACTTGTTTATCAAGCCACATATTGCAAATTTGGGAGACACTATTGATGAATTTCATCTTCTCTTTGATGAAGTTGATTCTTCTTTAGTTGTTGTGAGGGAATGTACTTTGATCCTCTTGTTCAATCTCTACATGATCATTCATCACAATTTGACATGAGTGTGGATACTTTGGATCAACACTTGGAGGATACATCTTTAGAGGAAATACTTGAGTCTTTGGATGGTGTTCTATATCAATCTCTAGGAGATTTTGATTTGCCATCTTCAGTAATGTGGCCTAGAACTCTTGATTTGATTGTGGCAGCTTTCAGCATCAACACAAAGACACTTGAGCCGAGTTCAGAGGCTCCATACAACTTGAGTTTTCTTCCTACATATTCCTTTCAAGAGTGGGGAGATATCTCGCATACACCTTTGGTTTTGTTTCTTCCCGAGGGTAGGAATGTTGTTTGACAATCATGGATCATCTTCTACATCCAGTTTCAAGCATCTACCATTGGATCTCTTTGGGGGGCTTCTTTGTCCTTCCACTTCATTTCTCTCTCTATTATGGGGGGGCATACTTCCTTTTTGTAGGACAGGGCTTCTTATTCTTTTGGGGGGAATTTTATATGTACATGGGTACCTAACATGGGTCCATTTTTTGAGACCCATCATCTTTTGTATCCTCCCAAGTTGTGCTTGAGGGGGGTGTTGGTGTAGGTTTTTATTTTTCTAGTGGGTTAATTTATTTTCCCTTAGTCTTAGGTTTTTTCCCACACTTTTATTGAGCTTGCTTAGGATAATAAAGTGAGTTTATTATCTAATAACTAGGAGATAAGTGATATGGAATCCCCTTCCTTAAAATGTGGAACCACTTTCCACTTTTGGTGGCATCATCCACTTTTGGCGGTCCATCTCCACTTTTTGTGGTTGATTCTTATTGGTTGGATTTGCCACCTACCTCCTCTCCTAAGTTCTATATAAACTCACTTCCTAGCTTGTATTTGCATACTCTTGCATCCATTCATGCATCTTTGCATTGTATCTTTTAAGCTTGGAAGCTCTTAATGCAATATTGTCACATTGACATTGTATAATCTTTTGGAGTCCTGGTTTGCATTCTTATATTTTTCCAATTTATGTAACTTTGATTTTCTCTTTAAAAGTTCCCTGGGTTATTCAATCTATTTCAAATTTCTAACACTATTATGCTACTATTGAATTTCATTATTATTATCCTACTAGTGTCACACCTTCCTCTTACTACTATGATAAATGGTTTTAGTTTTTACACTCGAATATGACTAGTTTTTAAAATAAAGTGTTTGTAGTTGTTCTACAATAGAAAGAGACAATAGCTAACCAAAAATATTTTAAACTATTTTAATTCATCAAACAACATTTATCTAAACCAAAAATATGAGTTTGGTTATAAAATTAAGAATTACAAATATAGGAATGCTAAAATGAATTATGGAGTTTAGAATAAAAAATAATAGGAAATGAGGAACCTATTACCAAAGCAAGGAACTTGTTTCCTAAGGTGTTAGCATGTTACATTGTCGTCCTTTTGGTGCATAGTCATCTCTTTTGCACTCTAAAATCCAAAAAAGTTGTAAGTATAATTAAATCACCAAAATCTATTTATTTTTCATATCAGGAGGTAAGAACAACAATGGCAACAAACAAGAAATATGCCAAAATATACATAAATGCTAGAAATTGATGTTAATCTACTTATTTCAAATGAGAAGTACAAATGATAAAGGAGGGACAAAGAGGGTGTGAGCCTCTATGTGAATAAACTCTAACAAAACCTGTATCTAGGACAATAAAAATGTTGTTGACTACTTGTGAGCTTGCCAAGAACAGTCAAGTCCTTATTTTAGCCTTTCAACTTCCATAGGCAATCAAAATATGAAATATAGATTAAAGAGTGTATAAAATTAACCTGTGCACATCTAGAACTAAGAACAATAAAGCTCAAATAAATATATGAGTGTTAAATCCCCGATTCTACGAGCAACACTCTAGTGTGTATATTGATCAATGGAATGGCGATAGCCTTCAAAATATTTGCCAATAAATATAGAAGGAAATGATAAAGAATGGCTATAAGACTACCAAAAAAAGAAGAGTAACTTTCTTAACAACATTACCAAACAAATGATGAAGGTATGAGCACTTAGAGATATCAAAAGCAATACAACAACATTCCCCCTTTAGTTGGCTTCCCCAATGGAGTTTTGATCAACAATGTATAGCCAAGAGAGAGAAAATAAACCACTTATTGTTGGAGAGGAAGCAAATAAAAAATTTGGGCTTTCCAAAAGGTTCATTACAAATTTGAAAGGTTGGATCCAAGCATAAAGAAGTATTTTTAGATTAAAAAGTGTTATAACAAGTGATACTCAATAGCTAGGTGGGAGAGATAAATATTCAGAATTTGAAAACCCATAAGATGGTAGCACATCACATTGGCGCATTGGAGAAAACACTCAAAAAATTGTCAAGTGGTTCCAAGTCAATTAGAAGATTTTGAATGTGGTATACAAATTTAGAAATCTAGTGGGAGAAAAATACAAGGCTAAGAGCTTAGTGCACCCTAAAACATGCTAAGGGATTGGAAACCAAAGTGAGAGCAAAAAAAAGTATGAACATTGTAAAGTATCCAAATTTCATCCTTATGACACTCCTCCTAGTGCCATATCTTTGCTTCTCATTCTTGAAAGGAAATACAAAAAAAAAATTACTTAGTCCTACAAGAAATATATGTTACAGGTTATATAATCTAATAAAAATTTAACAAATTAACCACATGTAAACAACACTTAGAATGAGAACAATAAATGAGAATGAATGATATAAGAATGGAAGCAACACAATAAAAAGTGTTCAACCCTGATATATTCTAGGAAAACCCTAATCTCTAAAGCATTGATCTAATGCATTGACAGTACCAACAAGGTTACAATATAATATCAAGCTTCAAGCTTCTTGGGAGATCATCACTCTTTAATTTGGAGGAATTCTAGCAACATAATCTCATATAAAACACAACACAGTAGCTCCATCCTAATCCTTGTGCATATAAGTCAAGAAGATCTAGGTGTGAAACAAAATAAATTAGATCGATAAATTCAAATAAATGAAATGAAGCAATATCAATAACCAATTCAATGATCAAATGACCTAATCTCAATGAAGCATGTGCATAATCAAAACATGAAAACAAATAAAGTAAACTAACTACTTTACCTCCACTAAAATTCATAGTTTTATTCCATTGTAAGATGTAAAATTATGCTATTTGAATAGTATGTGGATTTCTCAAATACTTTAGCATAACCTTGTTAGCAAAAGCGATATAAATTGAGTATAGTATGGATGCAATATTTGTTAATTTGTGGAGGGATTGAATGACTAAATGATGGGTGTTTATTAGTTTTCAAGGATATCATATCAATGGTGTAGGATGTGAGATGAGATCGATGGATGAGAATTGTTGAGAGATCACAAGTAACGTGCACATAACATGAATCAAAAGACTAACTACATGAGAGGATAAAGTGGAAGTGAATGAGAGTGAACTAAGGTTGCTTTTTAGTCAACTCATCAAATTTGGAGATGGCCACTAAATTTAGAGTTGGAGAAATAAAGATAGAATGATATATATATATATAGGAAATAATAAAATAATGATTTTATTTATTTATAGAGGAATGTGTAAAGTCAAACTAAATAAATTATTTAATTTTAAAGGAATTATTAGCTAATAAAATAATTAAATGATTAAAATTATTTAATTATGTGGATAAAGGAATAATTAGAAAATAATTAAATAATAACAATTATTTAATTAATATGGATGGAAGAATAATTGAAAATAATTAAAAATTATTTAATTAATATGGATGAGGACAAATTAAAAATATATATATATTATTTAATTAAAGTTGATGAGTGAAAATGGTGGAATAATTAAATAATTAAAATTATTTAGTTAAAAAGGGAAATATGCTAGCTTAATCAAATAATTAGAAATTATTTAATTAATAATGATGAAGGGATTGATTAGAGATGACGACAGGAAACAATGTTGAATTTAGAAGAAATGTGTTAGATATTTTTAGGTTTCTACATTTTTCCCTTCTTTGAGGCAATATGTCCTATTGTATTGTTTCAAAGACACGTTATTGGTATAAAAATAATTAGGTGATGATATGTCCCATCAAACCAAGAATTGAGGGTTGGATGGTAGGTTTCCCCCTCAAGAGATTGGTTGAAAAAATCAAATTTCGAGTCTAGCTCATGATGCATAAATAGGATAGGTTTAGTGAAGAAGAGGACGAAATCTAAGTTGGATTGGGTAACGAATGGGTTTGAGGGAGATAGTTTATGAGGAAAATGGATTGAGGGTGGGTAGCTGAGAGGAAATTAGGGTTTGAATGCCTATATAGGAATTGGGGGGGCACTTTCAATTCACTTGTAGCTACAAAAATGGAGAGGATTCTGAGAGCTCTACACCACTCAAAGAGAGTTTGACAACACCAATGGCCAGCTAGAGCACCCTAGGCGGTATGTATCTAACCCTTAGGTTATTAGGTGTAGTTATAGGTGTCATAAATGATAGCTAAAGGTAGGCAATCAATGCGCCAAAGGGAAAAATTGCACATACGAAACCCACTATTATGCAATTGAAATGCAAAATGACACATTTGAAGGTAAAGTTATGTATTTGATAGTGGTTTGGCACATTTGAAAAATAGGGTCACATTTGATTAGCATAGGTTTATATCTGGTTTGGCGCATCTCAAGGAAGATTGGCACATTTGATAAACTAGATTGCATATGATTTGTAAAATGGTGCATTTGAAAAATAGGGGTGTAAATGACTATGTTTTGGTGCTTTTGAATTTAGGGCTCGATGACTTAAGTTTTTTTTCCTAATTTTTGATATGATTGACATTGTGTGTGTTATTTTTTTAGGTTGTTCTAAATCTGATCATGCCTAGGGAGCGATAACCTATTACTCTACAACTGAGTATCAGACTAGGTGATTTGGATTGTGTGTTTCTTGCAGCTATAGGTTTGTAGCATATCACATATATGCTAGATATTAGGACTCATAAGGCTATGATGGTAACCCTTGTCGATAGGTAGCATAGTGAGAGACCAGCTTTTATTTTACCCACTAGAGAGGTTACTATCATGTTAGAGGATGTTTGGAGGATTCTTAGGATCCTAATCCATGGTGCTAGGATTGTCTATGACACAGACAATGAAGAGGATGCATTGGATAGGGTTTTTTTGGATGATGATCTCAACATTGAGGATGGCAAGATGGATTTATGGAGGGTCATGGGGAGATTCCGTGCTCTCCCACTTGTGTTAGTTGATTTGATTGGAGGAGTGATTATACCAAATTAGAGATCTAAGGGCTTTTTTATTAGATGGAATAGAGTCCTTGAGAGGATGCTTATCGATGGTGTTGTGTTTGCATGGGGTTCCTATGTATTAGCCCACCTATATCATGACACGCACCAACTTGTTCATTGAAACAGTATGAGCTTCTCTTGCGGGGTGGCATTGCTCCATGTATGGGCATGGGAGTGTATTATAGTTACTTGTCCTATGGGTTATATACCATGCAACAACAACTTTCCATGTGTTTATGTTTACGACAAGGCTTTGACACATCAATGGTTAGGAGACCTTGATTACTAGAGGAGAGTCTTGGATGACCTAGATAGGATTGTTTGGAGGTCATTCATATTATGTGAGGCATGGATTGATGATGCCACTCATTTGGTATTTTTTCAACAACCTAGATGGTTGATTGGTTGCACTACACACATCATAAAGAGATATCTCCCTAAGAGAGTCATATGATGGTTCATAGAAGTTCAGGGCTCACCTGGTGAGGAGGCCATTTTTTTCACACACAACGGGAGATTGGAGAGTGGGGGCATATGATAGCCCCTAAGACAACGATAGTAGATTTTGAGTCTTTCGTGATTGTCCAATGGGCACGGGGTTCAACAGTGGGGGATGTGGGGATTGCACCTGATTTTGACTTATGGTGGGAAACCTTACAGCCATTTAGATTGACTCACCCAGGTGGAGTTGTTAGGAGATAGTGACGATACACAAAGTCGGCTAGGGCTTGTTGACTTCAACAAAAGATGGAGAGGGATGATGCAGGTGGAGGTAATGAGGGATATGGGGGTGGGGGTGACAGTGGTGATGGTGATGATGGAGATGATGGACAATAGGTAGGAGGTGGTGATGATGGATGGTGGGAGAGGGTTGGGGTGATTTATACGAAGGAGACAGTGGAGGGGGAGATGATGGGGATGAAGGAGGAGGAGATGGTGGTGCTGGAGGAGATATGTAGGTGTAACTAGCAATTTACCTATAAGAGTGTGAATAGGCTCAAATAGAGAAAGATGGGTATTAGAAAGAGAGGGTAGCCTCTCAGTCTAGTTGATGTAGAGGACAACAAAGAGGGATAACATCTTAGTTTTGTTGACTTAGAGGACGAGTGAGAGGGACACTGAGATAGCTCAATGTTAGTAGGTAAAGGTTCTAGGTAGTGGAGGTTTAGGTGGAGTTTCCTTAATATAGGTTATGGGGAATATGAGGCAGCATATACATGAGGCTACCTTGCATGAATTTGTATGAGATGGCAGTACCGACAAACAAGAGGGCTCCCAAATTTTTAGCAAGGAGTTGATCAGGGGCCTCATGATTGGCTAGATCAGAGGAGAGGATTCATGGGGTTGCCACCATTGGCATCACCATAGCTAGGACAAGGGCCTGCAATACATGCACCAACACAACTTGCAACTCAAGGATTACATCTAGGGGTAGTTCTTCCTCCTTTCCACCCTCACCTAGATATTTAGAGGGTGGGAGTTCCTTGTAGAGGAGCTTATGTATATTGATGTATGTGATTACGTAGACACGTTTTTATTTATGCTTGCAAGCTCATGTATATTCTTGGCTTTTTGTAGCCATTTGTACATACATTATATATATTGATGATGCATCGTGACATGTTTATTTATATATAAATGAGATGATATTTTGTTGTGCAGATGATTTTTATGATATGATGTTTTCCTATATGCATGTGATGGATATCTATGTGATTTAATGTATGAATTTAATGATGATTCCTATTTGATTTTGTTATATGATGGATATGTATGTAATGATGATTTTTATTTGATGCCATAATATATGATGTGATGGACTATGATGATAATGCAATAGATGATAACATGGTGTGATGCTATGATTTGTTTCATTTTTTTAATTATGCTATGATGTCATATATGATGATTGTACCTTGATGTTATAAGTGATGATGGAATATCCTAATGATGTTATGATTATGGATGCATGATATATATGATGTTATAATGATACTAATGATTGTGTATGTAGGGATGATACAATATTTTTTTTGTGTCATGATACCTAGATACAATAGTTAGTATGATGAGTAGGATAGAAGAAATGATTCTGGCTAATGATGGATAGATGAATCATGTTGATAAAATATCAATAAAATCTATAGTTATTAGAATGATTTGGGATTTTTATTGGAAAATAAGATGGGGAAAACAATTTTGCTTTTGTTGTTGGTTATGCTAAAAAAAATGTAGAGATCAATCCTTATTTTGATATGGAAAGTAGACACTATGCACCAAGGTATGAAAAACCAAGGTGGCATCATATCCAAAGCATGGACTTTGACTCTACAAACAAATAGAAGTATCCTTAATCATACCAGACATGTACATAAACCTTGTTTGAATGTGTGAGATAATAATACTTAGAGCATGATAAGCCTATGCATAAAAGGTATGAAGAACTTGATATGAAAATCTCATTTGTTATGCAAGAAGCTACCTTGACATACACAAGGAAAGTAATTTCCATGGTTGTATTATAAGAATTTCCCACAAGCGCAACAAACGAAAGCAATGATTATTCCCCATTTTGTGCTCCTGGAAAAAAATAGAGTGAAAGAGACCAAAAGCATTTGACTAGCAACCATTAATGGTAATACAAGCAAAAGCATCAATAAAAATTATGCTAATCAATTGAATGAAATGGGGTCCAAATTCTAGAGATTTGACAAGATTAAAAGCCCATTCAATACAATCTTAAGCTTTGGAAAAACAATTTTAAAAAAGGGGCCTTATTTTGGGAGGGTCAAACCCATTCCATACCTTCCCAAACCACAATAATATTGTCCAATTTAATATATCTAGATTTTATTGAAACTTGTTTGTTCAAGACGAATACTCTCAAGAAGAAGATGGAAAAAATCAAAGCTAGAGCTTTAACAATGATATTATAAGACACATTGAATAGGGTGATAGGCCTCCAATTATAAATATCTTCAAGATCGCCAACTTTAGGTATGAATTTCATATTTCCTTTGTTAATGAATTTCCCTAAGAATTTAGAATGAAAATATTCTAGATAAACTTTATGCAAGTTCTCTTGCACATAGTCCCAAAGGGCCTTGTAAAATTCACAAGGAAAACCATTGTGCCCAAGGGCCTTGTCATTAGCCATTGTGTGCACAACTTCCTTAAAAGTGGAAATAGAATTGATCAAAAAAATATTGTTCTCAAGAAGAGAGCCAACATGGAACAACCTAAAGGTGCTCCCAAATGTAATTATCTCATTTAGGAGGATTATCAAGTGGGTAGTGAAGACTAGCTCATAGTGTTTTAAAAAATCCTAGAGAATGTTTGGAAATTATTTAAGAACATTTTAACCATATTTGATTTTCTTGATTCCATGATAGGTATGAAAATATCTAATATCTTGGAAAAAATTCTTGGAAGACCTATCATAAACCTTAATCCAATGGAGCCTAGCTTTAGTTTGGGCACCTCTAGTAGAATGGTTGTCTACTATTTTCTTTAGCTACCTCAACTTTGCCACTCAAACTTGCAAGATAGGGGATAAGAGGTTGGCTTCAATCAACTCCACATGTATTGAAAATATATGGGATGGTAGCCTCATATGCACACCTCCTAAATATGGTCAATTGGAACCCATGAATTTAGAGAAAATAGACATGCATCGAATGGTTCTATTCCACCACACAATCTAGCTTGTTGGTTGAGCGGGTTGGCTTTCTAGATTTCATATCTTCCTAATGTGAGCCAACATGGGTTTGTAACTCAACGAGGAAGTATAAAAATAGAGTCTTATAGGTCAGAGGTAGGCCCACTTTCCACTCAATCTTGAATCTCATGGGAAAGTGATATGATAAGGTGACGTTTGGCAAAGGCTCAAGTGAAAGAGAAAAGAAATTAGCAAAGGAGAAAAAATATAATGTAGATATCATCACACTTGTATCGAGATGTTTAAAGACTCTATTAGAGCCAACATGAAAAATTGCACCACATATTCCAAAAAGGTTATGTGTGATAGTAGCCCAAATTAGGGGTACAAAGGCCCAATTTATTATGCATGCAATACCACGCCTCTTCTTGCCAATTGTCTAGTGAAAAGGAAACATCCCATATTTATCATAGTATATCTCAACCATATCAAATTACTCACACAAAACCCAAGAGGTGGATGGCATTGAATCCATAATTCATCACCAGATAGGAGATCTCTCAAAAACATGTTTTTTTTAAAGAGGGGTAAACTCTTTTGACCCAGAGCTATGAACCAGTGAGGTCACAAACGGGGACCTCATCCCTAATATAAATTCTCAACAATTACACCCCACTAGGGTTGGAACCTTGATGGCAATAATAACAACACAACAACTCAACCATCACACCATGCCACTATTGGCAGATCTCTCAACAACATTATTAGAAGCATAAATATTTATTATCCCAAAAGAATGATTATTAATATTCAAGAGAAGCAAAATTAAATAGTTTGTGGGAAAAAAATTATGATCAACATGAGATATCCACCTATGAGAGATAAAGGTAGCATCCCCTCCACAACCCACATTATGAGAGGTGCAAAACATGGTATTGGTAGGCTAGATAACATAGACTATCATAGAAAGTATGACATAAGAAATCTTTACTTCTTGTGAAAAGAGAGCATATAAACATGGTTGTTGTTGCCTAACATCTCATACATAAAAAAAATTTAGATGTTAGTGAGACCTCATACACTCCAAGAAATAAATTTCATGTATAAGATTATCATGTCATACTATTCGACTCCTCGAGCATGAAGAAGTGATTTTGTAAAAGCTTTAGGGAAAAGGAGCCCAATAGAATGTTAAGAAATGAATTCATCTATTTTCTAACACAATCATCCTCCTCTAGGAACCCAATAGGGTTATGAGACCATCACAAAGGTTTTGGAAATGGGGGAGAATGAGTAGGCACCTCAAGTGGCAATGAAAGAACTAATGTAGGTTGAGGCATCCAAGAAAACTTTGGCTTGGGAGGTGCATCACTCAAGGGAATAACATCAATTGAGGGCATTGAAACCTCTTTCCCCTTATCTAAAGGGTTTGAAACAATAAATAGGTGCAATTTAGTAGCAGAATAATCCATAAAAGGCTAATATTTTACTTGGGGTTCACTAGAGTTAGTGTCTTTACCTTTCCTATGAGACACCATAGTCCATTTCTCTTAAAATTTTGATGTGGTATCCTCTACAATCTTGGACACCTTGGTCACCTAGGGAGGAGATTTGACCCAGGGAACAGTGAGAGGGAAATCCTTAAACTTATCATATACGAATTGACACCTAAAACAAGTATTAGGAAGGTTAAGGTAAAGCACCACTAGGTGTGACAAAGTTTTCCAATCTAGATGTCTACCAATCTTTTAGGTTTTTCAAGGACAAATAAATATCAAATCTTATGTATTTTTGAGGATGAGATTCATAAAAATGATCAAGCTCCACATAAATAACCTTTCCCAAAGAGGAGACAATAGGGTACAAAAAAATCTAGCAAGGCAAGGGAAGACCTGAAAAATTCAAGTCGTACAGGAACATGGAGTTTCTTGTCATTTGAGACTGTGAAGTATCATGACTAAGGTTGAAATCCAACAAGGATGAGTGGACATACCAGGGATAATGTTCGAGGATTTCTTGAACATGGTTGACCTTAGAGAAATGAAAAAGTAAAAACCTCTTAGTGAGGTTTTGAACATAATCAAGATGGACCCCATGTGGGGCTCAATGCTTGTTGACCCATTCCCAAATCATGCTTTCAGGGGGAATTATCCCCAAAAAATATCCTATAAGAGTGAAATTCTCTAACCATCTACAAGAACTTTCAAATTCAAGGATGGTAGAACCACATCTGACAAGATTACAAAATGTGTACCTCGTGAAATACTTTGGAACAAACTTTCAAGGATGCTTTCTTACGGGAGCCATGTTGCAGAGCTACCAAATCATCAACACCAAAAATAAATCTTGGAGTGATGTCATTCGAGGCTATATAAAGAATAAAAACTAAAAAGGACCACAATAAATGTGGTGGAACTTTGAATTTCCTACGTTTAGGGTGTGGAATGACAGAGGGGCCAAATAATTTTTAAAAAATGAAACACCAATAGAGCACTCATCAACCCCCCTCATATCCCATACCAAAATCACTTTTCTCGCTTTGTTAAACTACATTACATTATTGCACTTTTTGCAAAAACCTTTGTCACAAATTTTCAAGGTTTGTAACTTGCAAAATTTGTGAAATTAAGACTCTTGTTACCTTTTTCCTATTATTTTTCATTCTTTCATCTTTTGTATTAATTACACCACACCTTTTGTAACTCGACAAACTATATCACAACTTCAAAAAGTTCATGAACACACAAACCTTATGATATGAAGAACCTTGTGATTGTCTTTTGTCTTTTCATTCTTGTTCACTTCATTCTTCACATTCTTGTTTTATTATCACAAATTTTATGAACTCGTGAACATTATGGCATGAAAAAATTTATCACATTTTTGCAAAGTTAATAAATTTTTGAACTTTGCAATAACTAGAACCCTATGTCACAAGTTATTTTCCTTTTTAAATATTTGAGGGGTTTGAAAACTTATGAGCTTCCTAAATTATTTAAATTATTTGGACTTGAACATTTAAGAAAAACACTTATACTCAATATATTTGGGTTTTGACATAGGTGGAAATTCTAAGTATAAAGGGGGAAAACAACATAACATAGGTAGGCAAACTAACACAAGGGCTGATGTAATATCTCTTAGATTAGGTATAAATGATTGGATATAATAGGGAAAAGGAAATAAAAGGGGCAAGAACTAATGCTTAGCCGATTTTTTATTAATTTAAGGGATCTATAGATACAAGCACCAACAAAGTGATTGCCATTTTTTCTTTTACATCTATTAAATGAGTACAAATAACTTCATGTGTTTTGTCAGTTTTATCTATTGTAGTTTTATATACTACAATGATATCTCCTTCGAATATATTTCCATATTTATGGGTGTTTAGATCTTCAATTGATATTGAAATTACATTTTTAAGTTTTGATCTACAAGGAACATAATAAAATCATATGAGTACTAGATAATATAATTATTTTACTATAAATATGAATAGAGAATGTTAATTGTGTCTTGTAAGTTTGTTGTTTCTTTTGAATCTATTTTTCTATTCTTATGCTACAATGCATTGTTAGCTACAATAAAATTGCATTATGTTAAAGTGTACATTATCAAATTATAATAGTTTTTTGTGTGGAATAATATTTAAATTTATGAAAGAGCATAGAATACAAAGTCACTTTTACTATAAATAAAAATTAAACGGTTGAAATTGAATTATAGGAAAATAGAAGCTAGAACCATGGAATATAAATCAAAATACATTATCATGAAATTAAATGAAGATAATTTGGTTTTCTTGCAAATTAGTATATTAGAGTGGATGTAAATAAGGACTATCATTAGAAGGTTCTTATGCATTATACAAGAAAATTTATAAATACAACATTAATATTTTTGGTTATCTCTATAGTTTGGTTAAGTCCTTATTGAGTAGAGGTGTCTTTACTTATATTTGTTTAAAACAATTTGTATTTTGGTTGAATGGATATTTATCTAGAAAATTTAGACTTTGTAATTAAAAGTTTCCATATATTAAAATTCATCAATAATTTGAAAATGTGTGTCATTGCAATAGAATTCATTGAACATGCAACGGTATGATGGTTAGAAGTCTAGAGGAAAAGTATAGTAGAATAAGAACAAATAGCATATTACAAATATTTTGTGAAAAATGGACAAGACATCCTTATGATAAATTTATAGAGTTCAAATCTATTGCAATAAGTGTGATACAAATCTCATATTTTGGGTTTACACAAGTTATGGATTTTTTAATTTTCTTACTATATTGAATAAAAAATATTTTTCATTTTTTTTCAATTTTGGGATTGTGTAGAACATGATTATTTTTTGTAGGTATGTTTAGTGGCATTTAATTGGATTACTTTGGTCATTAGGTTAAACTTTTAGAAAAGTAGAAAAATGATCACTCCAATATGCTTCTTATTTATAATTAGAAGATGTTTGTGTATTTACATCACACCAAACATGGTCAATTGTTGATTTGTGAAGAGTTTGTGAGTTTTATATATAGATTTCATATGTTGAGGTCATTGGTAGTTAAAGTTATTAGTATTGTTATGGCTTCAAGGTTTTTTCATTTTGTGTTGTGTTATTTAAGAGACCAAGAGGTTATTTTAGTTAAAGCCATTATGACATGTAAGTTTGTGATGTGGAAAAAGAGATCCTAGACCTTGTGAATAGATTACTTCGATCAATCTTTCTTCTCATCAACATTAGAATCCAAGTCAATGAGGTATTAAGATTAGCTAACAACCTAAAAGGAGAATCAATCTATCATAGACTTGGTTCTTTTGTTTCCTTGTAAATTGATTGGATTTTTATATGAATTTATTGACTTAATATGAAAATATAATTTATTCACACAAACAAAACTAAAAGTCAATAGATTGAAGAAAAACCCAAGAAGGGTGGACATTTATGCACCTATCCTATAAATTTGAAGCCAAATTGGGAGGACAAGGGTAGTGGTACCCCTATCTGAGTATTATGAATTTGAATCTATAACTTTTTGCGATGAAACATACAAGTCTACAATTTTCTTTTTCGTTCTACAATTTGTCGTCCTTAGATCTGAACCTGCAAAATCATAACAAAGGTAGGAAAAAGGGGTATTTATATAGGATTTTTCCTTGGTAAAACCCTTGTTTTGGTATTTCCACCTCCATGAATAGTCGATTGCTTGATAGATAAAATGTGTGTGCTCTTAACCTCAAGTGTTTCTAAGGCTCTAATGGGATAAAGTGATTAAAATCCTACTCAAGTGTGTTAGAGAAGATTCCCAGATGACACGAGCAAGATCAACCCAACAGAAAGTCAAATTCCCTAGGGAAAATCCAAATGCATAAATGCCTTACTTAGGGCAACAAGGAATCAAAGTCTGAAAAATGAGAACACGCTAAAAAAAGTAATTAGGTGCATGAAAGAAGTCAAATCTATCTCCAAAACCTATTTTCCATTATGTCCTTCCATTAGCATCAAACTCAAATCATTGTGTTAACTTGATAAATTCAAAATTTTGTTTTGTAAATCTATAAAAAATGGTTGTATTTTGGTAGATATTTGTTGTAATTATGATTGCTTCTTCTTTATTTGAAATAATAAGTCATAAATTTATTGTGGAACATTGGAATAAATTAAAGTGTAGGTCAACTCATTTAAATTTAATTTTCGGGACTAATTTACAACCAAGTCTCAAATTTGAATTCACATCTCTAAAGTTAGAGACCGACATTATAAACAAAAAAATAAATTTATCGGGAAAAACACCTAGACTAAGGTGCTAACACCCTTGTCCAACCCTTTTGTACACATTCAAATTTAGTTTATAAGTTTAAGGTCTTCTTAATTAGGACTTATTCAAAAAATGAGCACTTGTTGGGGTTAATTTGGTGAAATATGATTGAGAAGACACTTTTTAGGGTAGCACTAACATGTTCTCTTGGTTTGATAGGAAAGGTAAAGGCTAAGAAATGTCTCTAAAATACATTAATGGTATGGACACTAAATCAAGTTCCAAATAAAGCATGAAATTGTACTTTCACCTTTAGGGAGTACAATTTTTGACACTACATTTAGTCCCCAATTTAGCAGCCATATGACACTGCATGTATATACAAGCTAAAGTACTAAAAGTAAAACAAATCATAAAAGGATACCCAAAATGATACTATAGAGGATGTAGAATATTTTCCAAGCAAGAGAATGAAACCCCCAACATAGTAACTTGTAGACCACAACATTAGGAATCACATCCTACAAAACCAATTTGTTAGAAATCCAAAATCATCCTACATACAAATAATTGTGTTAGTCCAAAAATTCTAAGGAGAATGAAATTCAAGGGTAGATATGTTCCCCTTTTTTCTACTTGCTTTGTGGATGTAGAAACATGGTAGAGATCTCACCATGTCAAATTAAATAGGGTTTTGATGGACATGTATTTGGTAGGGTCATGTAATCATATCACCAAGGACCAAAAAGTATATGATATGATCAAGGGTGGAACCAATATTCTAACGCAATAGATGACATAGAAATTGAAGGTCATAATCTCAAGTTATGATGATTTGAAGAGAATATGATATGAATAGTATATTGCTAAATTTGACTATAAGTAGCAACTTTTTCACCTTTTCACCATTTATTTTGAATTTTGTAGTTTGAGAAAATTGTGAGCTAAGCCAAGAATTCCTAGGAGCAAAATACCACAACTCTTAGGAAATAATGCATTCAACCCACAATCTTAATCCATTTCCTACATAACCCCATGAGAGATAAGCATGCATACAAGTAACCATAATGCATAGATCAAATAAAAAAGCCACAAGATAACACAAGATATACTCTGGGAAAACCCTCGAGAGGGAAAAACCCAGCCTCCAAAAGCATCCATACTCCATCCATTAATCAATAATAAAGCAATACAAGAGTTACAATGAGTACCTCTAAAGCATCAAGCCTATTAATGCATCCTCATGTGTCCAAGCATGAATCCACACATCCCATGCCATGCTTCACATATGCACTCCTCAAAAGACTCAATAATGGCAGCCCACTCAACCAACCAACCTTAACCACTAAACATGTGCTTGCTTTTATAAATTCAAGCTCACACAAATACAACCAAGTGGTAAGATAAAACCATGTACCGAAAAACCATGTGAATTTGAAACCACTAATCCCTTATTTAATATTGGGTACTAAGTTTTCACTTTGTTTAATATTTTCCCCAATATTAAATTATTATCACATGTCTCCCACATATTAAATAATAATACAATGTTACAATACAACATAAAGTGGTCCCCAAATAATTACCTAGTGTGATTAACCACACCACCTAGGTGCATCACAACTAAATAATTATTTAATTACAACATTATAATAAATCATTTAATGCAATGGTTTACAACACCATATCCCAACATTCTCCCACTTGTTTCAACATATATGTTGCGTAAGGGATCAATCAATGAAATACATCATCATAGCCATACATGAAACCACAAGAATCTCCAACATGCTCTCGTGCTCCATCAAGATACTTACAATAAAACCAAAGTGACCACCATCTCAAGAAATAACTCCTATGATCCTCCAACATGCCACCTATGGAAGAACAGGAACATGCTAAGGTGAAGATGCACCAATCCAAGAACACAAGCATCAAATCCAAGTGATAACAAAGGGTCCAAACAAGTTGTTGTCAAATGAAAAACCCACATGATCGGAAATAACATACACAACACATGCTAATACATCCAACCATCCATACATCCTAGGTATTAATACATCAATAAACTCATGCCAAAAAACATATGCAACCCATAATCCACAATCACAATCTCCCTGTATCAAACCTATTAATGAAGAACATACATATATAAGAACTCCCACTTCATAGGTAATGTCAAAGCATATCAAGTCTACCAATCAACACTAAAACAATCTGTAATAAATTATCAACAATGATGTACAAAGAAAAATAACAATGATCCACACAAAAAAACCAAATAGCTGCATAATCTCTCACAACATGCTGCCACCATCCTCCCAAATCACATGAGCATGAACCTCCAAGAAGGAAAAATGAAGAGAGAAAACCTGTAAACCATAACATGTCCTTCTACCAACACCTCAAAAGTGCTATGTTGTGTCAAGTATGATCTCTTAACAACCCCAAATGAGAAGCCTCAACAACATCCAAAACAACGTTCAATCTCTTAGATCAAACAAACATATGAATCATGTAAATGCCAACATGGATGTAAGCCTATCTAACCCAGAAGATGAAAGTCAAAGTAACCATTCCCAAATCTAAAAATCAGCCCACAAACCATCTCCTAAACTCTTCATTAATGAATGATAACATAAAATAAAATGCACAAGGAGATAACCATGCCAAACATCCCTCAAAATGAATCCTCTAGAATTTACTATCCATAACTCAAGATCCATATCTATGAAAGATAAAGCATATAAACTCATGCTAATCAATACTCAAACGAGTCTCCAAAATCAATCACCATGACTCTACTCAATCCCATGATAAATCAAAGCACGAAACATAACACGTATGAAAGAAATAATGGGTGAATACCTCTCAAATGATAAACTACCGAGTAGACTAAGAGTGGGGAATGAGAATGCTCCCCCAGGATAACAAAGTCATCATGACTCACTCCAAGAAAAATCTCCTCTATCAGTACATTATGAACTCACATCCATACCCCGGTGAAAGCTCCTTGGCCTTCCTACCGAAACCTCCAAAGAGTAACTGTCTCAAGAAAATATCTCTAATCCCAAGAGAACTCTAGCCTCACCTATGTCTCCAAGTATCCATGAGCACTTGCAACTGATCAATATGTGCCAAACTCCAAATGCAACATAGAACCATCATGAATTAATCAAGCAAATGATTAATGTACTTAATACAAATAAAACCACCAAGATTAGTGTCAAAGCTCCAACTATATAATCAGGAACCTATCTTGGCATTGTGCTATAACCATCATGTACCAACGCATACATCCTAGTCCCAAAAGAACCTGCACCATGTCAAACCTCTAAACCGGTATCAAGAGAAAAATATAACACAATAAAAAACACACTGTAAACCAAGAAGCCACATCTCCAATCACATGAAGATAACCATCACCAATGATGCATCCATGTCACTGCCAACAACTCCCACTAAACTGTGATATCGAGCTAAGCATGGCATCATGACTACCATCTCCTCCGTGAAGATCATCTAGTCTACACAAACTCAACTATAATGTCAGTAACATACAAGTGAAACCAAGATCTCTAAGCCAATAAGATACATACAACCACCATAAAACTATCACAAACCAATCCAACACTGCCAAATCATCACTATCAAAAGATCCCACTGAAAGTGTGTGTAACCAATGAATGTACCGAGCTATCATGACACCATGATCAAACCACATGTTACAAGTCCCATTTACCAACTAATTAGGTACTCTAACCATCCATCCTCTCATCCCAAAACAACACACCAATGCACAAATGACCACAAACAAGGCCAACTAATCAAATCTACAACAACAATGAATCAAACCTGGTGAATATAGATAATCCACATCTAAGTCATCCCACTGCAATCAATAGTTTTTGTACACCTACCAACCACATAACTCGTAGATCCAACCACTGAAATATGCAAACTCATCATCACATTAGTAACTTGCAAACCAAGATATCAAAGAAGATAATCCTATGGACATCAAGACTCAAACACCAAATCAACCACAAATTTGATTTTCCAAACATGTCCACAAATGAGTAACCATAGTCAAGGAACCATACAAGCATCAAGGAGATAAGAACAACCTCCTGACATCAAACCATATCACCACCAAACAACCACATACATGATCATGTCGTGCCAATGCATCAAATGTACTAGCATACCCATGACACCATTGTTGGAAACACAAAGGCAGACAACTGAGGGGGGGGTGAATCAGTTGTCCAAAAATTTAAGCTTATCAAACTTATTAACCTTATTCTCAGATCTGATCAATAACCATGAAAGCATAAATCAACAACACATCAAAAACACACATAACACCAAGATTTTTTATGTGGAAACCTTGTTAGGGGAAAAACCATGGTGGAGGTTAGTCCACAAGATTATACCCTATTAAAAGTATAAAGAAATGTGAATGGGGAATGCACATGCATTCAGGCGCACTGCCTAGAGCTCACTACTTAATTACAGAAAGGAAGAATCATTGTCTTACAAAGTATTTATATTACATCTAGAAGATTTGAATTGAGAATAGCATCTGCTAATGCCTGATTATAGTTCTGGTTAAGCACATGAACACTTCTTCACACTCTGCTCACTCTTCTTTACACTCTGCTTTTGCCTTTGAATGATTAGGACATTATTCACACATCTCATACACGAGCACACCTCAAATGGAATAAACAATCACTTATATATATCTGTAGCAAGAGATTACATCGCTACATGTCAGCCTCAACAAAATAATAAAACATATGCAAACTATCGTCCCAAAACAATAAATAATTTTTAATGTGAATCGACCAATGACGACCACAACATAGTGAAGACCCAAAATAAAATCAAAAACACGAAAACACTTCAAATAATTATTCCTCAAAGATCCACAACACGCTACAACACCTTGTCGGCCAAGAACATGAAAAACATGAACACGCAAGAGAAAATCTCTAATCGTGAGCACAACTATCAACGCGGACGTGCAACATAGATAAAGAATGATCGAGAAACATCCACAAACATCATGAATCACCAGAGAAGCATCCGTAACAACTGAACTTACTAGAATCACATCATCTTCATTCAGGAACCCCAATTGAAGCAACATAATGACTGTTAGAATACAACTGCTCATAACTCGATCAAATCTTCTTGCGAATCTCTGAAACTTAATGTGGATAAACTAGATATACTCAACAATAAAACCTTTAATCCAAAATCTCTAATCATCAATGTATTGAGCTTGCCAACAGACTAAACTTCACTTCACCATTGACAACTTACAACTTATTTATTACAATTTTCTCAATATCCTGGCATATACAACTTCTAAGACATCAATTCCAATAATGTTGACATCAATGACAACCACATATCAGCAACACAACCACAAAATCCAACAACCATAATCATATCCATCATTATACCTGCACTCAACTATCATCCATATGAGACTTCAAGTCTCCACTCGTTTCAAACCATGTCCTCAAAACCAAAGACATGTGTACCTATCACCATCAAATTCTAATTCTAAAAACACCTATAAACCTATACCAAGAAGCACCAAACTTATAATCAACTTTACCATCATAAATATCATATAAGAACATGTACTCCCTCAAGGTTTCACCTCTTGACTCGTCTAGATGCTCACACAATCACACCCCAAATCTCAGGAACCTACAAGTGATCAAACAAGTACCAAACTCATCCAACACCACAAACTGATAAACAATTTGAACCACTATGTAGTGCACTGCACATGCTCTACAATGCCTATTTGAAATCGAAAATCTAATTCTTTATGTAAAAGTCATGCTCAAAACCGTGTACAAGAGAATATCTAGATTTCAAGCTCAAAAAACTACACAAGACAAAAAAACTAGGAAACTAAACTTGTACCACTACATAGTGCTCGAAACCAACTTTCCAACAAGTATAAGAAGTCAAAAATTTGAGCTCCTAGGTGAAAGTTATGCAAGTTTTTAAAAATTAGTCAATTTGCCCATGTAGAGGAGGCTGAGGTGGCCCATGAGTTGAGCCACCATCAGCTTGACGACAACAATGGTGCCTGGGCGACAGAATCCAAAGCTCATTTAAATTTTGTTTAGTTTTCATTAAAAAAAGTTGGTCCCCCTATGGACTCGACTAATTATAAAATACTGGTTTAATTTTAAAACTAGCAGCATTTAAAATAATTTAAAAATTGTTTAAATTTAAATTTAAATAATTTTTTTGGGGCGGCTTTTAATACCCCGCTGGTGAACAAGGGAAGTTGTGTTGTGGACATAGCCACCTGACCAAGGGGGCCCTTCCATTGACAGGGCTGACACCTTGCGGGTGTCAGTACCCTATCGGTATAGGGTATCGACTGGCGTGGGGTGGGTCTACGGACCCCCACATTTATATATATTTTTTATTTTAAATTTATTTAAGATTTTCAAATGATTTTAACATTTTATTTTATTTTGCCAGATTTTAATTTCAGTGGGTATTTATTAATATGTGTTCCATATCTTGCAATTCCTCAAATCTAACATGCATAGCCATGGATTCAACTTTGCAAATATCTCTCAAACTAGGGTTATAACAAAAAATCCATCAACCATGAAAGCTCTGATACCACTTGTTAGGAAATAATGCATTCAACCCACAATATTAATCTATTTCCTACATAACCCCATGAGAGATAAACATGCATACAAGTAACCATAATGCATAGATCAAATAGACAAGCCATAAGATAACACAATACCCTAGGAAAACCCTCAAGAGGGAAAATCCCAATCTCCAAAAGCATCCATGCTTTATCCATTAATCAACAATAAAACAAGCGAAGAGTTACAATGAATACCTCTAAAGCATCAAGCCTCTCAATGTATCCTCATGTGTCCAAGCATGAATCCACACATCCCATGCCATGCTTCACATACACACTCCTCATAATGACTCAATAATGACAACCCACTCAACCAACCAACCTTAACCACTAAACATGTGCTTGCTTTTATATATTCAAGCTCACACAAATACAACCAAGTGGTAAGATAAAACCATGTACCACAAAACCATGTGAATACAAAACCACTAGTCCCTTATTTAATATTGGGTACTAAATTTTCACTGTATTTAATATTTCCTGAATATTAAATTATTATCACATGTCTCCCACACATTAAATAATAATACAATGTTACAATACAACGTAAAGTGGTCCCCAAATAATTGCCTAGTGTGATTAAGCACACCACCTAGGTGCATCACAACTAAATAATTATTTAATTACATTATAATAAATCATTTTACGCAATGGTGTAGAACACTATATCCTAACAAAAACAATGTATGAATTGTGCACCAAGACTAGAAGCCCTGAGAGACCATATCGTACAAGAGGTGTCGATGCAAGAGGTAATTTGTGTTTTCACTTTCCAAGTAGTTAAGAGCTCAATTTGTACTTTTTAAATGATTTTTGTAAAAATGGGCAGCCTCTGACCAAGTTTGGTGCCCTATACCTATAAGGGCACCCTTAACCAACAATGGATCCCTAGACCAACATGGGCATCCTATTCCAACTATGGTGCCCTTGATGATGCATAATGCTATTAAATTGGATTGATATATCATATGATGCATGAAATAATGGGAGTGAACTTTGCTAATTGACAAGCACCACCATACATGTGAGAGAAACCTAGGGGTTGCTTATATAGTCTTTTGTGCGACCACGCCCATTTACTTTCCATAGAAAAGCAGAGTCATTTACAAGAGGTTGGTTTACTTTTTATTTTCACCATGACCACCACGAGGTACCATGACCCTATATTGATGCAACTCATGGAGCGATGGGATGCAGAAACCTCTACCTTTCATCTAGTAATGAGAGAGATGATAGTGACACTTGAGGATGTATATCACATTCTTCGACTACCCATCTAAGGTAGGATTATGAGCCACGAGGAGGGGAGGTCCTCAAATGAGATCTTAGTTGACCATTTCTACTGTATCAATTGGCATATGATAGAGGATGACAAGGGTCAAATACAACTACAATGGCTTCTCTATGGATATGTTGATAATCCTATCATTTTCCAGATCATGATTGTGACCATAGTGTTGGTGGTTGTGTTATATGCATGAGGAAAAAACCTACATGGGGGCCTCATACACTCTATATGAGTGATGGAGGAGCAACAAACTATGTTTTCCTGGGGGCGAAGCATGTTAGTGCACCTATATTATGATCTCGTACAATATCAATATATATATATATATATATATATATATATATATATATATATATATATATATATATATATATATATATATTACAAGACACACACACACACACATATATATTACGAGACACATATCCTTATGACGTGTACCCTTCTCCATGTGTGGGCATTCAAGCACATTACTTGCATGCGACCTGCAGGATATCCTATAGATGTAACATGGACATATCCTTGAGCTTATTCCTACCCTTTGAAGAGACCATGGCAGTGCGACAATTTATTATATTGGCTCATTACTTTTGATCGATTGGATGTTGTGGACATGATTTGGAGGCCTTATAAGACTCGACATTCTTGGGCAGGCTTGTCACAACAACTTATGAGGATACAACATGATCATTTTTTTGTTGGTTAGTATGAGTACATTATTATGCCTTTATATTATGATCAAGTGACCAAATAGTTCAATCGTACTTAGGGGATTCCCATCCCTTGATTGACCTATCTCAAATCAACCCACAATAGGGCCAAGCCATAAGACATAGCTCATTCCACTGTCATGAGCATCCCTTTGAGTGGTTTCGATGATGAGGAGCAAGATGCACATCCAGTGTTTAATGCAAATGACATTGGATTGAGTGCTACATATACTAGGTGGTGGGATATCACACATCCAAATCCCATATTTCCTATAGATTATGCTATCAATGATCTCGAGCCATGACCATGACATTAGGAGAACTACAAGGAGGAGGATAAGGATGATGATGGAGATGTAGGAAAATATGATGATGAGGAGGAGGATCAGTCGATTGTAGTAGGAGGAGATCTAGAAGAGGAGGTCAATGATGCCCCTGAGGAGAGACCTACATCTCCCCCTTGCATATCATGAGCACACCCTACTACACTTGAGAGATCAAGTGTATACAAGCATGGGGAGACGAGTAGAGCGACGTATACCATGCCCCCAACCTCATTAGGGAGATTGAACATAACTAGAGTTGTTTCATGCATGGATCCCCACTAGTGAGTTGGCGATCCAGGTGATATGATATGCATTTTGATTTTTTACTTTATACTATAATAGATTCTATACTTAATTTTTATTTATGCTTTATATAATGATGATATATGACATTATCATATGTTTCTCTTCTTTGCAATTGGCACTTGATATTGACTAAAATTTGTGGGTCATATGATGGCAAAGATGGTTACTAACATGCAACTACATCAGTCAGTACAAACCAATTATAGGCTATAGTAGATCGCAAGGCATCACACAGAGGTTTTTGAGCCCATAGCGTGATTGAGAACTACATATGAGGAGCTTCAAGAAAGATATTGAGGTTCCACTGATGATCATGTAGAGGTGATCCTTCGGGAAAATCTAGATAGAGCATGAGTCGAGAGAGATCGACTTCAACAATAGTATACAATGATAGTTGAGGCCAATACAAAGCTTAGACGTGAGCTCAAGGTTGTACTGACATGAAGTGGCTCTAGGAGCTACTCATGAACTATAGTCTCTCATCAAGCACCACCACCAGGCCTTGAGTGTTGATGAAATACGTGTTTTACCTATATAAGTCCTATTTACATGTTAAGTCCACTTAGGTCCTAGGAGTTTTAAATAGTATTATTTGTTGTAGACACCTAAAATTGTCTTGAACGTATCACACATCTTGATCTCGCCTTTTAACATCATTTTCCTTATTATCACTAAATTCCTCTTTTAATTAATTAATTTTGAATTATTTAGTTAAATCCATCTTTTTCCTCTATTAATTGAATAATTAACGTTATTTGCTTAGTTCATTGTTTTTCCTCATTTCTTACTAATTTCTCCTTAATTGAATAATTTTGAATTATTTAATTAAATTCAAATTTTCTTCCTTCCATCATGATTAAATAATTTCTATTATTTAATTAAATATTTTTTTTATCCATAAGAGAAATTTTATTAATTAGAATTAAAAATTACACAAATGGCCAGCCATGGCATGTATACAAAATTGCATCAAAGAGGTACAATACATATCTACTCAGTCTAAGTTACATTCTACCCACTGGATTTGGTGTGAGATCACAATTGCATTTTAATTTGATTCAGCTCTGCCTTGAGAATTTTCTTCTTCTTGTTTTGTACTTCTTGCCAATTCTCCCCTTCCTCTTTCTTTTGCAGTTTTATGGAGTCCACAATTTGAGATGCAACCTGTGGAGTGCTCCCATCACTCAGTGTAGATGATCTCTTGTCATTTATTGGAGAAGATTTGGCGATTGGGTTCAAGATTGTAATATGAGGATCAACTTTTGAAGAATTTAAATTTTCATTGTCTGATTGTTGAGGTTTCCTTTGAGCCAAAATTGCTTTTGTACAAGGTTTCATAACTTGATCTGCCTTATCTTTCCCTACCTTAAAATTTAGGGAGGAATCAGGCTTTTGAGAAGGTTCAGCCTTTTCCTCTTCCACCTTTGATAGGGCTTTCATTGAGTAATGATCAGGCAAAACGTCCTCCCACCAAGACTGTTGATCAAAACTTTTAATGATTTTGGAGAAGTAATTGGCCATATGACCAGTTTCAGAACACTTCCTGCATCAAAAAGAGTAAACCTTCATAGTCTAAATGTTGCGTCTAGTTGCAATCAACGAATTTGAATGTGATGTCCACAGGAAGATCTCTTTTGACATCCATGTCTACAAGGATGTATGAAAAAGTTGTGTGGGTGAAATTATTTGTGTCTGAATCCAATGCAAGGAAGTTTCCCAATGAGTCATGAATAACTTGAAAGCAATCCGCAAACCAAAATTGTAATGGGATATTTGGAAGACGAATCCAAATAGGTTTTACAGAGAATGATGCAATAGTAGGGTTAAAGTCTAGAAACCACAATTTGAGAAGGAGTGGGCTTTTCCCCCAACACCATTTCTCTTGCAAAATGGCATCCTTGTCCTGAATGCAATCAAACACCATAGTAAAAAACCAATGAGCATAATGGTAGACTTCTACATTACCTTTGAGTGTGGGTTGCCATGCTAATGAGATCCAATCATGCAAATTTGGTAATTTTGGCCAAAGGAAATTGAACTGGCCAATCAATCCCTGAGAGGAAAAATACTACTCACCAACATTGACCTCCTTTTTGAGCTTCTCTGAAAAGACCATAACTAGGGAGGAGGATGGTTTTTTGATGAAGATTTTTGGGTAGTTCTTAGAGATCCCATGCACATTAGAGACCGAGTTTTCCTTTAATGGCCAAGCATCCCAAGCCATAGATTTGAAGTTTTTTTCTTGATACAAACCAACAAGCATATCCCTAAAGGATAGGCTATGCCTAGGCTTTGAGTCTGTCGATCCCTGAGATCCAATAATAGGGCAAAGAGATATTGAGTTGCTCGAAATGGAGTTTTTTGTGCTTTGAAAATCTAAAACCCTAGCCAAACTAGGGCATACCATTGAAGGTATTGAGGACATGGTATCCATATCTGGCATCAAAACACTATCATGGGAATGAACAAAGGGCATGGCAGGAGCATTATCACTAGCAGTCGAGGAGCAAACTTGCATTGAGGGCTCAACATGAGCAACAACTGTGGGAGCAGTGGGAGCGAGTGGCATCGCGTCTATTCCCTAAATCTTTTGTGACAATTTAATTAAATCTATTTTTCCCTCTACCCCACTTCAATTAAATAATTAAAAATCCTAATTTATTCTCATCCTCATACTTAAATAATTTTCATAATTATTTAATTCCCTAATTTCCTCTAACTTGCACAAAGAATATTCCTTTTTTAGAAGAGAATATTACCTTTTCAAGATATATTTTCCCTCCAAAATATCTTTAACCTCTTTTCCATGAAAATATGGATATTTTGGGCTCTCATTCAATTTCATCCATTGATCTTATTTGATCTCCTTGATCTCCTCTTGATCGCTAATCCTAAGATTCAATCTCCACAATTGATTAGACATTTGCAAATCTATAAACAAGTCTTTTCCTCATCAAAATTCATTCACAATCTTCATGAGCTTGAGAAATTCATTGTTTTGAGCAAATTGAGCATCAATTGTGAGTCACATTCATCAATCTTGAGCTTTTGCAACGTAGGTTATGCTTAATAAAGCAATCCACATTCATTTGGAGCATAATCCTCAATGGGATTAAAGGTTTGCTTGTCATTTTATTTCAATTGCTTTGAATTATGTGTTTTCATGCTTTTCATTGAATCTTTTTAACATTTTCTAACCAATTTCATTGAGTATGAGCTTATATGACTAATCTTTGATGGGTTCTTAGTGTTTTGTGTTCTAATTATTCTTATTATGCTTTGCAACTAACCCATATTTTCCCTATGAAATTTTGGCATGCCCAATGGGACCCACATTTCAAATTTATCATTTTTTGATGGTTTGTAGATCTACAGGTTACAAAGGCACTTTTGTCATAGAGCAACATGTTTGTTTTCTGTGCAATGATTCCTTTGTTTTATCTTGTCGCATATGAAAATTATATTACCGCTTCTGTTTTTATATGTTATTTTGGACTAATTACTTTCCTCTCTATTTTTCTATGTTTGTTCTTATAGCAACGCATTTGACTGGTTTTTGGTGCATTTTTCATATATCAGTGCACTTGTCCTCTATTATAGAGTCACTTATGCCTTTCTATGATGGGTCAATTTTGATAACTATTTCTCTCTTTTTTTATGCAATTTTTTGCATTGACACATTTGTCTAGTCTTAGCGCATTTGTCAAAGCTCAGTGTGTTTGTTCTTTGTCATAGCAATGCATCTGATGGGTAAATTAGCATGTTTTTTTGTTTAGGGTTTGATTAAGTTTCTTGAATTCTTTTAATTTCTAACCCTAATGTGGACTTGTCTTTTATGAGTAAATATTTGTGCAACATGTTGCATACACTGGGAAAATAAAATTTGCAAGACTACTAATGTTTGGTTTTGTAGGTTTCTAATTAATATAGGTTCACATTTATTTTTGTGCTTAAAAAGAATTCCACACTTCAATTTGGTGGAATTAAAAAGAACCTACAAATTTCACATTTGATTTGGTGTTTAAAATTTTAAAACAACTTGCACACTTCAATTTGGGTTTTAAAAATCTACCAACAACTTGCACATTTGATTTGGTGTTTTAAAATGTGAACTACATCTTTGAGTTTTGGTGCACTTAAAATGAATCTTGTTTCTTATCTTTGGTAGGTTAGTGTTGTGTATGCTCTTTTCTTGCGCCTTGTGTAATATTGGAAATCAAAAACATCACTAACTTGCAATCTTTTTTACACCTTTAGGTGTGGTGTTTTTTGTATGCTCTCCCCTCGTGACCTCTAAAAATGATCTTAGGGATCAAAAGCAACACCATACGGTTTATTTCTAGGAGAATTGTTTGGGGGCGTCATCACCTGAAGTTTTGATCTCAAGCATGTTTCTCGGCAAGCTATATAATGGGGGGAGAACAAAAGTTGTACCCCAAGGTGTGGCCAACATCCTTCAAGACAAGCCTCATGACCCTCGATCTATCAAGATATGTATAGGTGATGAGAAGAGATGAGACCCCTTTCAACCCGAGCATAATAAATGGACTCACTGTTCAAAGTAGACCCCCAATACAAACTTGTTTATCTAGAAGCCTTTAAGACCATTTAGTCATCAAATTAAAGTGGTGCAACATTCAGGTATCAATACGTGAAGTTACTCACAATGTGCTAACCTTTGTTGAGGTGACCAATATTCCTTGTTAAGATCTTTTCCTTTCAAGGTGAGAGGTGTCAAGGTGGTACATGAACTTGGCATATTCTACTCACCCATTCATTGGAAGGTATTTTGGGGTGGGCCTACTATAAGTTGATAATCCTGATCTACCACTAAAATAGGGTGTGTATTTATGGCATGTATTCATTGTTAAACTACCCATGATACCAATTAGTGTGGCCTTGTTGAAGAAGAAACACAAAAATCTACCAATAAACCCTTGGTTTTAGTCCTTCATGTGATTCTTTGTTGTTTTTTTATCAATTACCAAATCAAACACAAATTAATCCTTAAAAATTGCAAAACCCTAGACATACTTAGGAACAAATTCAAAAACATGTCTCTGAGACAAATAGACATTTCTGACTGTCACTTTGTGTTGATTTTGTATGCATCTTGGCGTATCTGGTTTTTTATATTGACACTTTTGTATGCATATTGATGCATTTGTAAAACTTGGTATGTTTGTTTTAGGTCAATCTTCTATCAAAAAATTACAATACCACGTATGACTGTTACATAGTGCTACTTTTGTTTGTAGACCTGCACGTTTGAAAAATTGTGGCACATTTGTTAGGGGCAGTGCACCGTGTTTGAATATAATTTGACATGTTTGTAAAATGGTGTGTTTGATTGTCAATCCAAAACAACAAAGTCCTAAAATCTTAGAATTCTAATTTTTCACCAACATTTTGTATCAAACTAGAGACCTGTACACAACAAACCTATATTTGTCCTATTCATCTAAAATAACATACACTATCCCATATCACTAGTTCCTTTTGGAATTGTCTAGACACCTCCTAGTCATCTTGGATCAAATCAACCACGTCAACAAAACAAATCCACTCAAAACAACAACCTAGATTTAACATTGCTCATTTTGGTTTAGATCTTCATCTTATCCCCTAGTTGAACTTCTTGCTTGGAAAATAGTATTCTTTGAAGTATTTTGTTGAATTAGTGTCATTGAGTTAACTTGATTTGGAGTCATTAGTCTACTCCCAAATTTTGTGACCTCATTATCATCTTCCTTAGCTTAGACTCATTTGTCTAGAACAAGAAAGGATCATCCTCAATCACACTTTAGCAAGAGATCTAGTCAAAACCAACTTTGTCTAAATTTAAGGTTTCACATCCTCCATTCATCCAAATTTTATTCAACATTGGTCCAAAATCACCTAGAGCATCACTACTGGCTCGATTTAAAGCAGCTCAAACATCTAAACAAAACCATCCCCATCCAACATCACAATCCACACCTCTTAGGACAACTACAAGTTTTATGGTCACAACAAGATCCCAACAATAAGAAAAATATGGAGACAAATCCTAGTGGTTCTAATGTGCCCTCTACAACAAGTGCTAGTGATCAACCCTTCGAAATGCCCACTTTTGATCCTAAAGGGTATAAAACTCCATTGCAAACTAAAACGTAACCACAAACAATTAAAGTTAAAACAATATACATAAAAGACTTGACTTCTTATTCACCAAGCCTCATGATTTTACTCTCAAAGAGCTATTAGAGATGTAACAAGACCTGTCTCTTGCTAGGGAAATGGATGTTATGTTAAGGCTTGATCCAAATCAATACATATTAAAACTCACACAAGGTGGGGTTAAACTCCCTGTAAACTTTGATGTTGATCAACCTAGAGAATAAACCTTTTCACATATAGCAGCAAACAATCATCCGCAAACAAATGAACCTTTGACACACCATATCATACAATCAATGTTGGATCCTCCTTTAATAAATGTACCTAGTAATCCTATGATCAATCTATTAGGGATAAATCAAACAAACTTTGCAAACCAATATGTAAATTTGTTGTACTCCAATCAAGGTCTAGGGATTCAAACAAACCTAGGTCTACCAAACATAAAAAATTCATCCATATACACCAACCAACCTAATCCTTATATTCAAAATCTGAACATGATGAACTATGGGATAAATCCATTCACAACACCACCCTCACGAAAAATACACTCAAATGTTCCTCCACCTCAACCTCAACAACAACCTCAATATCAATCACAACAACACCCTCAACATAAACCTCGATACCAACCTCAACAATAACCCCAACAACAACACCAACAAACCCCAACTCCTCAACAACAATCCACCCAACTCCTCAACAATAATTCACTCAACAACATCCTCAATAGCCTCCTTAATAAAACATCATTCCACAACACCATCAACAACCGCCTCATCAAAACATCAACCCACAACATCAATATGTCCCTACACCACAACAAAAACAATAACACCATCAACATATCACTCCACAACAACCAACCCCTACTCCACAACAACAACAACAAAATGTTGCTTATCAACAAAAAACTATTTACACAACAACAACTTATCACACAACAACAACAACAACAACAAAAAATCTCTCACTAAAACCCCCAACACCAACAATAGATTCAATACCAATCGTAAAATCTTCAATAAAAAACTGTTCCTCGACATCAATATGGATCATACAACATACCACCATAAAGCAACCCACAATATCAAACAAATCCTCAACCACAACAAACTCCATACAATCCATATAACATGTTGCAACACCAAACACCCCCCCTTATCAATACCCAACATTCAACTCATCTATCCTTCAAAAATACAATACTTATAATCCACAAAAAAATAATCCTCCTACGGATCTATCATCAAAAATTCAAAGCTTAACTCAAAATATCCAAGATAGAGAAATCTTATGCTCTTAATGACTTATGTCTGTATCCATTTAACATAAGCATAATGATGTTACGCTTTCCTGCAAACTTCAAAATTCTAAAGTTTGACAAATACAAATGATGTGGTAACCCTAAAGAGCATATATGGGAATTCTATGTAGCTTGCATGGAGGTATCCTATAACAATACATATCTTATGTGCCTTTTTCTATGTAGCTTAGATGGACAAGCTATCAAATGGTTCTCACACCTAAAACCAAGAATCAAAAAATTTCAAGAGATCATAGATCAATTTGTAGCTCACTTCTCATACAACATTGATGCAAAAGTCACCTTAAAAAAGCTATACATTGTCAAACAAAACAAAAGGATAAACCTTTGCCTCCTTCCTACAAATATGGAGACATAAGGTGACCAAATACAAATGGCCTATTTCGAAAAATCAACAAGTTGACAATATCACAAATAATGTAAATACAAAACTTACTTGTCAACTACACATGCAATGTGTAACCACCTTTGAAGAGCTCATATCCAAAGGTCTTAGAATTGAAAGAGCACTTAATGCTAAGGGCTTACTACAGATCTATATAGATAACAACTAACCATCTAGTTCAAGTGACAAACCTCGTATATGGGCTAAAAACAAGAATGCAACTAATGATGGTGTGGTGGACGCAAAAGTTGTGATAAACATGCCATCTCAACCAAACACACAAACTCAACAGAATAATCCACAACATGTACAAAATATTGATCCCTAAGAGGACCACCACCAAGGAAAAATAACTACCCAACAAGATGAAAATACACTCCCTTAGGGGAGCCAATTTAAACAGTTTTGAAAAAGCTAATCCAAACTAATTTAATAAAACTTCCTAATTTTTGAAAGTATGAGGAACCTCAATTCAAACCATCATTGTATAATGATAATGATTATTTTGACTATCATCGAATGAAAGGTCATAAAACTTCAAATTGCATGAAACTTAAGAACATTATACAAGACTTTATTGATCATGTTGAGGTAGATGTCAATCAATGCAAAGAGACCTCAAAAAATAATTTAGGAATGTACAAGAATCATATGCACCGATCATGGCAAAGGAAACAATGCAGGAAATTCTAAAACCTTAAACTCAATCAATCACACCTATGACAATGTCGTAGGATGTATCCAAGATGATAGCCACCATATCTGTGTTATCACTATACATGGACAAAATCTTGACTATGGAGTCACCACACGAAGAGGGAAGATCACAATCCAAGGAGCTCCTTTACAACCAAGAGGTCAATCCAAATCAAACCCCATGGACTATAGCCTAATATATCATCTCAAGAAGACTCCAACATAAATTTCCATCCTAGAACTCTTGAGAATTTATCCTAAACACAAAGAGGTCTTAGATAAGCCTCTTTTATCATCATCTATCCCTACTGACATAGATACCAAACAATTCCAAGCTATGGTAGGACATATTGCATCTACTCACCAATAGGTATTCACAGAGAAAGACCTCCCAAATCTTAATCATTTCATAATTGTGCCTTACATCTTGAGGTCTACGCTCATAAACATAAGGTGAAAAGAGTGCTAATAGATGGAGGTGCGGGCTTAAACATTTGTACCCTTAAATTGGTCAAACACTTGGAATACTCTAAGGAAGTTATTGAGAGAGAAAAAGGGATAACAATTAGAGCATATGATGATAACAAAACAGGCTCTGAAGGAAGCATAAAGCTACCCATACAAGTTGGTCCCATAACAATTGAAACATGTTAAGTTTTAGATCTTGACTTTCTATATAACATCCTTTTGGGCCACCCATGGATGCATGCCATGTAGGCCATTACTTTTACGTACCATAAATGTCTAAAGTTTTCATACGATGACAAAGAGGTTATTGTCCATGGTGATCCTGAACCTTTCTACTACTACAAGAGTATGGAAGAGAAATATTATATATTGCTTCAAGTACTTAAGAATGATGAAGTCCCACCATCTTCTTCTTATGTTGATCCAATGACACTTGCATCAACATCAAAAACCCAACACACACTCTCTAAAATAAAAGTACAGATATAAGACAATGGTTGTGGTGACTACAACCTAAAAGGTTCATTCTACGTGGGACAACTACCACTTTCTCCTATAACATATGGTAAACCCCATCATATTAAGAAAGTTTCTAAAACAATCAAGTTCAAACCAACTACCTTTGCAAAATGGGGAGAACTAAACACAAAAGTAATAGATGAAGGAGACTTCTCGAAATGGATTTATCATGAAGAACAAGAAGAATCTCCTCTTCCTGTTGATCAGAGTAGCAAAGGATATCAGTTAATGAAGAATATGGGCTATACCTGTACTAGTGGACTTGTGTTGAAAAAAAAGGTATGTGTGAACCCATCATTCTAGAAAAGCGACCAAAGAATAAAGGACTTGGGTATGGCTTGCACGAACATGTGATCCCTCTTGTTGAGGATGTCTTTATCAAGGAAGTTGAAGCTTCTCCCTGGTTAAATCCAGTTGATGACAAGAAAATCAAAGACTTACCCATGTGTATAATAGACTTATTAAAAATTGCTTCCATATACACTATCACTACTACCACATCATTCACCTCCCCTATCTAGAATAATGGCCTTAAACTCATTTATCCCTAGCTCATTGAAAATGATGAAGCTATTGCAAAATTCATGGGGCTCCAAGATGGTATACCTTTAGGAGATCATAAAGAAGGTTTTGACATTGAACTTAATATCCAAGCATACTATGGTGATAATATTGAAACTTTCAATCTCAAAATGATAAATCTAAAAATCAAAACAAGATCCACAAGTGAAAACCATAGAGTGACGCTTTCGAATCATGAAAAAGTAAAAACAAAGGACATATCCATGAGTGAAAATCTCTTTGAGGTGCCTAAGGATGAAGGATTAAATCTCCATAGTATTGCTATGGATCAAGAAATGTCAACAGTTCTTGTAGAAGATGCTAAACTAGTGAATATCAAAACAACCGAGCAACCCTAGTTGACATTCTATGCTACATCCATAGACAATGAAGAACAACATAATCTAGCAACTTTCTTAGAAGAAAGAAATATCAACTTTGCTTGGTCATATTTAGACATGCCAGGACTTGATACCTCATTGGTAGTACATCATTTGACAGTGCATCTGAATGCGAAACCTATGAAGCAAAAGCTAAGGAAAATGCATCCACCTATAGAATATTGGTTAAAGTAAGACTATAAAAGCTACTTGATGTGGGTTTTATAAGACCTATAGATTATCCAAAGTGAGTTTCAAGCCTTGTACCAGTATCTAAACCCATTGGGGGCATCCAAATATGCACAAACTTCAAAGACTTGAACAAAGCATGTCCCAAAGATGATTTTCCACTACCGAACATTGACATCATTGTGGATCTTACAATTGGACATGAGATTCTATCTCTCATGGATGTATTTTTAAGTTATAATCAAATAGGATAGAAATAGAAGATCAACATATGACAACATTCACATTCCAATGGGGTACCTTCTACTGGAATGTCATGCCCTTTGGTCTCAAAAATGTTGGAGCAACATATCAGAGAGCAATGAATGTAATCTTCCATGATATGTTTCATAAGATTATGGAAGATTATGTAGATGACATATTAGCAAAATCTATCACAAGAAAAGGTTATTTTGAAGTATTAACTCAAATATTTGATAGATTGGAGAAGTATCAGGTGAGACTAAATCTGAAGAAATGTGCCTTTGGAGTCACTTCAGGTAAAATATTTTGGGATACATAGTGTGATCGATGAATTAGTATGGGTTGACTACACTTGGTCCATGAAGAATCGAAGCATATTCATGCCACTAAACATCAATCCAATAAAGATCATTCAATTTAAACTAAACTAAGCATTTATCAAAACTAACATGCTAAACTATGAAAGCTTTTAAAATGTCTACTCTAATCCATTGAAACTTATCCTATTGGGGGAGTGGTGTCGCGTTGATGTGGAACGATAATCCTTTCCCAATCTCTGGGATAATAAGCTTATTTCAATCAGTTTTATTGAAGAAAACTGATGAAACCATTGTAAGATGTGTGTTGAAACATGATTTAAAGTTGAATGATCCTAATGTAAGCTATTTTAACATGATTTTATGCTAAGATGATTAAGATGTGTGAATGCAAATCTAATCTAAATGGATTTAAGCTAAAAGATTCAAACCCTAATTAATAAAAAAGCTACATGTATGCATCTATGTTACCATGGAAGCCATTAATGGAAGCTAAGATAATTAATGCAAGTGAATTAAGCTAAAATAATATTAATCAAATGCTAAAAAATGAGTGAGTGTGAGTGATTTCAACAACATGAGTTTGCTCTAAAAAAGATGGATCCATTTGTCTCCAAATAGTGATCTATTTATAGGAGAACAAATGATAAATGGAGGGTTTAGATCAAAAAGGTTAATCAATAATCAAGTATGGAAGATATTGGAGGCATGGATCATGGATTCTCATCAACGAATGAGAATCAATGATGAGATTTAACCAAGGGTTCTCCTTTGTCCAAAAAAACACACTTTCAACTTGCACAAGAGGTCACAAGTTAACTTGCACAAAATGTCACAAGTTAACTTGCTCAAGAAGTCAAGTAATTTTGTTAGAAAAGGAATATTCCCCTTTTTCAAATGAGTGAGGAGAGAGAATATTCTCATGGGTGAGGGAAAATAGACAACTATCAAATTAAAACAAAGTTTAATTGTGCAAAAGGGGTAGGAATATTCCATGGGAATATTCCTTTTGGAGGAATGTGCAAAGGAGGAATATCCTTTGCATTTGGGGGGAATTAGATTAATTAGTAATTGATAATTAAACAAAGGTTTAATTATACAATTAGGGGAATTAGATGATTTTCATTAAATAAAGTGATTTAATGAAAGAGAGAAAGTGAAATAACATTTAATTAAATAACTCAAGGTTATTTAATTAAATAAGAGGACTTAGAGATTTAAATTAAATAACTTGATTTATTTAATTTAATGAGATGAAATGTTAGCATGAAAGGGGGTGAATTAACCCAATTAAATTAATGAAGTTAATAGATGCAAATTATATAATTAATTAATTAGCTAGGCTAATTTAATCAATTAAGTGAAAAGAGGATGGGTTTTAGGAGGAAATGATGTTAGTAACCTAATTCGAGTGCATGATATCATTCAAGACATTTTTCAATGTCTACTCACAGTATCATAGAGGGGAATTAAAGTGGACCCTACCAAAGTTAGAGCCATCATTGAGATACAACCACCTAAAATGCTAAAGAAAATTAGACGTTTATAAGGAAAAGTATAATCTATTAGGAGATTTATTGCATAGTTAGTGGATAAATTCCACCCATTCACACACCTTCACAAGGGTGTGGCATTTAAATGGGATCATAATTGCCAACATGCCTTTCAATAGTTGAAATATTATCTAGCATCACCACCAATTTTGATGCCAGTAGTTGCAAACAAACCCTTGATATTGCACATTTCAACTACATCAACAATATTAGGATCTCTCTTGGCATAACATGATGACTCAAGAAAAGAAAGAGCTATCTATTATATTAGCATTACCTTGGTTGGATATAAGCTTAACTACACCCCAATTGAAAGAGCTTGTCTATTATATTAGCAGTAGTTTTTGCTTCATAAAAACTATGACACTATATGCTTAGCCATCAAGTCAAGCTTATTTCTGGTTGATCCACTAAAATACTTGTTATTGAAGGCAACTCTTATAGGACGTGTGGCTAAATGGGTAATGATCTTGAGCAAGTTCGACATTGAGTATGTGGACCGAAAGGCTATCAAAGGACAAGTCATCATAGATCAGTTAGCTGAAGCACCCATATATGTTGAGAATCCTTTAGTGTTTAAATTTCCAGATGAAGGAATATTCACCATAACATCAACTAACCTATGGAAGCTATACTTTGATGGCTCCCATACGTAGCATGAATCAAAAGTAGGTATCTTAATCATCACCCCTCAAGGTGATTGCATCCCAAAGTCATACATGTTAGCTTTTCCATGACTAACAACATAGCAGAGTACGAGGCCCTCATCATAGGGTTAAGAATGGCTATTCAATGGAAAATCCAAGAACTCTAGGTCTATAGTGATTCCTAACTTGTGGTAAGACAAGTGAATGATGACTACCAAACTAAGGATGATAATTTGATGCCATACAAAAGAATGGTTGAAAACTTTAAAGAATACTTCATACTTCATAGTCATCACCTTTGAGTAGCTTCCAAGAGTTAGCAACAAAGTAATAAATGCCATGGAAACTATTGGATCTTTACTAGACATGTCGCATAATAGCTTGAAATACTAATTTCTCATGGAGCAGATTCTCATACCGACTTTCAACATCCCTGAATCAAAATTTGTGTACAAAATTGTTGGTCTCGGTTCCCCTTGATACCACAATATTTACCCATACATTCATGATGGTATCTTTCCATCCAACCTTACCAGTAACCTTCGCAAAACATTTATCCGAAGATCTTCCCACTTTGTGCTTCGTCATCATTTTCGATACCCTTTACTTAAGGAGTCTTGATGGAACATTACTCATATATATTAACCTAGAAGAAGCTTCAACTACATTAAAAGAGATACACAAAGGAATTTGTGGGTCACATTTGAGTGGTGTTACCTTAGCAAAGAAGGTGCTTAGAACAGGTTATTATTGGCCTACCATGGATCAAGAGGTTAATCAGCTTGTGAAAAGTGCTTACATTAATGTCAGCATCATGGTGATCTCATTCATGCTCTAGCTCAAGAATTATGACCTTTCATGACACCATGGCCTTTCTTGCAGTGGGGACTTGATCTTATTAAGAAGATAACACCTACCTCATCTAATGACCATAAATTCATAATTACTTCCATTAAGTATTTTACAAAGTGGATAGAAGCCATTCCAATGACATATATCATAGGCAGACATATATCCAAATTCATCTTGACCTACCTAATTTTTCGCTATGGTGTTCCTTAGGCCATTATCACAAATAACGGAACACCCTTCAAAAATTAGGATGTCTGAGAACTTTGCAACCAATTCCATATCCAACATCGTTTCTCTACACCCTACTACCCTCAAGGAAATGGTTAAACAAAAGCATCTAATAAGACTATCCTAAAGATCTTGAAGAAGACTATTAATGATGTTGGCTAGGATTGGGACTTACAATTGAATCATGCCTTATGGGCCTATCAAACAAGTATCAAAACACCCACTAGTGCTACTCCATTTTCCTTGGTGTATGGAATTGAAGCTATCTTATCCATTGAGGTCAATCTCCTATTATTGAGAGTTTCACTACAACACCTGATCAATGATAAAGAATATAGGACATCTAGGTTGAATGATCTTGAATTGTTGGATGAGTGACGTCTAGAAGCATTGAATCACTTACGAGCATAATAGAACCAACTATGTACAAGCTACAAAAAGAAGATAAAGGGCTTACATTTTTAGGTAGGAGACTTCATTCTTAAAGAGAATCAAAAAAATCAATTGGATCAAGACAACAAAGTAAAAATTGAACCTAACTAGTTGGGACCTTTTGTCATCATTGCGAGCTATGGATATGGAGCATATCAGTTAGAAACACCTAAAGGGGACCCCATGCAGAAACCTATCAACAACACTCACCTCAAGAGGTTCTATGCCTAGCCCATGAGGGGTATCTTATTCCAAAAATCTAAAAAAATCTAAAAAAATAGAAAAATTGTCCTCTAGTGAAAACTAGTTTGGTGGTGCTTTAGACAAGTACCTTAGTGAAAACCTAGCAAACAAGTGCCTTGTGTAAATAAGAACCATCTACCATCTATCAAGTACTCTTTTATCCTTCCATAATAAAATCTTCATCCATATTGTACCTGTCACCCATCCATCATCCATCCATTTATCTCCATCCCTATCATGGCTTGGTGTTCGACGAGTATCTATCACTATCAATATTACTTGGCATTATCTTAAGGTCAGCTTGTCTTTCCTATAAAAAAGTATTCTAACATATGACTAGGGGAATCCTCTTACATATAGTTGTCAACATGGATTCTTGTATATCACCTAAGCTCCTCAAAAATCCCAAAAATATTTAGATATGTGAAATACTTGTCAACATGGATTCTTGTATATCACCTAAGTTGCTCAAAAATCCCAAAAACATTTAGATATGTGAAAACCCCAAAACATTCAGATATATTTCAAAACTCAAAAACATCTATATATGTTAAAATCCAAAAACATCCATAACATGTGAAATCTCAAAAAAAATTCAAATATGGAAAATACCAAAAACAAATTAGAAGATGGTAAAAAGTCAAAAAACAACCTCAAAACATTTCAAAAAGTCAAAAAACATTTGATTTTTTTCTAAAAGAAATAAGCATCATCCATCTAATCTCACACATCTATCCACAATAAAATTATCATCCATAATAAACCTATCGTCACCCTCACGTTTGAAAAAATAAATATAATCAAGTGCAACTATTGTCTAAACACAAACGTTCACGAAAATTTACAAGTCTTGATCATTGTCAAAAATATCAACCAAGCTTTCATATCAATGGCCTAAACATTTAGAAAATCAAGATCCAATTAATATATTAATGGATAGATATTTTCTACAATATACACCATTTCGGATATCAACTAAAACAACTCTCTCTGGCAAGAGATATGATCGCATTGATGTGTTCGTAAGTTGGTCTTTTCTTTTGGTTTTATCTTTTTGTCTCATTTGCACCGCTCACTCGAAACTTCCTTGATATTCTATATCTTGGTGTGTCTAGAGGGGTATGTAATGGGGCATATTCGTTGCTTTCATTTGTTGTGTTTGTTGGATGTTCCTGTAATATGACCTTGGCGAATACTTGCCTTGTGTGTGTAGGGATAGTCTCAAGTAATAAAATGGCTGGCACATATCAAGTTCTTTATACCTTTTGTGTGTTGGTCTACTTACTTCAATGGCTTCATTCTCTCACATGATCAAATAAGGTGTTCGTATGTCAGGTATGAACAAGATACTCCTATCTGTTTACAAAGTCAAAGTCCATGCAATAGATACAACACAACCTTGGTTCTTCATACCTTGATACATCATGTCTACTTGCTATATCAAAATAAGGATTGCTCTACATTATTTAGCATAATCTAAAAGAAAAATAAAAACTATCTATCCTATCTCATCACATATCCAATAAAATCTCAAAATCCATCTAATAATTATAGATTTATTGGTATCCTAATCAACATGACCCATTACATTCTATTATAAACATTCATTCTTCTATTCTATCATACTAACAATTCTATCAAAGTATTATGACATAACAAAAATATGTGCATCATCATCCTACATCTGCAAATCATCGATATGCAACATATCATCCATGCATCATATATATCATATTAAAATACAAAAAAATAAACCATCATAGCATATATCATCCATAACATGCATCCTACATCCACCAATCATTAACATAAGCATTGTGACCGACAGATTAGTATGAGTTGACTACACTTGACCCATGAGGATACGAAGCATAATTATGCCACTAAACATCAATCCCAGTAGAGATCAATCAATAAAACTAAACTAAGCATCCATTAAAACTTAACATGTTCAATTACGAAAGCTTTAAAAATGCCTATTTTAACTCATTGAAACTTATCCTATTGGGGGAGTGGTGTCGCATTGATGTGGAATGACAACCCTTTCCCAATCTCATGGATAAATGAGCCTGTTTTGATTGATTCTATTGAAGATAATTGATGAAACTAATAAAATATGCGTGTGACAACATGATTTAAAGCTAAATGAACATGATGCAAGCTATTTTAACATGATCTATGCTAAGATGATTGATATGGATGAGTGCAAAGCTAATCTAAATGGATTTTAAACTAAAAAGATTCAAACCCTAATTACCAAATAAGCTAAATGGATGCATTTATGTTATCATGGAAGCCGTTAATGGAAGCTAAGCTAATATGCAAATAAATTAAGCTAAAATGATATTAAATGTGAATACAAGTGAGAGTGATTTTAACAACATAAGTTTGATGTTAAAAGATGGATCCATTTGTCTTCAAATAATGACCTATTTATAGGAGGACAAACGAGAGATGAAGGGTTGAGATTGAAAAAGCTAATCAATGGTCAAGGATGGAGGAAGTTGGAGGCATGAATCATGGATTCTCATCAAGGGATGAGAATCAATGATGAGATTTAGTCAAGGGTTCACCTTTATCCAAACAAACACACTTTCAAAAGCTTTTCCAAAAGTTTGTTGAGAGTTTGTTTCAAAAAGGAATATTCCCCTTTTTCAAATGAGTGAAGAAAGAGAATATTCTTGGGAATATGCTCATGGGTGAGGAAAATAGACATTTAGCAAATTAAAACAAAGTTTTAATATGCAAAAGGGGGAAGGAATATTCCTTTTGGATGAATGTGAAAAGGAGGAATATTCCCTTGGAATATTCCTTTGCAAGTGGGGAGGAAATTAGATTTATTAGTAATCGACAATTAAAACAATGTTAATTATGCAATTTTAGAAGAATTAAATGATATTCATTAAATAAATGATTTAATGAAAAGGGAAAAAGGTGATGACATTTAATTAAATAACTTAGGGTTATTTAATTAAATAAGAGGACTTTAGGGATTAAATTAAATAACTCGATGTATTTAATTTAATAAGATGAAATGTTAGCATGAGAGGGGATGAATTTATCTAATTAGATTAATTAGATTAATAGATGAAAATGATGCAATTAATTAAATATCTAGAATAATTTAATTAATTAAGCAAAAAGAGGATAGTTTTGAGGGAAAAACGGTGTTAGTATACCCGAGTTGAGTGCATGATATCATTCAGGACATTTTTAAGTGTCTACATTTTTCCCCTCTTTGAAGCGAGGTACCTTTTATGTTGGTTCAAAGACTGACACCCTTCGGATTAAAAATTGCTATTTAAATTAAAAAATTAAAAAATTCTGATTTTTTTGGATGCCCCACTATTGCCCCAACGAAAGGAATAAGTTGGTTCCCTGCCCCCTCAAAAAATCAAGGAATTTTTTTGAATTTTGGGTTGATTTCTTAACAAAGGTTAAATACTGCCTTAGGGGTCTGAAAAGGCTTCGGGATGCAAAAAACATGCCAAAACACAAAAAACAATGCAAAATAAGCTTTAATTTGGCAAGATTGGTGAAATTGGTGAAAAACCTTACCTTTGGCTGAAATTAGGGCAAAAAACCCTAATTTTAGGCTTAAATAGGTGATAAAGGGTCACTTTCAATTCATTTGTGCATTCACACCTTAGAGATTTTTGCATTTTGAGCTTTGACTTCCCGACGAAATGGCTCGCCATGTGCTCCCTCAGCATCTTTCTGATCAAGTTCGAGAGTACCAGCGGCATGCGAATGTAGGACCCCGGGTATGTGACTTGAAATTCCTCTCAATTTCCACTTTTAAGTGCATTTAATAGGGTGTCAAAGTTAGGTCGATAGGTGCATTGCTATATAGCAAAACTTTTGAACTGTTGAAAGCATTACTATTGATTATATATCAACACATCCCCTATTTAGGTGTGCACCTCAATTTTTTGATTTAGCGACGCATTTGATTAGGGAGTTACTGAGGTAATATAGTGACGCACGGGTTGTAAAGCGGTGGGTAACGCACCCCAATTTTTTAATAGAGCGACACACCCCAATATCAATTCACTTTTGAGCGTAACTACGCATGTCGCCAAATTGGCGACGCACCCCTAAATTTAACATAGGGACACACCCCAAAATTAGTGACGTTATTCATTATAGCGACACTATTGATGTTTTGGGTGCAAAGTCTTAAATTTTGATCATTTTTTTGACTTTTTTGGTAAATTGATGCTTTGTGTGTGATGCGTGCAGGAGGATCCTCCACCGTTGATGTTTCAAAAGCATAGATATGACATTTTGTCTACAGCTAGAGACTTTGATGATTTAGAGGTGGAGCAGCTAGGGAGGCTATGATTAGGATTCGTCACTCTCATGCCTGAGATCAGGACCCATCTTGCTTTGATGACAACGTTGGTCGAGAGGTGGCACAACGAGACCTCTTATTTTCACTTTCCCACTAGGGAGGTGATCATCACACTTGAGGACGTGTGGCACATTTTGTGATTGTTGATTCATGGTGAGCATGTCATTTATGACCTAGATGCATGGAGAGACGCATGTCTCTCTCTTTTACACAGATGTTCAGTTGTTTTGGTCAGCTCCTAGATTGATCTGGATTTCTACCAAGGTCGAGTGGACACCTTCAAATTGTTTGTTGCAACCCTGATTTGTGGCATTGTTGCTCCAAACCAATGGGGCAAAGGTTTTAGTCCCAAATGGGGGTTAGCATGGGAGGGTATGATCTAGAGAGACACTGTGTACGCCTAGGGTTCAGTTCTCCTTGCCTCCTTGTACCATGATATGCATGCGAGGCCGTCTACTAAGAGGGAAAGAGCATCAGAGCAAGGGTGACTTTGTTGCACATATGGGCATACGAGTATATTGCAGTGTTGAGGCCCTTGGTTGTTCTCACTGATATACACGAGGATGAGCCTGTCATTTTTAGATATACAGTGTCGATGACATTGCAACATGCGGGCCCCACATGTTTGGCTTATTGGCATCATGTTATTGATGACATGATAATGTTCAAATGGAGGTCATGGCTACAACATCCACGATAGTACAATGACTAATAGTAACTGGATTTTTCTAGATAGACTCGCTACATACAGGGCCAAGAGCACACGATTATTGAGCAATACCTCTGAGACTGCATTGCTCGGTAGTTTGAGGAGGTACAAGATGTGCCTGTAGATGACTATACTACTATATTTTTCAGGTCACAAAGAGAGGTTCAGTGGGGGGGCCATATTGATCCTATTGTGGCGATTAATGATTTTAGATAGCTTGTCCCACAACCATGGGCATATGATCAAGGTCTCCCAGATGCAAGGACCACTGTAGCCTATGATACATGGTTCAGGATGCCTACACGCTTGATAGATCCAACGGGGGCATACCCCAACAGAGGTAGAGGTAGAGGTTGAGGTCGAGATGGCGGTTGGGATGGAGGCAGGGATGGTAGCCGAGGTAGAGGCCAAGATCAGGAGTAGGACAAGGGTCAGGTGCTAGGTGATGGGCATCAACAACATCAGCAAGATCAGGGTCATCAGGACCCAGGGCATCAACAACATGATGGACGGATTCTGGGGGCACCACCACCTCCCCCACCTGTATAACTAGATGCATAGGCTCAGGCACACATTCAGGCTCTCATTGTTGAGAGAGACTAGTTATAGGCAGAGAGGTCCCAACTACAACAACAACTATAGGATATGATTGCACAACAAGACCATGAGGTTCAGTTGTGACAGTAGCTGGACCTATAGCTAGCCTAAGAGATTGGGTGGAGATAGCAGTTAGAGGCAGTGACAACTGCATCACAAGGCAGGACTATATTTGCTAGGCTATATAGAGAGGAAGTCACAGAGGTTGCATACTACATCATGCATTATGATCGTGATGTTCCTCAGGTGATGCGACAACCTAATTTTTCATAACAGAGCATAGCACCACCTAGATCTAAGGATCAGTTGTTAGTTAGGGGTGAGTCCAACAACCATGATGGTTAGCAATTTTGTAGACACTTTTTGGGTATTTTCCCTGATTATTTATACAAATATACATTCATGGGCTCATTTTAGATAGCCTCATGGCTATTGTATTTTTGATCGATATATAGATACACTGATTCAAATATTATGTCATGACAGTCACCATTTTTTGATATATATATGAGATGATTTGGATTCAATATGATGTGATGTTCTCTTTTATTTCATGATCATGTATGTATGGATGCATTTGATATGATGTGATGTGATAGGTGATGATGTATGTGATATGTGATGTAATGGATGGACGCATTTTTTTTTAGTATCTTTTTATGACATGTTATGAGATGATGATGTATGCATATGGATGTATGGATAATGCAGATGTTCATGCTTATGCTATGATAATGTGATGTATGTTTATGATATGTGATATGTATGCATGCTAATTATTTGTGGATGTAGGATGGATGCATTGATGATGCTTTTGTGTTGAATGCCATGATATCAGGTTAGCACAGAGAGAAGATAGAAGAAATAAGATGAATGATTTGACCATTGGTTTTGATGATAAAGTCCAACAAGTCCTTGATCCAATGAGACTTTATTAGAAATGGTGATGAGAGAGATGCATGATGATGATGATTTGCTCATATCTTGGGATTGGTATTTTCCATCATTCCTTATTTTTGATATAACACATAGACACAATGCATCAAGGTATTGATAACTAGGATGGTGTTGTATCTAGTATAATAGACTTCGACTCTACAAACAAATAGGATAGTTCTTGTTCACATCTTAAAATACAAAAACCTTTTCAGAATGTAGTTTATTAGTTCAAAATATCTTGGACCAAAGCATACACAATAGTCAACAATCTACTCCAAACAACTTCCCTACACACAACTAAGCAAGTATACACCAAGATTATTTTACAATACCCACAAGCACAAAAAATGAAAGATAATGATCGATTCCCCATTCCTTTCTCTCTAAATCATTTTGATAGGCATCATCGAGAGGTCCTGGGAATGGGTCATTGAGAAAAATTAGAAGAAAAGATCAAAGAAAAATAGTTAGTGTTATCTATATCTCTTGCCAAATTATTTTAGCTAAGGTGATGTTTGATGTTGATGTCCATTGTAGGAAGGATGCATCCTAGGACATGTTATCAAATGGTTTGATGAGGATGAGGTTTATGAAAAGCCATTGATACAAACTTCACTGACTCGTTCACCTATGATCTAGACTTTAGATTTTGGCACTTAGGTGCTCACTTTACGACTTGCAATACTTGCTTTCTATTTGTTTTACCAAAGGTTGAAGATGATGGTTGATTTATTATGGATGGAGGTTTATTGTGGGTGAAAGCGAAATGGGATGGATGGTTTTGGATTTTCTGGAATATTTCAATGTTTTTGGTATTTTGAAAATGTTTTGAGGTTGTTTTGGTTTATTTGAAAGTTTATATGAATGTTTTGGTTTTCAGATTATTCGAGGTTGTTTAGGTTTTTTCTAAGATATTTGATGTTGTTTAGGTCTTTTGAATGTTTTCTAATGTTTTGGGTTTTTTATGAGTTTTCAAATGTTTTTGGTTTTTTTCTAATATTTGATTTTTTTTGTGTTTTCTGATTTTCAATGTTTAGGAATTTTTAAAATTTGAATGTTTAGGGGTTTTCCAATTTTTCTGACCAAGAACCTAACCTAAAATACTATCCTAGGGGCCTTAGGGGCTGATCAAAGATGAGCCTTGACTACATTATACATGCAGAGACCACGTAGTTCAACTGACTTGACTTATTGTTGATGAAGATATTAATAATTGATGGATTGTCAGTTTATTATGACAAACTCCTAAAGGACTAACCTAAGGTGTGTCAGGGGCACATAAATGATGGCCTTGCCTATGTTCAAGCTTAGAGACCTGTAGTTCGACAAGGGTACTATTTTTTATTTGATTTTCGATGTTTGACCTTTTTAGGGTTTTTGATGTGTTTTGGATGTTTTGGATTTTGACTTTACAATTTTTGAATATTTTTTGGATTTTAGCTATACAGGAATTTGAATGTTTTTGGATTTTCTAATGAATGTTTTATGATTTTTTTGTTGGGATTTTTTATAAGATTTCCAATAATCTTAAGATATAAAAGAACCCGATCTGATCCATAACAAATTACCCTCAGCGTGATGTGATAGATTACTTCAATATAGGCAAGACAAGCTCACCTTTGGAATATGCCAACTAGTACTCAAGGGGATATGATACTTTACAATATCAAGCCATGATGAAGACACATATGGGGGATGAAATAAATAGGGTGAATGATGATATCGATGGATGCGATGAATTTGATGCGATGGATGGAATGATAAGATAAAGAGCCATAGATGGATGAAGGTGCTTTATTTACACAAGGTGCATGTTTTCCAAGTTTTCACCAAGGTACCTGCCCAAAGTGTCACCGTAGTGGTTTTCACTAAAGGATGATTGTTTTTCTTTACTTTTTTCAATCCCTTTTCTCATTTTTTTTGATTTTTGATCATTTTTTGATATTTTTGTATTTTCAAATTTACATCCTTTAAGACTAGGCATAATTTTTTTTAAGATGCAAGTTGTTGGTTAGTTCCTGCAAGGTTTCACCTTCAGGTGTTGACAATTGATATGCTTATGATCCATAACTTGATGTGATGACAAAGGGACCTAACCAATTAGGCTCAAACTTTCCTTTGTTGTCCTGATTTGGAAGATTTTTTTGATTCTACTTTAGGACAAGATCCCCTACCTGGAAAGACTGATTCTTGATCTTCTTGTTATAGCTTTATTTCAATCAGTTTTGATATACTTGTAAATGATTAAGGGAGTCAAGATGACATTCATCCAAGAATTCTAGCTCATTTACCTGAGATACTATATAATCTTCATCAATGATTAGGTTCTATAGTGGCACTTACAGTGATGGAAGCTCGACCTCAATAGGCAAGATGGCTTCTAATCCGTAGACCAGGGAGAATGGGATTGCACATGTAGGCGTGTGGATATTGGTTTGATAGGCCCATAGGGTGGGATTCAACTATAGATGCCAGTCACAACTAGCTTCATTGACCATTTTCTTTAGGATCTTTAGAGTGGTCTTGTTTGTAGCCTCATCTTGACTGTTACCTTGTGGGTCATACGAGGTAGAGAATCTGTGTTGGATGTTAAATCTTTGACATAGCTCTTTCACAACCTAATTTTTGAAGGGTGTTTCATTGTTTGAGATAAGGGTTTGCGAAACACCATAACAAAAGATGAGGTAATTCAGGATAAACTTAGCAATTTGCTTCCCCGTTATTTAGGTCATAGGAATGGCTTTGACCCACTTGGTAAAGTACTCAATGGCAGTAATGATGAACATGTGGCCATTAGATGAGGTTGAGGTAATCTTTCCAATGAGGTCAAACCCCCACTATGAGAAAGGCCAAGGTGTGACCATTGGTTGCAACTCCTAAGCTAGAGCGTGAATAAGATCTCCATGTTGTTGACATTGGACATACTTCTGCATGTAGTGATGGGATTCTCTTTCCATGGTTGGCTAGTAGTATCCCATCCTCAACAATTTCTTAGCTAAAGTCATACTACTAGAATGGGAACCACATATACCATCGCAGACTTTTGTTAAAGTGGTCAAGGCTTCCTCTTGGTTAAGACATCATAGTAATGTCCCCTCAATGCTTTGATGGTATAAAGTATCAACTAGGATCATGAATCGACATGTCTTCTTAACAAAGGTCTTTTTAAGGTTGGAGGTGATATCAGATGGGAGGTTTCCTCTACTTAGGTAGGTGAATATGTCATGATACCATGAGGATCCAGGACCAACGACGACACACACAAATTTAGATTTATGGATTTCAAAATTTGGTACGAGAAGTTGTGCTACCAAGAATTCGCACTGAAGGACATTATGCAACATGTCTAACAATGACCCAATTATAGCCATAGCATTTGCTGCTCGGTTGTTCATGTGAGGAATCTGATCAAAAGTTATATCTATGAAAAGTTCCATGAGACTCTCTACCATCTTCTTGTAAGGAGTAAGCTTGTCGTCCTTAGTTTGGTAGTCATCATTGACTTGATTAATAACCAGCTATGAGTCTCCATAGACTTTCATCTCTTGTATCTACCATTGAACTGCTATCTTTAGACCTGTGATTAGGGCTTCATAGTCCACAATTTTGTTAGTACATGGAAATGATAGCTTGTATGACTTTGGAATGCAATCACCTTGAGGGGTGATAAAAAGAATACCCGCCCCTGATCCATGTTGAGTGAATGATCCATCAAAGAACATTTTCCATTGATCTACTAGATTGACAAGGAACAACATCAAATATTTTAGAAAATCCCCTAAATAACCTTAGATAATCAAAAACCTAAACATCCACATAAATTTTCAAAAAGACCAAAACATTGAAATATTCCAAAAAATCCAAAACCATCCATCCCATTTTTCTTTCACCCGCAATAAACCTTCACCCATAATAAATTGACCATCATCTTCAACCTTTGGAAAAACAAATAGAAAACAAATATTGCAAGTCGTAAAGTGAGAACCTAAGTGTCAAATCTAAAGTCTAGATCATAGGTGAACGAGTCAGTGAATTTTGTATCAACAACTTATGATAAACCCCATCCTAATCAAACCATCTAACAATATGTCCTAGGATGCATCCTTCTTATGATGGACATCAACATCAGATATCAAATTAGCTAAAGTAAACTGGCAAGAGATATAGATAACATTGACTGTTTGTCTTTGATCTTTTCTTATGATTTATCTTAATGACCCATTTCGAGGACCTCACGATGATGTCTATCAAAATGATTTAGAGATAAATGAATGGGGCATCAATCATTATATTTTTTTTTGTTGTGCTTGTGGGTATTCTTGTAATATAATCTTGGTGCATACTTGCTTAGTTGTGTGTAGGGAAGTTGTTTGTAGTAGATTGTTGACTATTGTGTATTATTTGTCTGATATATTCTAAATTGCTAAACTACATCCCGACGAGGTTTTCGTATGTCAAGGTGTGAACAAGAACTATCCTCTATGTTTGTAGATTCAAAGTCCATTACACTATATACAATGCTATCTTGGTTATCAATACCTTGATGCATCGTGTCTATGTGTTATATCAAAAATAAGGAATGACAAAAAAAATCCCAATCCCAAGATATGAGAAAATCATCATCATCTCTCATCACCATATCTAATAAAGTCTCGGTGGATCATGGAATTGTTGGAATTTTGAATCAATCTCAAATCAAAGGTCAATCCATTCATCTTATTCTTCTATATTTATTAAAACTTCTATCCAAGTTTTGAATATGTGTGATATATCAAAATTTACATGAGGCTATCCATGGTTGATGACTGTCTATACATCATCAAATTTGTCTACATCAATGTCTGAGCTTTCCATGAACTATTTTTAATCCTCTTTACCAATAATCCCTCTTGTGTTGGGGCATAGTGGGGCATCTATATCATCTTCAACTCAACAATCTGAAAAGTTGTGCAACTCTTTTATTCAAAAGCAACCTTAAATCTCAAGCATCTCAAGCATAAGTCTGATTTTTACCTATCGTGAGCCCGATTGGAACACTTTATTCTCCAATCAATCTCTTGAGGGGGAAACCAACCATCTTTCAATCATATCAATGTCAAATCATTTAACAATTTTTTTTCCTAGCCTTGCTAGCAAATCTTGATCAATTTATCAAATCAATCATCATTGGGATATATCTTTCCCTATCAATCCTCGTGTTGTTCATATCTTTACAACACTATCCTTGCATTGTTGAGAATCATCAATAATGTTATCAATCAATCAATTGGATCAATCAACTTTAGCTCAGCTATCAACATCTTAAAGAGATCATTGATATATATTTTTACATCATCATCAACATCAAAATTAGCATCAATCTTTGAACCAATGCAACAAGTACATTGCTTGAAATAGGGGAAAAATGTAGACACTTAAAAATGTCTTGATGAATCACATTGGCTAACTAACATCATTTCGTCCTAAAACCCATCCTCTTTTTGCTTAATTGATTAAATTAGCCTTGCTATTTAATTAATCGCATCATTTTCATCTATTAACCTAATTAATCCAATTGGGATAATTCAACCCCTTTCATGCTAACATTTCATCTCATTGAATTAAATACATCAAGTTATTTAATTAAATGTCATATCATATCTCCCCTTTTCATTAAATCACTTTATTTAATGAAAATTATATAATTCTTCTAAAATTGCATAATTAACATTGTTTTAATTATTTAATTACCAATAAATCTAATTCCACCCACTTGCAAGGGAATATTCCTCCTTTGCACATTCCTCCAAAAGGAATATTCCCATGAAATATTCCTTCCCCTTTTGCACATTAAAACTTTGTTTTTGATTGATTAAGCAGGGAAAAAGGGCCCTGACCTGAACAAAAATTACAACAAGAACAACACAGCTAGTGGTGAGAAACAACAAAAAATAGGAAGCTCACCATACTTCCCAAATCCCTAGCCAAAAAGCTTAACCAATCCCTTTTCTATCAAACATTTTAGTTCTATCAAATAGATCAAAAAACCTAAAGCTATCAGCAGTAGCATCCCTGCTTAACCATCTATAGTGCTTGTAGATGACCATCATATAGTTCCTACTCAGAATATACATAACATTATAAAGATTAAAGTTTTGGCCTCCATGGCCATAACCAGTATCCATAGACCAAAACATAGGAAAAGTAAACATAAAAAAACCAAAGAAACCAACACAGTCGAGCAACCAGGCTATGCATCTTCAATCAAATTCTAAGCTTTGACTAGGTCTTCAATAGTACCCTTCACCATGACCTTCTGCTCCATCTTACCTGTAAGGTCCTCACCATCACCCGCTGCCTTCTTCTTCTTCTGTTATTTCTTGATTTCTCCCATCCCCAAGATAGTGGCCACAACAACTTTCTTCATCATAGCATCCACTACCATGCACACATTCTTGATAGCTTCTTCCAAGGTTCGAATCTTATGGGCATTTCCTTTTGTTTGTACACCTTTCTCCAGCACTTTTAGTCTATCCTCAATTATTCCATTTATCAGATTTTCCAAGGCTTGGACTCTACCTTCCTCCGCTTTCTCAACAATCTTCTGCTCCAAAATTTTCATTCTCTCCTCCAGACTATTAAATATCCTATTCACATCCTCAGCATCTTCAGTTTCCTCTCTATTAATATCCTCTACTCGTCTTGTTTTGCTTCCTCCTCATCTTAGACCATGTCTTGCTATGACTCCTCCCTTTCCTCATCACCATTACCTCCTTCACTTTATGCCCTCGAATCCTCTTCTTCAGTTGAATCATACCCCAGACTATCTGGTATTTATTTGATTGAGGAATCAATTTCCTCTTCTTCTTGTTTCTTGACAATTTCTAGAGGACTTTGGGGTTTTTCCTCCAAGATTTGATCATTTTTCTTCTTCTCCTTTCCTTTAGAAGCCGTCATTGCCAATCTTTTGGACCTTCTACCACCCTAGTGAAAATCCTCCATCTCATTATCATCAACAATAGTTGTGGTATCCAATTCTTCACCTAATTCCCTCATTATCAAACTTCTCCTTTTTTGGTACCCAACTCCATTGAGACATCTTTCCATTTTTTAGGAGTGACCACAAGTAACTCCTTCCACATGGCCATTTTCGAACTTTGGTCTTTTTTGCCAGAATTCTCTGGGCTTTGAGATTTCTTACCAGACTTTTTAGGCGTTGAGGTAGGAAGGTTTTCAAGGAGCTCAATCTTCACCGAACTTTGGGGTTTAGGGCTTTCAAGCATTTTTAGAACCAGGTTTTTCTGCAGGGTTCTTGATATGACAAATTTACAAATAGCCCTTATTAGGCCCTGGTGTAAAGGCGGGTTTTCACCATGAGTGAGGCTCTGGCTCAGGGAGCAAAACAAGAACGGTAGATTAATTTTCTCCTGGTGCCTAATATGATTGAGAATGGGTAAGTGATAGCCATGGACAAACTGGTATCGACCCTCAACGGTAAAAGATTTCATCACAACAAAGCAGACATTATGGTATGAAGGAGGAAGCTTAACCCTAGAATAACCATTTTGAAACCTTTCAGGTTTTTCTTTCCCTTCAAAAAAAAATTCAAAGTAATCCTGATATTTACCATTACTAACCTTGGCAACTTTTGTTCCTTCATACGCCAAGCCCGTCGCGTTTGCAATCAGCTTAACATCCACTTTGAATTGAAGCCCTTCCAGAGTAACCTCTCCATGAATTGGCGAACTTGTAGCTGAGACTCTCATTATACCCCTCCATAGTAGTAAAATAATGGGTGAAACTCGCCTATTTGAACAGACTCCAGAGCTCCTCATTATTGTGAAGCGAGTGAAATTTATGCAGTTCAGTCTACTTCCTAGGACCACCCATATTCATCGAACTATGGAAACTTTTGGGAACAAGCAAAAACTCAATCCATTTGCCTTTTGTGTCCTCTACACTCGCCACTGGTATTTCCACACTCTCAGTTCGAATGGAAACTCTATGATTATACATTTGAAAATTGAACGGCTTAGGGTTTTTTCTATTTTTCATAAGTGATTCTCACTTGCCACCTTTTCGTTGACGATCATTATTATGCATGGAAACTCCGCCTCTCTTCTGAGAAATAATTGCCTTTGTTTTATTCCACCTTTTTTTTATTGTTACCAATACCTCTCCATCTGCCACATCGGAGATCTATTCCAGGATTACACCACATGCCATTTAATTTCCAATTTAATTTTTCTCTCCCGGTATTCATCCTCACCATTTGGGTGACCATTCCCATGATTGTAAATCTTTCTATCAAGGTTTAGTGATCTTTTTGAATTATGCCTACGACATCTCCCACTTAGCATGCCAACATGCATTTATGGGGGCCACCTCCTAATTATCCTCAGCATCTCGTTACTCATTTTCATAATAAAGCAGTCCCCCTCCATTAGTCTTTATTTAAATATTTTTCTCCAAGTTTATCTTTAACAAGGATTTCCTTTACTTGATTTGGTAAGTCCTTGGTGCAGGAGCACCTTTTCGCCTCCATGGTTATATTTTGTATATGATTCAATTTTCCATTTGTAGAAGTCATTTCAAAGTCATTTGATGAGTATTAGACAAAAAAATGTAAAATTGTCAACAAATAATGTCAATTTGCAAAAAAGTGTAAAAGTTGCAATTAGGGGGTTAATGAGGTTTTCGTCAGTTGAGAGAAATTAGGAGGTTATAAATTGATCATACATGGTGTAAATTCCTTTAAAAAAAAAATTCTATGCTTTTGTACGTGAGGGTGGTTGAAGTTTTGAGAAATAAATGAATAAAAGCACTATTTTTTCTCCAAAAATTCTCTGTGTTCAACCTTTGTACGAAGTTGTACAAACTTTAAAGCGTCCAAAATTGGTTGTAAATGTTGTGGCCTCAAATCAACTTCCCAATGAACTTGATTTCATGCATTTTGGTGAACATTTGAGTAAGATATCATTGTTTCTCTAAAAACAGTTAGAAACCCTCATTAGGGTAACAACAGGGTTAGTAAATTGTGTTTCTCATTCAATTGTGAATGAAAAAATCTGGTGTATTTGTGATAATTCTCTTCTATGAATATACTTCCATATTCAAATAGATTTAGGTCAAGACTAAAAGGATTTGAGGCATGGAGGAATATGTTTGACTAGTTTTCTGAGGATACTGTAAAAAAATACAAGCTTGTGAAGGGAACACCACCTAGGTTTGTATAAATGCTCATGGGAATGGGTATATAATGGACTTTTGAGTCTATACAAATCAAAATACAAATGTTTTAAGCCTTTGGACAAAGTAACTATGGTGGGAGGTTAGAGATCCAATAAGGTCCTGTTGGTAAGGGCCTAATTAACCCTGTTATTGGACATAGACAATCTGAATTTGTGCATTTCTCTTCAAGAAACTTATGGTGAGTCTTTGATATGATTTAATACATAGTGAAAGGCATCTTAAAATTTGTCTATAGTCAGTAACAAGGGTCTGTATTTGAAGGAAAGCTCTGACAGATCTATGGCAGTCCTACTAGGAAGAGGGCAGAGTCATGAAAGTATCACATCCTAACTGAGTTCTTGAGGTTTGGAAGAGTTTGTACGTGTTGGATTAGGTCTCTTAAAGTTTTTCCACTTGTTTGAGGGATTATATGTGTCTTGAAACCAAAATTTGGTACTTGGTAGCTTGTAGATACCACAGTTGTACTCTAGGACAACCACAAAGGATGACAAGTAAATGAAAGGGCAGACATTTGTAAAAGCACTTGTTTGTTATTTTGACTCACAATAAAGGTGACATATGTTTGGATTTGATTGGTTGTGCTTTGAAAGAAAAAGTTTGTGTTTGTAACCATCATGTGCCATTGAATGAAGTTGTAAAGGAAGTTGATCTTGATTAATGGTGTTGACTGAGTGTTTTGAAGAGCTTGACTGAGTTTGGGACTCTTAATTCAAATGTTTGAGTTGGAAAATGTTACAAAGAGACATATAGTTGAATAAGTGTGTCAAGGTGTTGTTTTCTCTCTTAGCTCTGTATTAGTCCTTGAAGTCCCACATTATTAAATTTTCTTCATTAACCCCAATATTGGCCATCTCATGCACCATTTTATTTCCTTCCCTTAAAGTATGGAAAATTTTAACACTCTGAATTTCTTGCAAAATGCTCTTACAGTCTTCCTGCATATCTTTAATTTCCCATGGTATATTAGCCTTACTATTGAAGTAGTCTATTATCAACTTCAAATCGCCTTCCACAATGATCTTATTATGTCCCCTTTCCCTGAGGAGTCTGACTCCTATCCAAATAGTCGAAGCCTCAACAAAGTTATTTGTTGTTGTTCCTAAACCTTTGTTGAACCCAATTAGATAAGCTCCTTTATCATCTCTTATCACTCCACCAACAACAGCCCTTCCTGGATTTCCTTTTGAGCATCCATCAAAATTACATTTCACCCATCCTAGATCCAGGGGAATCCAGATTGTGCTTCTTCTCATAATTTTTTTTAAGCAGTTAACATTATTCAAGTCATGAGAGAGTTCCCATTGCTGTTTCATGTTTAATTCCTACTGAGTTGGTTGTTTCTTAGCATGCTTATACTTACAACTTTCCATATTTTCTTGAATTTTTTGTTTCACAATTTAGCATAGCTCCTTACTAGTTCTAGCTCTCCCTAAACACTTTGTTATTCCTCTCCTTCCATAATCCCCAAACCAAAAATGGTGGAATTTGTCCCCATAGATCACAAATTATAGTGGGAATAAGGGAAAAAGTTCCATCCTTCAACAAACAGTTGAATACTCTCAGGAAAAACCCACTCCACTTTTAGAGTATTAAGAAAAAAACCCCAAACATCACAGGCATAGGAGCATTGAAAAAACAAATGCATAATATTTTTCTCTTCTTCATTGCATAGACTACACCTATTGACAAGGTACCAACCTCTTTTCTTGAGATTATCAATCATGAGGATCTTACCATGTATAATTGTCCATCAAAAGCAATTAATTTTTAAAATGAGGTTCTTCCTCCATACCTTAAGCCAGTCAAAAGAGCCCAAGATCATGGTCGGCTACATCATTGACTCATAAGCATATTTGACTCACCCATGAGAATATCCTAAAGAATATTCTTTCTCTACTCATTTGAAAAAAGGAATATTCTCCCTCATAACAAACTTACAAGACTTCTTGTGCAAGTTTTGAATGTGTGTTTGTTTGGAAGAATATGAGTCCTTGATTCTTTCTTTGATCCATGTGATCATTGATTCTCATCCATTGATGAGAATCCATGATCCATGCCTCCATCTCTCCTCCATTTTTGATCATTGATTAACCTTTTTAATCTTAACCCTTCATTTATCATTTGTCCTCCTATAAATAGGTCAGTATTTGGAGACAAATGGATCTATCTTTTAACATCAAACTTATGTTGTTAAAATGACTCTCACTTGCACTCACATTTAATATCATTTTAGCTTAATACATATTAGCTTAGCTTCCATTAATGACTTTCATGCTAACATAAATGCATCCATTTAGCTTATTTAGTAATTAGGGTTTGAATATTTTTACTTTAAAATCCATTTAGATTAGCTTTACACTCATCCATATAGTCTGACATCATTTTCCCTCATGCCCACTCATCTGAATGACGACAAATAAAAAAAATTGGCGATTTCGAGGTGACACATTGTACAGCGTAATAACGCTGGTGGCTTCCTCCCTTCTATTTAAGAGGTTGGCGATGTCAAGAAACTATTTAGTTTCCTTTTCTTCCCATGGGAATAAAGCTTAGTGCAGGCTGCAATGGCAGAGCGCTCCAAATTCATTGTGGAGATGTCAGTTGAGTTAGTAGTATGTTTTGGGGCGGACACCCCAATTTCCCTCGACACGAAGCATAGGCAAAGTGCTTTTTGGCCGATCACCGAGAAGCGCCTCAAACACATTTTGCTTAATATTGATCCTCTTACTATGGTGGTTGTGAAGATGATCTTAGGGAAAGGGCACCTAGAGGACAAAGAAAATTTAAGGATGAACACACAGATTGTGTCACATTTTTTGGCTTCAGTCTTGGACAACCAAACACCCAGGGCGGAGGTGAAGCCACTTATGGGCAAGCTATTCAAGAAGAGCTTGCTTGGTGGTTTCGAGGAGACCCTGAAAGCTACCTTTCTTGGTAGAGGAATTCCACAGCCTCATGATTTGGACATGGTGAAAGCCCAAGGCGAGGTGGTAAAGCTCTACCCATTCCATCTGGACTTAAAGGGGATGACACTGGTGAAACAAAAAATGGTTGTGGCGGTTGCGGTCAGCTTTCTGAAGAATATTTTCTAGATGGAGGTGGTGAATGACTTCAAATGGGTCAGGGAATTTGACCAATTTTCCAAAGCAAACGACTTCCTGTGAGGCCCAGTGTCTTTTGTTCTTGGTGTCAAAGGGTTGGGTTTTGGTTTGTGATGTTGGTTAAAATCTTTGTAAATATGGGTTGTAAGTGTATCCTCAACTTAAAGTCGTTTATGAGAAAATTGAAAACATTATGTATGTAGGGGCAACAATTTAGGGTTTGGTTTCATGTTTGTGTAATCGTTGAGCATAAATGATGGTTTGTTTTGTTTTTCTTGTAGTTGCAGTCCCCGGCCGGGTAGTGTGGTTGCCAGACAATGCCCTATTTTTGGATGGCCCTGGTTTGGGCTCCATAGTTGGTGGTCACTTGCATTGCAGATGCATATACTCCTTTTTTGGAAATATAATATAATTAACCTTACAAAGCAAAAAAAAAAGATGAAATGTTAGCATGAGAGGGGATGAATTCATCTAATTAGATTAATTAGATTAATAAAATCTAAAAATGATGCAATTAATTAAATAGCTAGGATAATTTAATTAATTAAGCAAAACAAGGATGGTTTTGAGGATGAAATGGTGTTAGTATACTTGATTCGAGTGCATGATATCATTCAAGATATTTTTAAGTGTCTCCAACATACAAAAATCATACATCATCATCATCATATCACGAAACATCTATAACATCAATGCATCCATAATCAAATCATACATAAAATCAAATCTTGTATCACACAACCCCATGTTATAGCTGCATCAAAAAGGATAATCTCATCTCATACATCATCAAAAATGGAAATTTCATGATACAAAGCATCTGATACATACATCGAGTGTGTGATACAATAATATACATAAAAAATATATATACACGAGGCTCTCAAAAGCCAATGAATGAATATAAATATGTCTACATCATTATGTGCATCAAGAAATATTTGTATATTATTGTCTACATAGAGCTCCCTCACTCCTCTCTATTAGGAAGAGGCTAAGGAGGTGGTGGTCCCATAATCTGTCATTGCTGCTGCTCACTTTGACCTTGAGATCCCTGTGGCTGTTGTTGTCCCAACATCTGCTAAGAGGGTCATCCTGTTGACCCACTGTCTGATCAACCTAACACACCAATAGTGTTGCTCCTCATGGAGAATCTTGGTTGTTGATGCTCTCTACGTACAACTACCTAGTATAAAGTTTGATAATATGTAGCCTCATGTATAAGAGATCTAGTATCCTACATATGTTACATCATGGTAATCATGGATCCCTAACTAATCTATAACTGGGTCCTCCTCACCCACTTTGCATCTCACTATGCTATCAACTAGGCTACTTGTGCCTCCGCCTGCTAACAACGGGTAATCTCAACATCTCACTTTGTAGCTCTCTGATCTCTCTTGGCTTAGGCTTGGTCTCTCTCTATAGTACACTAGTCTCTCTCTATGAGGGCCTGATCCTTCCCCACAATCATCTATATGAGCTAAGTTGTGAAACTGTCCCTCTCGATTCTGTAGCTGTCTCACTCCTGCAAGCCTGATCCCCTCTTAAACAAAGCAAGTGCCAGTCTAACATCCTGATATTGGTCATCATCACCCCTCTGGCCTCCTATTGTGGGGCTACCTATGGAGGATCTTGATGTGGGGCAACCTGTTGTGCCACCTGTTGCTATTGACCATCATCTCTCTAGGCCTTTGCCTCTTCCCTCTATCTCATTTGGTGAGCACTTCCAAGCTCTACCTCTTTCCTCCTATGGATCCATACTACTCCAAGCACACCATCATGATGTGTCAATCTAAGAGGTCTCCTCTGTACCCACTAGGCATAATAGTCTTGTGTTGTGCCTAAATCCTCAGGTCCTCCTGCCCATCCCCATGCAAGGGGAGCCATTTGTCCAAACTCTATGAGTGCAACCTGTGCCACTGCCATGTTTCCCCACTTAGGGATCTCTCTAATTGTGCAAGCATAAATAACATGGTAATCATTGATGGGTACTCCCTGTCTCTCCTCGAACTTCCTGCGCATCCTAGCTCTGGTTGATACCTCTCCAAAAAATGGGGAGTGTGCTCGATCAACCAACGTGTTTTTCTGTAGTAAGCTAGATGTATGTGATCATCAATCCATACCTCACATTGTAGCTATGGTCTCCATACAAACTTAGTGATATCATCAAGAATACCTCTCCAAAAGTGTAGATACCCATCCAACTATGTGTAAGCATAGTGGCATATTTGTAGAAAAAAGTCTCTCTGACTCTCTAACAGGTCTAGTCATCACTATGCACTCCCACACCCACATGTGGATCAATGCCACACCTGCTAATAGACTAGTAGCATCCCCATCTGCAACTTGGTGCATATCATGATATAAGGTCGCAAGGATACAAGGTCCCCACACATATGTAATACCCTCTACAACTATATCCTCAATCACATATCCCCATCCAATAGAAAATCCTCATGATCATTGATCAAGCATAATTGGTCCCATGATCAATCCTACTAGAATAAGTATGATGTCATCGACCTCTCCCATGTAAGTCCTCAAGTCAATTTGTCTGTCCTCAATCTCAAGCTTGATGTCTCCAAGTAGTCTCTCTAGGGAATATGTACATCCATGTCATAGAGAACTAAAACATCCTTGATAGGTACCCTTAGGATATGCCATACATCCTCCAAATGGTAACAATATCTCTAATGGGAAGGTGGAATGTAGTAGTCTTCGATCGCCATCGTTTAATGGGCACAATCATCATAGGTATATGTGCTCAAATCTCAAACAAGTATGCGATATAGTAAATTCAAATTGATGCTAAGAACTCAATCTCCAACTCACCTAAGAGGGCAATCCGATCTAATATCTAAGGTCTTTGGTTCTGGGAGTAGATAAGACATAGTACCACTTGCAAGTACATCGTTCACGTCAAATTTTCAAATTTTTAATAAAAAAAACTTAGTCTAATAGGAAAAAGAACAAAAGTGACATTTTGTGATTAAAAACATGATATGTCAGGTTACAAAGGTGTCGATCCATGGATTGCTGTGTTTGTTTTCCTACCTTTAGCTATGAATTTGAACACCTAGAACTAAATGCAAGCAAACATTAACTTAGTACATATCAAGGGCCTGCTCTTGATAGCCTCTGGAATTGTCTGACTCTGTCTATGCAGTGTGTGGCATGAGGAAGGAGGGCTAACGCTCTAGGGTTTGGTGAAAATTGAGTGCTTAAAGCTTTGAAAATCTATAAAACAAAGTGTGAAAATGAGGATATTTTGAGCCCAAATGCATATATATGACCCCCAAACTCTAGGGTTTCACCCTTGGTTGCCTTGATAGCCTATTTTTGAACCTTGGTTATCAATATTGATTACATTCTAGGCTTCCTAGGACTTATTTTTGTCCTCTTTTCAGCTGAACTAGTCTCATCATCATGTAGTAATCTTGACATGAAAATTAATTTTTTTAGCTGATCTCTTGAGGGGGTAGCACACCATCCTTCCTTCATCCATTGTGGCATAGTGGGGCATTAGGATTTTTTTAAAATTCTCCAAGCAAAATTAGGTCTTTAAAATAATGCAACAAGTACATTGTCTCAAAGAGGGGAAAATGTAGACACCTAAAATTGTCCTAAACGTATACACATCCTGATTTCACCTTTTAACATAATTTTCCTCATCATCACCTAAATCCTCTTTGAATTAAATAAATTCTAATTATTTAGTTAAATTCATCCTTTTCCTCTATTAATTTTGAATAATTAACATTATTTGCTTAATTCATCATTTTTCATCATTTCTTACTAATATCTCCCTAATTAAATAATTTTGAATTATTTAATTAAATTCAATATTTCTTCCTTCCATCACGATTAAATAATTTTTGTTATTTAATTAAACCTAATTTTTCCTCTATCCCACATGATTAAATACACTAAAGTTGAGAAGAAGAAGAGTAAAAAGGGGAATAATATAGTGGGGGTTTCTACAAGAAATAGGGCTAAAGTGGATGTAGGAATTTTGAAAGGTTCAGACAAAAAATCAACTAAATGGCATTGAGAGCAGGAGTGTATTCAAAACATTCTGGATGGAACTCAAAAAACCATCCTGGATCTATGCAAAACTCCATCTAAAAAATGAAAGTTATGTCATGGAATATTCGAGGACTAAACAGTTCCCATAAACAAGAAATTTTGCACAATTTTGCTAGAGACCATAAGCCGGACATTCTTATTATTTAGGAGTCCAAAATTTCCAAAGATCGTGTGGAGAAGATTAATATTTTTAAGAATGGTGGTGTGCAGAGCTGTAGTTCGGATGGTGCCTCTAGGGGCTTGGTGACTTTTTGGAATCAGGACCGTATTCAAGGAACTCCAATTTTGGGAGATGCTAATCATGTGGCCACCAAATTTAAGCATATCAGAGATGACTTTAGTTGGATCTTGTCTAATATCTATGCGCCCAATAGTAAGACTGCTAGAAGGAATTTTTGGAAAAAAACTTGAGTTTTTTAGGTCCAGTTTTTCGAATGAGAATTGGATCATCATGGGGGACTTTAATACACCCTTGCTGGGGTCTAAAAAATTTGGTGGATCTTAGATTCAGTTGGATAGTAGGTTGGATTTGATAAATTTTATCAATTCTCAATGTTTGCATGATGTGGACCTCAAGGGGGCTACCTACACCTGGTCTAATAGGAGAGTTGGGAATGATCTCATTCAAGTAAGGCTTGACAGGGCTTTAATTTTGGATAACTGGTTGAAGGACTACTATTGTTCATTAAATTCCCTCTCCAAAATTGGCTTGGATCATTTCCCAATAAGTTTTATGGTTGAGTCTATATCAGGTAAGAGGAATTTTCCTTTCCAATTCAAGAAAATGTGGCTGTCTCATCCTAAAATATTTAATTGCATTGAAGATTGGTGGAACATAAATGTTAGTGGTACTACCATGTTTAGAGTGGCTAAGAAGCTTGGCGAAGTCAAATCTAAGATTAGGACTTGGAACAAGGAAGTCTTTGGGGATATTTTTGAGTCTAAAGCTGCCATCCAATAGGATTTAAGGGATATTCAGGAGTGTATCCAGAGAGATGGTTATGTGGGAGATCTCCTTCTAAAGGAAAATGAAATCCTCTCTAAATATCATAATATTATCTCTAAAGAAGAGGATTATTGGAAACAAAGATCTAGATGTGCTTGGCTTGTTGCTGGGAACAAGAACACCAGGTTTTTCCACTTGACTACCATGAAACATAGTGCCTCTAATCGAATTTCCTATATAATGAAAGATGGGGTCAAAATTGAGAGGGAGGAAGAGATTAGTGTTGGAAATATGTGCCTCAAACAATACAGGCTGAAACCTCCATTAGAGCCTAGTCGATGTGACATCTTCATTGTCTAGCTGACTAGCAGCTTGATTCATTATGGTTTGTACAGGTCATTGTGACCTTGCAGATGTCTTGCCGAATGTTGTCACTGTGGAGCTATCTCTATGATAAGGAGTGTTCGGTATGACCTCTTAGTGCTCAGGAGACCTCTGGTCGACAAGCCATTCAATCGTGTATTGGAGAGACTCATGGCGACCACGGGCTTCGGGGTAGCTTATAGCAGCTCGGTGAGAAGTCCCAGCGAACAGTGAATGTCTTGTTGATAGGAATACTTTTGATGTCTTCGCCATAACATAAGGGTCCCGGTGTGACGTCTTAGCGATAGATGAAAGTCATGCCGACGGGGACACACTCGGGAGTCATCGATGTAACACTAAGGTTTCGTTATGAAGTCTGGGCGATATGCAAATGTCTCACTGATGGAGGCTCAAGTGTTAGCTATCGGAGTAACTCAAAGCGGTCGGGGAAAGGTCTTGGCGAGACTGTTAAGTCTTGCCGATAGCCGATGGCTACCGGGGTAACCCAAATGGTTCGGGAAGAAGTCTCAGCGAATGCTATATGTCTCGCCGATGATGAGGGTTCTTCAGTGTAGCTCTTGGTGAATGGTGGTCTTGATGTAACTTTGTGATCTCGGAGAAACCTCTTGGCGATAATGTTAAGTCCTGTCGACTGGTGTTTGGAGCTTGGTGTAACAAATGACTTCGGTATAACCTTTGGTGACTCGCTATGATCTCCTGGCAAAAGTGATAGGTCTGGGTGACTGCTTGGTGTTTCGGCATAACACTGAAAGCTCGATAGAACATCTTGGTGACTATGGTAACTCTTGGCGATAACGATATGTAGGTTATGTGGCATCGGCGAGACACTGTTAGTGTCTCACTGAGATGCCAACACAGTGCAAATTTTGTTGGCCGAGTAAGACCGTCCTATGTGGAGTCTCATGGACCAATAGGAGAAGCCGAATTTGAACAATTGGTTATACTCTGAGATTGTAGATTGTGATCATGTTGGATTGTTGGTTGATTCGAATGTTGCATCGACAAATTATTGTGTAGTTGTATAGTCAGTAGATGTATTCTATTATGTGGACTGTAACGTGAAGGTTCTTGAATCAAATTGTACATGGTGAATGCTGCTATAAATAGACATCAGAAAGATAAGTTTGAAACTTTTATGTAAACTTTATTACTGTAATACAAAGTGATTTCTCTTGGTGTGGTGGGTTTTTCTCCCGTAAGGGTTTTCCCACATATATCTGGTGTTCATGTGTGATTGTTAAATACTCTATTTCTGTTATCTGTTTCATAGTGCATCTTAATTGGACTGAAATTGAAAAAATTAAAAGTATATCTACATTCTTTCCTGAGGTATTGACATTAGGAGAATTGTTTCCGCATTTGATTTTCCTTACAAGTGGTATCAGAGCCTAGTCAGTTGTGAGGAAGTTCAATAGACAGCGAATGCCATGGTTATACTCTGAGATTGTAGATTGTGATCATGTTTCAAACTTATCTTTCTGATGTCTGTTTATAGCAGCATTCACCATGTACAATTTGATTCAAGAACCTTCACGTTACAGTCCACATAATAGAATACATCTACTGACTATACAACTACACAACAATCTGTCGATGCAACAACATCTTCCATCTTGAAATTTTATGTTGTACTCCCAATAGCCATCACCAGATGATCCCATGAGTTTGGAAAAGAACACAACAAAAGCATACAGTGATCCTCTTCTTTAGTCTTCACACCAACAGATGTCAATTGAGCAATCAACATATTAAATGTGTTCAGATGATCAGCAACAGACCCTCCTTCCTGCATTCTCAAAGAATACAGCTTCTTCCTCAGGAATAGTTTATTCACCAAGGATTTCCCCTGATAAATAAATGCCAGTCTCTTCCACAAGGAAGAGGCAGTCTTCTCCTCATGCACATTCAGAAGCATTGAGTCTGCCAAATAGAGCCTTATCAGCCCCTTAGATTTCCTATCTGCAAGGTCCCAATCTTCTTGCTTCATGCCTGTAGGTTTCACTCCAGCCACAGCAATCCAAAGATCACGATCAACTAGAAGATCCTCCATCTTGAGTTTCCACAACTCAAAGTTACTGCCATTGAATTTCTCTATTTCAAATTTTCTCAGATGTACTAGCCATCTCAACTTGTAATAAAAAATAACAATTTTCTACAAGACTCCCACTAAACAGAACTGACTCAAAAAACCCAACGTACCCAGAGTATATACAGTGTGAATTTTGTTGACCGAGTAAGACCGTCCTATGTGGAGTCTCATGTTGGATTGTTGGTTGATTCGAATGTTGCATCGACAGATTGCTGTGTAGTTGTATAGTCAGTAGATGTATTCTATTATGTGGACTGTAACGTGAAGGTTCTTGAATCAAATTGTACATGGTGAATGCTGCTATAAACAGACATTAGAAAGATAAGTTTCAAACTTGTATGTAAACTTTATTACTGTAATACAAAGTGATTTCTCTTGGTGTGGTGGGTTTTTCTCCCGTAAGGGTTTTCCCACATATATCTGGTGTTCATGTGTGATTGTTAAATACTCTATTTCTGTTATCTGTTTCATAGTGCATCTTAATTGGACAGAAATTGAAAAAATTAAAAAGTATATCTACATTCTTTCCTGATGTATTGACGTTAGGAGAATTGTTTCCGCATTTGATTTTCCTTACAAGTGGTATCAGAGCCTAGCCAGTTGTGAGGAAGTTCAACAGACAGCAAATGCCATGGTTATACTCTGAGATTGTAGATTGTGATCATGTTGGATTGTTGGTTGATTCGAATGTTGCATCGACAGATTGCTGTGTAGTTGTATAGTCAGTAGATGTATTCTATTATGTGGACTGTAACGTGAAGGTTCTTGAATCAAATTGTACATGGTGAATGCTGCTATAAACAAACATCAGAAAGATAAGTTTGAAACTTGTATGTAAACTTTATTACTGTAATACAAAGTGATTTCTCTTGGTGTGGTGGGTTTTTCTCCCGTAAGGGTTTTCCCACATATATCTGGTGTTCATGTGTGATTGTTAAATACTCTATTTCTGTTATCTGCTTCATAGTGCATCTTAATTGAACTGTAATTAAATTTTAACAAGGTATTACGTTATCTGCATTCTTCCTTGAGAGTATTGATGGGAGTCTTGTAGGTTATTTTTTATTACAAGTTGAATAGTACATCTGGAAAAATTTGAAATAGAGAAATTCAATGGCAGTAACTTTGAGTTGTGGAAACTCAAGATGGAGGATCTTCTAGTTGATCGTGATCTTTGGATTGCTGTGGCCGGAGTGAAACCTACAGGCATGAAGCAAGAAGATTGGGACCTTGCAGATAGGAAATCTAAGGGGCTGATAAGGCTTTGTTTGGTAGACTCAATGCTTCTGAATGTGCATGAGGAGAAGACTGCCTCTTCCTTGTGGAAGAGACTGGCATTTATTTATCAGGGGAAATCCTTGGTGAATAAACTATTCCTAAGGAAGAAGCTGTATTCTTTGAGAATGCAGGAAGGAGGGTCTGTTGCTGATCATCTGAACGCATTTAATATGTTGATTGCTCAATTGACATCTGTTGGTGTGAAGACTAAAGAAGAGGATCATTGTATGCTTCTATTGTGTTCTTTGCCAAACTCATGGGATCATCTAGTGATGACTATTGGGAGTACAACATCCAGTTTCAAGATGGAAGATGTTGTTGGTTCTTTGTTATCAGAAGAGATGAGAAGGAAATCTTCTGAGATGGCGAAGGAAGCTCTTGTTGTCAGAGGAAGATAGAAAGAGAAAGGCAAGAAGAAGGACAATAAATCGAAATTGAAATAAGAGGGGAGATAAAAGTCTCCTGGAAAGAAGTCCTGGAGTGAAGTCTTTGAGTATTGGGAAGAAGTTGGTCATGTCAGAAAGAGTTAAGAGGAGAAGAAGAAGGGCTCTTAGATAGTAGTTCTTCTCACTTAGTGATGAGTGACACACACCTTCATTGAAGCCTTGGCTACTCGGGCATCGGATGATGTCGGCTGAAGTTGATGGAGCATCTTTCCACATGACATCTCCACGCAGTGGTTCACGAAGTATGAAGAATACAATGGTGGAAAGGTGTACTTGGCAAGTGATTCAACTTTAGAGATTGTTGGCCGTGGAAGAGTCAGAATACAATTCCCTGATGGCAGAGTGAAGGGAATTAATGATGTTATGTACATACCAGGTTTGGCTCGAAATCTATTGTTTGTAAGTATGCTGAATGATAATGGAGTACAAGTTACATTCTCTGGAAATGGCTGCAAGATGACTAGAGGTTCAATGGTGCTGGCTAGAGGTGCTCGAATTGGTACCTTGTATAAGCTGGATGCACAGGCTATTCAATGCAACGGTGTCTCTGGAAAGTCACTGAAAGCTGCTCATGGAGGTAAAGAGGGAAATATCCCTAATTTTGTAAACTCTATGGAAGTAAAACTTCCTGCAGAGAAGACTATGCTTTGGAATCATAAGTTGAGCCACATAGGAGAAAAATGTTTAAAAACCTTGAAGAATAAAACACGGTTTGAGGGGCTTTCGAATTATAATCTTGAATTTGAATTTTGTGAACCTTTGTATATATGGAAAGCGTATCGTGTTTCATTTTATTCAGTCCTCATAAATCTTAAGTTTTGTTAGATTATATTCATTCACATGTGTTTGGTCTAGTGAATGTTCCTTCTTTAATACAAGTCAATATACAGCATTAATGGATTCATTGATGATTATTCAAGAAGAGAATTTGTATATATTTTCTGAAGAGTAAATCAGAAGTATTCAGTAGATTTAAGGAATTTAAAAATCTTGTTGAAAATCAGACTAGTAGAAAAATAAAATGCTTAAGGACTGATAATGGCGGTGAATTCTATTCTGATGAATTTGAAAGATATTGCAAAGACCATGGAATTAAAAGACACAAGATTACACCTTATACTCCATAGCAGAATGGAGTTGCAGAAAGGTTCAATAGGACAGTGATGGAGAGAGCACGAAGTATGCTAAGTAGTGCTGGCTTGGAGGAGAAGTTCTGGGCTGAGGCTGTATCTACTGCATGTTATCTAATTAATCGTTCTCCAAATTCTACTCTTGTTGAGAAAACACCTTTGGAAGAGTGGTCTTATAAGAAGCCCTCACTTAGACATGTTCGTGTTTTTGGCTGAGGCATATGCTCATGTGCCAGATGTAAAAATATCTAAACTGGAGAACAAGGTTGTCAAATGTATTTTTATTGGCTATAGTGCTGTCATAAAAGGATACAAGCTTTGGAATCCTGATACAGAGAAGGTTGTATACAATAGAAGTGTAATCTTTCGTGAGCTGAAACCTTCCACTTTGGATCTGCAGTCAGAGACAAAGACAAAAAATAATAAGGATGTAGCATTAATTCATCCTACACTAGAGAAAGAGGAATTGAAAATTCAAAATGTACCTGAAACTGAGGAGAGCTCAAGCAGTTCAGATAGTTCTAAAGAAGAAGAAGAACCTTAGCCTCAGCCTCAGCAAGTGAGGAGGTCAACCCAAGAAAGAAAACAACCAGATAGGTATGGGTTCTCTTTGATAGATTATACTTTTGCTTATGCTTTGATTTCTAGTACTGATGAGCCTAGGACTGTGAAAGAGGCATTTAAAATGTCTGATTCAAATTCTTGGTTGGAAGCCATGGAAGAAGAGATGGCATCATTAGATAAGAATGAAACCCCAATCTGGTGCCCTTGCCTAAAAGCAGAAAGGCTGTTATCCAATGGGTATTTAAGAAAAAGATTGGTCCTGGATGGCCCGGTGTAGAAAGTACAAGGTGAGACTGGTTAAAGGGTTATTCCTAGGTAGGGAATCGATTATGGGGAAATATTTTCTGTTGAAAGCTGACATCTATCAGATTTCTTTGTCACTTGCAACAACATATGACTTAGAGGTAGAATAGATGCATGTGAAGACAACATTTCTTCATGGTGATCTTGAAGAAGAAATCTATATGTCCCAACTTGAGCACTTTGAGAAAGTTAAAGAAAAACGGTATGCAAAGTAAAGAAGTCTCGTATGGGTTAAAGTAGTCACCTAGAATGTGGTACCGAAATTTGATACTTTTGTATTGTCTTTGGGATTTGTAAGATCAAAATTTGATCATTATATTATAAAATTTGAAAGTGATCAAGTACTTATTCATAGGAAATAGCAAGCTAATGATTTCGATCTTAAGTCTCAGTTGTTTCTAAGTTGAGGAAAATGAAGGATCTTGGTGCAACAAGGTATATTCTAGGGATGGAGATAACTAGGGACATAAGAATAGAAAGCTTCATTTCAGTCGAGGAGTAAGTATGTCAAGACTATTTTTGAGAGATTTTGTATGAATGATTGCAAACAGCTAGTGGTTCCAGTCATGCATGGAACGAAGCTATCTATTGAGGACTGTCCAAAATCTCCTACTGAGATGGAGGACATGACCAGTGTACCCTATGCTAGTGTAGTAGGTAGTCTTATGTATACAATGGTCTGTACAAGGCTAGACATTGCCCAAGCAGTGGGAGTACTTAGTCGATTTATGGCTAATCCAGGAAGAACGCATTGGGATGCTGTGAAGAGAGTGTTTAGGTATTTGAAGGGAACTTCATATTTTTCTTTGTGTTACCATGGGAACTTGGTTGAATCACAGAGGACTCTCAGCATTCGTGGTTATGTTGATTCTGATTGGGCAGAGGACATTGACAGCAGGAGATCCACCAATAGATACATTTTCATGTTGAATGGTGGTGCAGTGAGTTGGATGAGCAAGCGGCAAGCTGTAGTCGCTTTGTCCACTACAGAGGCTGAATACATGGTAGCTACTCATGTTTGTAAAGAAGCTGTATGGTTGAAACGTTTGTGTTCTAAAATTGGTTTTGATGTAGGGGAAATAACTATTTTCTGTGACAGTCAGAGTGCAATTTTTCTGGCAAAGAACCCTACTTTCCATGCCAGGACGAAACATATTGATGTACAGTACCACTTTGTACGAGATATGGTGGAGGATGGAAAGGTCAGTTTGGAAAAGGTTGATACTCTGGAGAATGTTGCAGATTCATTGACGAAGCCAGTGAGCATAGACAAGTTTAGGTGGTGTGCCAGTTCAATGGGCCTTAGTGCCCATGATTTTCAGTAAATTATGTTGTGCTCTGAAAGTGCCTGTATGATCTTCATCAAGTGGAAGATTGTTGGAAATATGTGCCTCAAACAATACAGGCTGAAACCTCCATTAGAGCCAAGTCGGTGTGACATCTTCATTGTCTGGCCGACTAGTAGCTTGATTCATTCTGGTTTGTACAGGTCACTGTGACCTTGCAGATGTCTTGTCGAATGTTGTCACTATGGAGCTATCACTATGACAAGGAGTGTTCGGTATGACCTCTTAGCGCTTGGGAGACCTCTGGCCGACAGGCCATTCAATCGTGTATCAGGGAGACTCATGGCGACCACGGGCTTCAGGGTAGCTTATAGCGGCTCGATGAGAAGTCCCAGCGAATAGTGAATGTCTTGCCGATAGGAATACTTTTGATGTCTTCACCATAACATAAGGGTCCCAGTGTGACATCTTAGTGATAGATGAAAGTCATGCCGATGGGGATACACTCGAGAGTCATCGATGTAACACTAAGGTTTCATTATGAAGTCTGGGCGATATGCAAATGTCTCACCGACAGAGGCTCAAGTGTTAGCTATCGGAGTAACTCAAAGCGGTCGGGGAAAGGTCTTGGTGAGACTGTTAAGTCTTGCCGATAGCTGATGGCTATCGGGGTAACCCAAATGGTTCGGGAAGAAGTCCCGGTGAACGCTGTATGTCTCGCCGATGATGAGGGTTCTTTGGTGTAGCTCTTGGTGAATGGTGGTCTTGATGTAACTTTGTGATCTCGGAGAAACCTCTTGGCGATAATGTTAAGTCCTACTGATTGGTGTTTGGAGCTCGGTGTAACAAATGACTTTGGTATAACCTTTGGTGACTCGCTATGATCTCCTAGCGAAAGCGATAGGTTTGGGCGACTGCTTGGTGTTTCGGCGTAACACTGAAAGCTCGATAGAACATCTTGGCGACTACGGTAACTCTTGGCGATAACGATATGTAGGTTATGTGGCATCGGTGAGACAACATTAGTGTCTCAGGAATGCCAACATAGTGCGAATTTTGTTGACCAAGTAAGACCATCCTATGTGGAGTCTCGTGGACCAATAGGAGAAGCTGAATCTAAATAGTTGGAAGACAATCGGTTGTGATGGTTCTATGAGGAAGTTTGACAGACAGGGAACGCCATGGTTATACTCTGAGATTGCAGATTGTGATCGTGTTGGATTATTGGTTGATTCGAAGGTTGCATCGACAGATTGCTGTGTAGTTGTATGGTTAGTAGATGTATTCTATTCTGTGGACTGTAATGTGAAGGTTCCTGAATCAAATTGTACATGGTGAATGCTACTATAAACAAACATCAGAAAGATAAGTCTGAAACTTGTATGTAAACTTTATTACTGTAATACAAAGTGACTTCTCTTGGTGTGGTGGGTTTTTCTCCCGTAAGGGTTTTCCCACGTATATCTGGTGTTCATGTGTGATTGTCAAATACTCTGTTTCTGTTATCTGTTTCATAGTGCATCTTAATTGGATTGAAATTAAAAAAATTAAAAGTATATCTACATTCTTTCCTGAGGTATTGACATTAGGAGAATTGTTTCCGCATCTGATTTTCCTTACAATTAGAAGTGAATCTATTCAGTTCTTTGCTAACTTTCTTTCTTCAGGAGAAGAGTTGAATGTGGATGCTCAAAATACTCTTATTGAGGCCATTCCTAATGTCTTGGATGATCATCAAAATAAGCTCTTGATGGCGATCCCTTCACAGGATGAGGTTAGGAAGGCGGTTTTTTCTTTTGAAGGCAATAAGGCCCCTGGCCCAGACGGTTTCCCCATGTTCTTCTTCCAAGTGTTATGGGAAATTGTTGCTGATGATATTACTAATGCTGTTAAAGAGTTTTTGGAGCTAGGAAACTGCTAAAAGAGCTTAATGTTACCTTCATTGTTCTCATACCTAAATTCCTTGGTGCTAACTCTTTTGATTCTTTCTGTCCTATCTAGTTTATGCAACTCTTTTTACAAGATTGTTTCTAAAGTGATAACTTCTAGGTTGTTATGGGTTCTTCCTATGTTGATCTCTCCTCAGCAGAGTGGCTTTGTTCCGGGCAGAAAAATTCTGGACTCAATTATTACGATTCATGAGAATATCCACTCCCTTGAAGTTTCGAAAAAATAAGGCTTCTTGCTCAAACTAGACATGGCTAAGGCCTATGATAGGGTGGACTAGAAATTCCTAATTAAAGTCTTACAAGCCTTTGGTTTTTCTGAAAGATTTCTACATTTGATATGGGAATTGATCTCTACCACTAGCACCTCGGTGATCATAAATGGCTCTCCTTCCCATTTCTTTAAGGTGTCAAGAGGAGTTAGACAAGGGGATCCTGTCTCTCCTATTCTTTTCACCCTCATGGCTGAAAGTCTTGGGAGGCTCATGCATAAAAGAGTGATGGAAGGTAGCTTGAAAGGTTTAAAACCCTCTTCGGCAAATCTGGTCTATTCACACAAGCAGTTTGTGGATGCTACAATGCTTATGGGAAGTGCTACTGTTGGTGAAGCCCGAGCTTTAAAGAGTTGTCTTGTTCGTTATGAGGAGGGCTCAAGGAAAAAAATTAATAGGGCCAAAAGTTCCCTCTATTTTTTCAATACCCCTGAGCACAAACAAAGGAAGATTGCAAACATCTTGGGTTGTGGTGTTAATTCCCTTCCTTCAACTTACTTGGGCCTTCCTTTAGTGTCCAAACCTTCGAACTCCTTTTGGATTTCTCTGGTTGATAGGTTTAACAGGAAATTGGCTTGTTGGAAAGGGGCCCTTTTGAGTCAAGCTGGAAAAGTTCTATTACTTAAGGCTTCTCTTCTGAATCTGCTTGTTTACACCCTTAGTCTGTTCAAGATCCCGGCTAAGTTTGTTGATATTATTGAAAAGATCTAGAAATAGTTTCTCTGGTCGGGGGTTGAGGAGAAGAAGAGGATTTCATTGGTGGCTTGGGAGAGAGTGTGTAGACCCAGTAAGTCTAGAGGCCTTGGCTTGAGAAATATCAGAGTGTTTAATAAAGCTCTCTTGGCTAAGTAGGTTTGGAGAACTTTTGCGAATATTCATGAATGGAATTGTATTTGGCGTAATAAATACTTGCGGGAGGTTGACTCCTTTCAAGAATTTCTCAACTCTCAGAACCTTCCCTCTGGTTCTTCTCTATGGAATAATACCATTAAAGCTAGAGACTTGGCTAGCAAAGAAGATTTTTGGAAGGTGGGTGATGGTAAGAAAATTTGGTTCTAGGAAGATAAGTGGATTGGTAATGAGTGTCTTTGCAATAATCTGACCTATGGCATTTATATGGAGGACTACAAGTCCAGTTTTGGCTAGTTGGTTGGGGATTATTGGAGGAATGATCAGTGGGTTGAGATGTCTTCTATTAGTCAGGATCTCCAACCTTTGCAGGCCCTTCTTAATTCGATTAGGATCAACTCTCAAGGGCGGGAGGACACTTTGATCTGGAAGCTGTCATCCTCTGGAACCTACTCTGTCTCTTCTACTGTGGCTTCTTGTTACTCTGGCATTGACGTCCCTGTTTGGGATAAGGTGTGGGTGCATAACCTTACTCCGAAAGTCAATTTGTTTGTTTGGATTCTTCTTCAGAACAAGCAGTTGACCAATGATAATATTTATAAGAGGGGGTTCTCTTTTCCTAATAGGTGTTATTTGTGTTGTGCTAAGGCTGAGACCTCCTCACATCTGTTTCTCCTTTGTTCATTTTCTTATGCCATATGGTGTAGGATTCTACGAATGTGGGATCTTAGCTGGGTTTTTCTTGGAACTATTGTGGATTTTTATAATCAATGGAAGGCCCCCTCAAAGAATTGGGCCCTGAATCTGCTCTGGAACTATATTTTTCCTTAGCTTGCCCGGGGTATCTGGAAATAACACAATAACATAATCTTTAGGGATGTTTCTCTCTTGGAGGAAGTGGTCTTTGGTAAGATTACTAGAGTTGTGGTTGAAAATTTTAATCTACTTAATAACAAGTTTAAAGGTAAAGGTAAGGCCAGTATGCAGGAGCATGATTGTAGAATTGTGGGAGCCTGGAAGATTAATGTGGATATGTTCAATATGTCCAAAAGCATCAAGGATCCTAGAGATGGCATATTCTGGAGACTTCCTCCCCCCCTGGTTGGGTCAAAATCAACTTTGATGGCGCGACCAAGGGAAATCCTGGGCCTGTCGAGAGTGAAGGGGTGATAAGGGATGAGAATGGTGTTTTTATTGCGGCTGTTGCAGTTCCTTTAGGCACTCACACCAACCATGTGGCCGAAGCCTCTGGTGTTTTCCAGACCTTGAAGCTGGCTAGCCAATTGAAGTATAAATATGTGTGGATTGAAGGGGATTCGAATAATATTATCCAATGTCTAAAGGGCCATCAAAACCTTCATGGTCTATACAAAATTGGATAGACCTCTCTAAGGAAATTATTAATACCTTTGAGAAAAGTTATTTTTCGTATGCCTATTGGGAAATAAACACGGTGGTGGATTTCTTCACCAAAAAAGGTGTCAAAGCTCCGAAAAAGATGATGTGGCAGGGGCAGGATGAGTTGGAGGCTGACGTTAAGGTCCTGCTGACGTATGACCGTGCTCACGGGAAGGTGCAATTTCCCATTCCATTGAATGATGACTGAGTGTCCTCCCCTGCAGTCTCGGGATTGCGTTTTAATGATTATTCTGAGTTGGCCAAGGAGTAATTACTTCATCTCTTGGTTGCATGTGATTATTTTTGTACGCTTTCTGGGCATTTTAGGAGCTTGTTTCTACAGGGTTCTGGACTATTCTATTCCTGCTGGAGATACGATGGGTGGTGAAAGTCGCAGAGTGGAGTCGATAAGTAGTGCATAGTTGAAGAGCAATCCAAAGCTATGGAAGAAGCTGGAGAATGGTGGCATTACTGTTTTTATTGAAAAGCTCCATGGCTGGGACCTGGAGGTTACTAGGGTTTTTGAGAAAGATTGGAAGCATGGTGAGATAAACCTGTTTGGCAGACATGTGGTTATCAATGAACAACTGATTGCTGAGGTTACTAGCCTCTCAACGGAGGGTATTAAATTCTATAGGGATAGGAAACAATTTGATGAAGCGGTCAACAAATTTCCTAAGTTAGATGCAAAGAGGGAGGAGTAACAAAGGACTTCCAGAAGCTACTATGACACAGACAAAATTGTTTTGCATTGGAGGAGGGTTTTGAATGTGTTGATGGAGTACGTTACTTTGGATGGCCGTTATACCAGAGTCTTTGGGTATCATTTCGTCTTGCTGAATCATTTCAGGCACTAGGTCAAGATTTCTTGTCTAAAAAACCATAGACAAAACGCCATCAGGTATTCTATTCTTCATGAAGGACTGCTTATCCTAATTTATGACCATTTCAAATCCATGTTGGCTCTGCCTCACCAGGCACCATCGCTTAAGGTTAGGGTTGATGACAAGGACAAAGGAAAACCTGGGGATTCTCCTCAGAAAAAGGGCAAGAGAGAAGTGTCGGAGGACCCTTCCTATGATGTGAATGAAGAGGATTCACAGTCGGAGTCGTTGTCTGAGTATTCCACCCATCCTATGACTGCTAGAGAAGAGATACCTCACTTCCCTATGGACCTCAAGGCAGGGGATCATTATTTTAAGGAGGAACGGGAATTTCCCACTGATGTTAGCCCATAATGGGGCAGTGGATAACTTTAGGCTTATGAGATGGGTGTTCTTTGAAATTAAGGAAATTAAGTTAAATCAAAGAGCTATGAATAGTAAACTGGAGAAAGCTAATGATGAAAATAACAGAGGCAATGTAAGTGGTCGGGCTACTAATTTATGGATGGAAGAGGAGAAGAAGTATATGGTTGAGTGCCTCAAGAAAACGGTGGGGCAATTATAGGATTTCAAATGCAATCATGATGGAAAGCAGGCAGATATGGAGGAGCAACTGAGGAACATTAAAAGTTCTCTTCACATAGTGTTGATTATGAACCATAAGATTTTAAAATCCACTACACAAACCATGAATACCATGGTGGAAAACCTAGAAAAATCCCATTAGGTAAAGACTGTTGTGTTTCTTGATTTGGACAATGAGGAAGGGTAGCCGGATAGTGGGGGGCCGAGTAATAGGACTAGAGAAAATTTGAAAAGGAAGGCAGACCAAGCTTTAGTCAACATCCAGGAGATCAAGAAGTTTGCACTCAACATGAACAGTCTGGAGTAGGAAGCGACAGAGATCCTTCGGAACCTGGCCTAGGGGCTGGTTGTTTAGTTGTTTTTTGTCGATTTTTTTGGATTTTTTGCCTTGGCTTTCTAGTGTGTTCTTCTTTGTGGGTAGATTCTTTTTTTTTTTGTGCTCTGTTAATGTTTTATCCTTCGCTATCTTACTATTAAGGGTTTCGAGACCCCTCTAAAACCTATTTGTTCCATAATAAAAAACAATTAAATAGTTTTCATAATTATTTAATTCCCTAATGTCCTCCAACTTGCACAAAGAATATTCCTTTTTCAAAAGAGAATATTATCTTTTCAAAATATATTTTCCCTCCAAAATATCTAAATAGCATATTCCCTCCAAAAGGAATATTCCATATTTCAAATTCAAATTGAAATTTGAATAGATATTTTCCCTACAAAATATCTTTAACCTCTTTTTCATGAAAATAGGTATATTTTGGGCTCTCATTCAATTTTATCCATTGATCTTCTTTGATCTCCTTGATTTTCTCTCAATTGTGAATCTTGAGATTCAATATCCACCATTGATTAGATATCTGCAAATCTATAAAACAAGTCCTTTCCTCATCAAAATTCATCCACAATCTTCATGATCCTAAGAAATTCATTGTTTTGAGAAAATTGAGCATCAATTGTGAGTCACATTTATCAATCTTGAGCTTTTGCAACATGGGTTATACTTAAAAGAGCAATCCAAATTCATTTGGAGCATAATCCCCCAATGGGATTAAAGGTTTTCTTGTCTTTTTATTTCAATTGTTTTGAATTATGTGTTTTCATGCTTTCATTGAATCTTTTTGATATTTGCTAACCAATTTCATTGAGCATGGGATTATATGACTAATCTTTGATGGTTTCTTAGTGTTTTATGTTATAACCATTCTTATTATGTTTTTTGCAACTAAGCCCTATTTCCCCTACAACAATTGTCACTAGATCTTATCTTATCTCTTTACGTTTAATGCTTGTGTCCCAAGTCATTTAATATTTGTTGAGGTAGTTTCCTCATTGTACAAGATTAAGACACATGCCAATATCTTGTCTAATCTTATCTCACACCTTGCCTTTATAAGTAAGCTAGTTGTACACTCTTGTAGTATACCTCATCATCATATTTGATAGATCTTAATATCAAGAAAGCTTATTTCTTGCATACTCTCTTGTGGAAGGTTTTCATTATTTTTGTAGGTGGTCTTGAGATAGAGCTAATTTTTTAGCTCCTACACCAAGGAGTTTGGTAGCCATAGGCTTGTAGGATGATAATATTGTATGATATACCATATTTTGTCAGCATGGTGATATGAGGATGTATATGAATATTATGATGTATATATGAGCATTTTTATTTGTTATGTATGTGTTTACAAAATTCTTTTCTATTAGATGCGATCTAATTTAAGAACATGCACTATATTTCTTTGATTAAATGCTAATGTTAATTAATGTGTATAGCAAATTAAATACATTTGTGATTTAATTAAATAATCTCATCAAGATTATTTTATAAATGCAACAAATATTTAATTGATACATGTAATGGAAAATATGATCTAACTAAACAATCTAATAATTTTTTTTAACTAAATACCACACTTTGACTAAGTGCACACATGTTGAACTAGATGCAACTATGATATAATTTAAAAAATTAAATTCTATAATGATCTAATTAATCTGGTACACAAATTAATGAGTAGCATGCTAACAAGTAGTTATCAGTTACTAGAAAATTACTCTAAAATCCAAGACCAAAATGTTTGTCATGTATGAAGCAAATGCAATATTAAATAGAAAATAAATCTATCTAAACTAATCTACATGCTTTAAATAATAACATACCATTCAAAGATTGAAATGAATCTAAGCACAAAATCTACAAAAATGCATAGCATTAATAGGTTCTTTGAGCTCCATACTAATCCATAATCCTTAGTGACGATGTAGGGTCCTAACTAATTTGAGCTAAACTTTCCCTTTGTTGATGGTGTTTTCTGCACAGCAACAACTTAGATAGAATATGGAAATCCTATCTCTCTTAAAAGGTAAATCTCTATTAGCAAGTCTCAAGAGATAACCCCAAGGTCTCTAATGTCAGGTCTTGACATTGCATAAACAACTCAGTGATAAATGTGAAAATGTTGGTAATCACAAAGGGACCTTACTACAAGCAAAGACTGAATCCTTTAGTTTATCAGATCTAGCAATATGGTGATACTTCAATCCTAAATCTAACTCAGATGATAAAAGAAATAACAAAAGATATAAGGTTTCAAAGAGATTCCTAAATTTCAAAACTACTTCTAAGATTAACAATGCAAATGACAAACACTTGAAATGGACCAATCCCTTAGAAACTGATTTCTACTTGACCCAGATGGATCTGCAATCTTATAGAAATAGTGCAATCTTCTAAGGCATTAAATATTTTCAGATCATGAACATTCATTCAAAACAACCCTATTGCAATTGAAATGAATAAACCTTCACAATTGAACTAAGCTTAATGAATATAAAAGTCTAGGCTAACTTTGCAAAGCAACTAACAATCAGTTGGTTGCAAAAAGTATGGACCAGAGATTGCTGCAACAGTTCAAGTACTAAATCATAAGCCCTATCAATTTATCTAACATTAAACCTAACACATCTATCAAATAACTTAAGCAATTCCAAAGATAGAATCACAAGAACCATGCCAGATAAAATTCAGCACAAGAAAGGCACCAAATCACAATGTCTTCACTTGCATTAAATTACCCAAAGTAGCAACAATCCCAGTATTCTGTTACAACACTTGCTTGCTTGAAAAACAAAACTAACTCCTAACTCTAGCTCTTGCTATACTGCTTAATTCACTCCAAGAAAAACTATATATCCCTTACAAATGAGGAAAAATGCCATATTAATAGAAACCCCCCAACATATGTCGGCCTAGTTAGGGTTTACAATAATAAAATAGCCACAAAAAAGTTGTCCCAAGGAGAAATCAAAATAAACAAAGTGGCCATTAAATGCAAGCACTCCATCTAGGTCGACCTGGGGTCTCCAACAAAACTTGGTCCAATGCATGTGAAGGAAGAAGATAAATAATGGGAAGCACAAATTCTGATGTAGCCTTGCATTAACTACTTCCCCCTTTGTCTTTATTTCGCTCCACCCTATCATGCACCATCAAAAGTACCCTGTCCAAGTCGGCTATAGGTGGTAGAGGTAAAACCTTAAGTCTCTTCTCAATATATTTAATATTTTCTCTTAACTGCTCCACCGACTTATCCCACTCAACCTTACTAGTTTTATATTTATCAATAACTGCAATATAGGTGGTCGCATCATCCAACTGATGTTCAGTAACTGGATCTTCACTGATTGGAGAATATACATCTCGCCACCATTTTCTCAACTGCTCTAAGCTCAAATGCTTTGGTGCAAACTTCTTTCTCCCTGTCATCACTTCAAAAAAGGAAATGCATCTATTATAGATATCGGTCAGGATGTCTTCAATTTTCCTCCTTTGCTTATGTACCTTCTTCAAAACCTTTTTCCTTATTTGCAAAGCTTCAAACCATTCCCAAGGTTCTATTGCCCTGGAGGAAGGAAGAATTCCATCACTCACCAACTTATCTTCAGTATACTCCATGATGGTCTTGGTCTTTTGCAGCAAGAGATTTGTATCCTCCTTATCTTGAGCTAATACATCTTTCAACCAATTTATCGACCTCATTGCATCTCCTCCAGTTGAAAGGATGTCTTTGATAGCATTATCCCCCTTAATTTTGCACCCCCTATAACCAATTCGCTGTGGCAAGAGTAGTGGTCTTCATCCTCTCCAACTCTGTTATGGTCTCTTGTAGTAGGAAACTCGTAGCAAAAGATGAGGAGCTAATAGATTGCAAGGGATTCATCAAGTTCTGCAAGTACTTTAATTTCTCATTATCCTTCTTCAGTTCCTGCTTAGTCTGCACTTCTTTCCTCAACCTACCTAGGATCACTGCACTAGAGCCTTCATAATCTTCAATATCCTATTCCATAGAAGTAGGCCCAAGGTTAATGGTCTGTACATTGTAATCACTTCCAGTTACATCATCTTTGTTCTTATCCGAAGAAGGAGTAGCAATGTGGACTACCCTATTGTTGGCCTCATCTCTTTCAATCCTGGAAATAACCTTGGCTTTCTTCTTTCCTTTTCCCTTTCCTATGTTTGCCAACAACTCATCCCAATTGGGAGGGGTGTCATCCACAAAAATTTGTTTGCTCTTCAATTCCCTATCCAACCAACCTTGAACAGTGGATTCTGACTGTGATTTACTCTATCCAACTTCATCTTGTTGGTCCTTAGGTGCATCTTCGTTCAAATCTTGCTTCTCAGGAATATCCTCAGCCTTATCCTCTTTTTCTTTATCATGCTCTTCTTCTTCATGTACCGGTGATGGAGTCTTAATTGGTATTTTCTCTCTCTGAGAAGGTTTATCCTCTTCACTTCTAGTAGGTGAATCATCATATGTAACCAGAGGAGACTGCATCACCCTTTCTATTTTGACCTCAACACTAAAGAGCTCACCCTCTTGAAATTCTTCTCCTTCCGTATCTTGGTGACCTTCTTCTTCCTTGGATTCACCTGGTTCAACGTGAGCTTCAATGGAAGGAGGGATATCATCATGTTGTTCTACATCAGGAGTGACTGGAGGGAGATCCTTTCCTGGCACATTGTCCTTAGGAGAAGGAGTTCTTGATTTCCTTGTGTACACCTATGTCCTTTCTCCTCAGCTCTCCACATTTATCACAGGTGGGCCAACTTCCTCCCCTGCCTTGGAGCTTTCCTTTTCCTTTTCCTTCTGTGATAATCTCACCATTCTTCTTCTCTTCAGCACAGGGACACTAAACTCTTTGTCCTCTTTTTCAGTTTCATCTTTTGCTGAATTCCTCGTTCTTGAAGCATGTTTCCTCTTCTTTGCAATTGGCTTCCTTTGTTTTTTATGCTTCCTGTTCTTCCTCTGCCTGAGCATCTTTAATTTTGATCTTGAAAGGAGAACTTACCTTTCCCTTACCTTTAGGATCCTGCTTAGCTGACTCCTCAAAAGTGGAATGAGACTCCAAGTCTCCCATTAAATCATAGGTGCATTGCACACCTTCACTTTCCAGCTCCCACATCTTATGCTTGAGCCACAACTTAGTATACTTAATGACTGGATTCATAAGTTGTTCCAGTTCTGTTTTCTCCTCTTCTAACCAGTCTATTTCTCCAACTGACTTATCCTTCACTGCCTCATAAGCATGGCCCTGGATCATATCTTGATCATCTTCAACTTGATCTGGGATGGCCTTCACATTGTAAAGTTGGACCAAGTTAACAAGCAACCTGAAAAAACTTCTTCTTTCTAATCTTAAATTCATCACTACAATTGGCCCAATAGTCTTCCATATCATCCTTGTGGCTATATTCTCTGCTGGCTTTCTTTTGTATTCACTAGTTCTATCAAACCTGGATCTCTTGGAATGGGAGGATAACCCAAGAGTGCTCATTTCTTCCTCAGAAGCACTAGCCGAATTAATAGAAGAACATGCCTCACTAGTTCCTATCCTCAAAGGGAAGTCACCACCAAATCCAGTCTTATGCTTATCCTTTTTCACAATGGCATCAAAGTCACAAATTTTCCTCGTGACTTCCAAGAGTATGATATGGTCTGTTGGGTACCTTGGAAGTTGATATGGATCCCTCTGACAACCATCTATCCTTATGTATGAGAAGGTGGGAAACTGTATGAACCAAGCCCCATACCTTTTGATTAGTTCCTTGGCCTGGTCAGATATCCTCACATGCTCTGCACCTTGCAATAATCTGGCAATGTACATGGTGAATGCATCATTCACTCTCCTGTAGCTTGAGTTGCCTAGATGCAGCTGTGGATAAACCTCATAGATCACATCCTTCCCAAACACACCTCTTGTACTTAGCCCCTTGTATGGATGGAATCTTGCAAGCGTGTAGACTAAGTAGGAAGTCATTGTGAAGGTCTTTGTTTGCAATACATTGCACATCTGCTCATGAATCATAACACTTATAACACCTACCCAATGATAGTTAATATTCTGCTCCATCCTTACAATGACATGGAGCATCCAATTTTCAAACATTCCAACACTCTTTGACCCTACCACCCTGTTGAGAAGAGTGATAGCATCATAATACTCCTTGAATTTTGCTCTGAATAGCTGCTTGGGCAGCTTGGAGTAGTGAGACTTAGGCTTCTCCAACCATGAGTTGATGACCTACTGAGACTTGATAGTATCCTCCTCATAGAATTTCCTTGCCATATCCATATCAAAAGACACCACATGAGATTTTTCTGGCATGTCAAAGGTCTGGGCTATAGACACAGGATTCAAATTTGCTACAATTCTCCCTTGAGGGCCAACTATCCTCTATGTACCCTTATCGTAGTGCCTGGCACACTCAAGAACTAATTCATATAATTGCACTATGGGAGGGAATCTAGCCACATGCGCCAATCCTGATTCCAATGTTCTTCTAGCCAGCAAAGGAAGGTTCTGCTCTACCATCCTGGTCTTGAACTCCTCATATTCCCATAGTCCAACATTTGTATCAGTCACCTCCGACCAGACAGAAGTAAGCTTGCTCTTAGGAATTCTTCTCTTGATATCCATCTTGATTCTTTCTGCCTTGGAAATAGAAGACCCCTCTGCACTTGGATCCATCACCTTACCCTTGGTTCCACCAGTCACTGCTTTACTTGATTCAGCCTGCACTCAACAAAGAGACTATAGTAAAGATCATACAAACCCAAGTAAGTTAATCACAAATGATAAATTCATCCTCAAAATGAATCCCAAGATAAGCAAGATGCCCTTAAATCTCATAAAAAGAATGATCACATCAAAGTTCAAGTTTTAAGTCATCCCGCAGAATCCAAGCCAGAGAGGAATTTTGGGAAATTCCTAGCCATATGGATTCTAGCGGAATGAACATGAAAAGCCCCATTAGTCGCACAATTTGATCATCATAAACAAAGAAACATCATGAGACATCTTACAATAGCTCAAATTAATCATAACATGCATAATCATATGTTAATAAACCATGCTATCTCTTATTCCTTCACTTTCCATCCTTCACTTTCCACTAAATTTTGGGGAATTCTGCCCAGGATGGATTTCCGTGAAAGAAGCGATAATCTGCAAATTTTGGAAAGACGAAGGGACAAAGGAAAATTCGAGAAAATCTAGAAGCGACAGAAATCCGCGAAGAAGGCAAGACTCCAGATTTCAACACATTTTGGGAAAATGGAGAGGACAAGGAAAATCGGGGAAATCCGTCAGCAAAGGAAAATCCTAAAACTGAAGGAAAACTCGAATGTCGTCGTTCCCTCATGATTACACTCAAATTGATCAAACGATCACAAATTTGAGGAACTTGGGCCTGCAACTAACTCGATTTGGACCTCCTACATATCATCTTTAAATTCTAAGCTCACTTTGAAGGAAATCAAAAGGAATTGGTGATGCCCTAGGCACAAAACCCTAAAACTCTGCCATTGATGCACAAGGAACGCTTGGGATTCAGGCTACTTGACTGCTAGGTTCTCACAAAGGTTCGCTATGGTCCGCAAACAAACTACCTCATGATGCAAATGAAAAAGCAAGCTCGAAACTCACTTGGGGAACCATCAATCAAACAATATCAAGCGACCCTAGCCCCAAACGTTCAAACATACAAAAATTTGAACCCCAAGCACACCCAGGACATAAAGAATCACTCACATGTTATCAATCAAAATTAGGGGAATAGTCACATACCATTGATAAAATGCAAGTCGATTATAGCAATGACAAACAACAATCCCGAATGCCTGACTAAGCTTCAACAACTATGACGCCCAAAAAATGACTACCAAATCCCACAATTCAGAGGTTCAGGACACCAAATCCAGCCAAGCACCACTAGATTGAGCACCCCAACTCAATAGAATGAAAATGATAAAGCACAATGACATGAAAATCCCCAAAATTGACTAAATACATCCCTCAGGATTTGTACAAGCAATCATAAATGCAATTGACAAGACAACTTAGAACCAAAATCCGAGAACCCGACAAGACAACGAACCTTCAGAAAAATCCGGTCACGACGGAATTCTGCGAAGACTCGAAAGTTCTGAACTACCGCGCAAGGCAGACAAAATCGGACCAAGAGAGGATCCGGGAAAGTCCGCCAGGAGTGGATTTTCCCGAAAGCAGCCAAAAACCCAAAAATTGCCCAGAACATTAGATTTTCAAAGTGCTTCCTAGAAGGGGGGCATTTGCATGAATAAGATAATAATTCAAGCACGTGCAAAGGTAACAAAACCTCAAAATAACAAGGGCCAAAAAACCAAAAGCGAAAGCAAAAGAGGGTCTCTGCTTTCAGCGGGGCGTGTGTGCAAAAACTGCACAACACCCTTTTCTCTCAGTGTAATATTCACATTGTGTTGATTTTCATATAGAACCAAGTCACCACATCTAAATGAATGATGGATAATTCCTTCATAGTATTTGCATTGAAGACCTTTGTAGTAAGCTTGCAGATGTTTGAGAGCATGTATATGATGCTCATCAAACATCTTGAGTTGTTGAAGTCATTATTATTTATAGGAAGTATCATCTAAAATGCCATTGAGAGAAATTCATAATAAAGGAATTTCTAACTCCAAAGGAATAGCAACATTGGAAGCATATCCCATGTTGTATGGAGTAGTACCTATATTTGTGCGAGTGCTTGTGTGGTAAGCCCATAAACTATATGAAAGCTAAGTATACCAATCTTTACCATATTTGCTAACAGTTTTTCATAATACTTGTCTGATCGACAAACGTAGTATAGGTTAACTACACTTTATCCATGAGGATTCAAAGCATATTTAAGCCACTATGTATTAGTCTGAATAAGATCATTCAATGTAAACTAAGCTAAGAAGCCATTAAAACTATATATTAAAATATGATTTAGCTTCATAAACATCTATTCTAATCCATTTCATTGACGTGGAATGGTGACCCTTTCCTAATCCCTTGGATAATGAGTTTGTTTTGATCGATTCTGTTGAAGAGAATCAACGAAACTGATGAAAGATGTATTGTAAAACATGATGAAATCCTATTTCAACATGATAATTTTAAGTTGAGATGATCAATGTGAGTGTATGCAAAGCTATTCTAAATGTACGTAAGCTTCCAAAGATTAAAAGCCTAGTTTCAAAATATACTAAATGGATGCACCTAAGTTACCATGGAATCCATTAATGAATGCTCTAAGCTAATAATGCAAGTAAAATAATGCTTTTTAAAACATGAAATATGAGTGCAAGATGATAATGATTTTAACAACATAAGTTTACTATTAAAAGATGGATCCCTATTCAATAGATGCAAGCTCTATTTATAGAATAGGCAAAATGAAACTGGTGGTCAAGATCAAAAGGATCAATCAACGATCAGAATGGAAGGAAGATGGAGGCATGGATCATGGATTCCCATCATGGGTTAAGAATGCAAGTTGATATTTAATCAAGGGATTACATTCATCCAAACAAAAACACTTTCAAAACTTGCACAAGAAGCTTTGTTGAAAATTTATTATAAAGAGGAATATTCCCTTTTTCAAATGAGTGAAGAAAGAAAATATTCTCATGGCTAAGGAAAATTAGATATTTAGATAATTAAAACAAAATTTAATTATGCAAAAGGGGAAGGAATATTCCATGAGAATATTCCTTTTGGAGGCATGTGCAAAGGAGGAATATTCCCAAGAAATATTTCCTTGCAAGTGGGAGGATTGGATTTAATTATTAATTTGATAATTAAAAAAAAAATTAATTATGCAAATTAGGGGAATTACAATATTCATTAAAAAGTGATTTAATGAAAAAGGGGGAAGTGATATGATATTTAATTAAATAACTTAGGGTTATTTAATTAAATAAGAGGACTTAGGGATTTAAATTAGATAATTTGATTTATCCAATTTAATAGGATGAAGGGTTAGTGCAAGAGGGGGTGAATTAACCTAATTAGGTCAATCAAATTAATAGATGAAAATGACATAATTGATTAAATAACTAAGCTAGTTTAATCAATTAAACGAAACGAGGATGGGTTTTAGGAGGAAACAATGTTAGTATATTGGATTCGAGTGCATAATATCATTCAAGACATTTTTAAGTGTATAGTTTTCCCCTCTTTGAAGCGAGGTACCTATTGCATTGGTTCAAAGATTGACACTTTTTTGGATTAAAACTGCTACTCAAATCAAAAAATAAAAAATTCTGATTTTTGGATACCCCACCATTGCCCTAGCAGAAGGAATAAATTGGTTCCTTGCCCCCTCGAGAAATCAGGTAGAAATTTTGAATTTTGGGTTGATTTCTTTCAGGTGCTAGAACAAGCCCTAAGATGCCAAAAATGGCCTTAGAAATGTAAAAAATGGCTCAAAATAGGCTACACAGGTCAAAAATAGGTAAAATAGGTCAAAACCCTAGATTTTGTTTTAAATTAGGGCAAAAAAGCCTAATTTTTTGGCTTAAATAAGTGAGGAAGGGTCACTTTCAAGTCATTTGTACATTCACACTTGAGAGATTTGTTGCATTTTGAGCTTTGACCTCTTGATGAAATGGCGCAATGAGTGCTCCCATGACACATTTCAAACTGGGTTTGAGAGTACTAGAGGCCTCTAGGCGTAGACCAATGGTATGCAATTCAAAAATTTATGTGCATTTGGACCTTTTGGTGCATTTATTAGGTTTTGAAATTTGGTCTAGGTCGGTGTTGCTGTATCGTGATGCTATTTTCATTTTTAGCAATGCCATTGTGAATGGTGATGCACCTCGCGATTAGAAATTAGGGTTTCCAAATTTCAAATTGAGTTGCAGATGTGCATAGTGATGCACATCATTGATTTGTAATTTAGAATTAGGTTTTGCAGATTTCAAATGGTGACACCCCTGTAAATAGTGACGCTAGTCATGATTTAGAATTTGAATGGACTAGGCGTCACTGTTTGGAATTTGAATTATGGTGACACCTTCATAAATGGTGATGCCTTTGTCATTTTGGGGACAAAAAACTCCAAACAACACTATGCGAGTGATGGCATAGTGACACCTCATCGTTTCACTTATCCACCAGCAAGGCGATAGTGACACTAGAGGATGTATGGCAAATATTGCGATTACCAATACATGGAGAGCAGGTGATCTATGATACCGATGCGAGATATGATGCTTGCCACGAGGTTCTTGGTCAAGACACTATTGTCCTGGTCAACTCACAGATCGACCTCGAGATGTACAAAGGGCGCTTGCCAACTTTCAGATTGATAGTTGGTGCAATAATTTCAGGGTTGGTTTCCTTAGACCAATGGAGGAGAGGGTTTAGTCATGGATGGGGGCTGGCTTGGCACTAAATATTTTTTAGGCGGAATCAATATGCATGGGGGCCAATGATGCTGGCGTCCCTTTAAATCATGAAATGCATCAGTTTGTGTATTGCGATGGTTGGGCGATTAATGCAGGAGTCACACTTTGGCACATATGGGCATGGGAACATATTGTCGTGCTTCAACCAATCGTCCACATGGTAGATGTGGAGCTAGATGATCATGTTGTTTGGAGGTACATAGGGGCCATCACTCTACAACATACAGGGCAACTCGGTATCGCTTACTTGAGGAGAGTGATTGACAATATGACAATGTTCTAGTGGCTACAAATGTTGACCTAGTATGATGATGTGCAAAACATATTCTTTGCTCACTAGACCCATTACATGCAGGGTCGAGAGCATACCATGATCAAGTGGTACCTGCTAGATAGAGTAGCTAGACAGTTTGGTGAGAGGCAGGACAAACTCAATGATCAGTACATGACCATTTTTGCTAGATCAGCTCGAGAGGCAACTTGGGGGCACACAATACCACCCCATGAGGTCGTCAAGGGATTGAGATAGCTAGTTTCCATACCTTGGGCCTATGATCAGGGGTAGGCTGATGCTGAGATGACACCTACATATGATGCTTGGTTTATACCACCTCCTCAACTTATAGATCCAGTGGGCATACCTCCACGAGGGAGGTCGAGAGGGAGGGGAGTAGGCAGAGGACAAGGCCAACAACAAGATGGGCAGGGCAGAGGGTAGGAGGGGCAAGGCAGAGGACAAGGGAGAGGATAGGATGGCTAGGATGGCCAACAACATGATAGAAAGGTCCCTAGTGCACCTCCACTCCACTAGTAGTAACCAGTAAAACCACCATTAATACAACATCCAGCAGCACAATAGCCACCTCTGAGGCTAGATCCCTGAGATGGATAGATACAACATTTGCAACAGTAGCTATAGGCAGTGACAACTGAGTGGGATCAAGCTCGGTAGCAAGTTAGAGCGCTCACAGCTAAGAGAGACCATAAGCATCAGCTTAGGAAGACCTCAGACGTATAGTTGGCATAGGAGATTAACCGATGACAACAATTAGAGGTTGTGTCTCAGTAGCAATCTTAGTAGGCTCAAGTGTTGGTTGGACAAATGGTGTCTACACAAGTGTTTGGGACGGTGAGGGAAGAGGTGACATACTGGTGGACCTTTTACTATAGAGATGTCCCTCCACGTCGTCGAAAACCCAATTTTGAGCACTGGAGTGAGGTGCATCTGAGTGCTTCTACCTCAGTCAGACAACCAGATCAGCCTGGATAGGGTGATAGGGCTAGTGAGGGATAGACCTATTTTGATTTTGTAGACACTTTTTGTTGTATAGCCTGATTATTTATACAAACATATATTCATAGGCTCATTTTTGATAGCCTAGTGTACATTGTACATTTTGATGATATTCATACACATCAATTCAGATATTGTACCATGATAGTCATTTTTTTGATATATATACGAGATGATACAAGTTCATGATGTGATGTGCCTTTATTTTATGCTTTATGGATGTATGTATACGTATGATATGATATGATGTTATGCTTATGCATTATGATTATGTATGGATGAGATATGATATGTGATATTTATGAGGTGGATGCAATGCAATGGATGTGTTATCTTCTTTTTTAGTACCTTTGTATGATATGTTATGGAATGGATGTTATGATATGATATGCTTATGGAGATGATATGATGTATTTCTTTTTATGTACTTTTCCTGATGTGATTTATGATGTCATGATGTATGTATGGATGTGGATGTATATATGGATGTTATGCAGATGTTCATGTGTATGCTTATGCCTAAGACATGTTTATGATATGTGATGTGGATTAAGATGCTTAAAATAACAAATCTATGTTATCTTAAAAAACTTAAATGATGATGATGATGTAGTGGATTATGTTTTCCCTTTATTATGATATGCAAGATTTATGCATGCTAATGATTTTGTGGATGTAGGGTGGATGCATGATTATGTTCTTATTGACTGTCATGATACCAAGTTAGCATGGAAAGAAGATAGAAGAATACAATGAATGTTTTGACCATTGATTTTGAGCTTGAATGTAGGCAAGACCATCATTGATTCATTGATTTTGTGCATCATGTCGTGGGAATACTTTCATGCCCTTTACAGGCTTCAAAACCAGGACCATGATACTTATGACATGGTCTAGTGAATGCTATTCCTGCAGATATGCTTCATAAGGTGGGAATTCATGGGTCCAAGCCCTAGTGGAAGGACCGGAAGTGGTACCCAGACATCCCTTTCAAGAATTACAAGCTTAGGCTTGGTTATAGATGGCTTTCACCACACTTTCCTATGATTGAAAGTCTGAACCAAAGGTGGCTTCTTCAACCCCCCGCTCATGTCTAGCGAAAAAGATTCTTTGCCACTTGGTCTGCAAGTGTTGAAAATTGCCCACTTTTCTTGGTGTATTCTTTTCCAAAGCTTTCCTGTGGGGTCTTAGCTTGTTCACTTGGGGGTCCAAGACCCTCGTTGCCATTTTTGTGGGAAAGCTGAGTCTTTTAAGCATCTCTTCTGGTTTTGCACTAGAGCTTAGCAGTTTTGGAATTGGATTCATGACTTATTTCGGCCTTTAAGACCAGAGCCCTTCTCCTGGCATATGATTTTGCTGGGAGACTCACCTAGACTTCTTGCTAAATATACCCAGCTTTGGCACTTTTAGGGTGGAAATCCTCTTGAATATTTGGAAAGACATAAATGCCTGCATATTTTCTAACACACAAATGGATAAAGATGTTTCCTTGTATTCTAAAGCTATTATTTGCTCTAATGTGCTCTTGTAGATTCAAGTTCATGCCAACAAGGTTGCACTTGAGGTGGCTCACCTTCAGGTGCTTTTGGATCATTTTGGCAATGCCCTGTGTACTGTTGATTGGGTGCCCACTTTGCCCACTTCCTCTCATGGTCGGTCACCCTCTCGGGGCCGGTAGCGGAGTGGCTCTACTCGCCCCTGCTCTCAGCCTCCTCTTTGACGTGGTTCTCGCCCTCTTTGGTGGACTCATTCTCCTCCTCCATGGGCTAGCTAGGGGTGGCCCTCTGGAGGAGTAGCGGGGAGCAGGGATGGCGGTTCTGGGTGGCCCTCTAATGATACTCCTACTACTAGCTCTGGTTCACCAAACTGGTAAATGTTTTCCACGTCTGGCGCTTGCAATCTCGCCCTGGTTTGAGGATAAATATAAAAATAAAGATAAAGAGAAAGATGTTGATGATGGATGGGGTCCTCCTCCTGACGTCACTCCAGACCCCATTGATGTATGGGGGAAACACATGGATGACAAAGACCCTCCTGGCTCTACTGGCACTACTCTGGCCGCTTGATGGCCGTTTTATTTTATATGTTTGTAATGTTTATGGATTTCTGGGCTAAGCCCAAGTGACTTTGGTTTTTCATTTTCTAGGCTCTGCCCATGTGACTCTTGGGTATGCCTTCTTACCACTCTCCCTTTTTTTGTGAATATGTAACTTTATCTTTATTAATAATATAGATAGTTTCCTATTCATCAAAAAAAATGTTTTGAGGCTATTTTTGGTTTTTTTAAAAGTTTATGTGAATGTTTTGGATTTTTTCGATTATTTGAGGCTGTTTAGGGTTTTTTCTAAGGTTTTCCAATGTTTTGGATCTTTCAATTTTCAAATGTTTTTGGTGTTTTTAATTTTCCAATATTTGTGGTGTTTTTAATTTTCCAATGTTTTTGGGGTTTTCTGAGTTTTCAAATGTTTTTGTGTTTTTTAGATATTTGACCAAGAAGCTAACTTAAAGAAACTATCCTAGGGGCCTTGGGGGCTTATCAAAGATGAGCCTTGCCTACGTTATACACACATAGACCACATAGTTTGACTGACTTGACTTATTGATGATGAGAAATGAACAATTTGATGGATTATCAGTTTATTATGGACTCCTAAAGGACTAACCTAGGGTGTCTTCGGGGCACATCAATGATGAACTTGCCTACGTTCAAGCTTAGAGACTCGTAGTTTGACATGGTACTATTTTTAGATTTTCGATATTTTGACCTTTTTAGAGATTTTGATGTGTTTCAAATGCTTTGGATTTTTTACTTTACAATTTTATGAATGCTTTTGGATTTTAGCTGTACAGGATTTTTGATGTTTTTGGATTTTTTTAATGAATTTTTTACGAATGTTTTGGGGATTTTTAATAAGATTTCTAATAATCTTAAGATATACAAGAACCTGATCCGATCCATAATGAATTGCCCCCAGCGTGATGTGATAAACTACCTCGATACAAGTAGGACAAGCTAACCTTTGGAATATGCCAAGTAGTACTAAAGGGGAATACGATACTTCACAATATCAAGATATGATACATACACAAATGGGTGATGGAATAAATAGGATGATGTGATGGATGGGTGTGAGAATGGTAGGATAAAGAGCTAAAGAATAGATGCAGGTGCTTTATTTATGCAAGGCACATGTTTGCCAGGTTTTCACCAAGGTACTTTCCCAAAGCGCCACCAAAGTGGTTTTCACTAGAAAGAGGATTATTTTTCTTTATTGTTCTCAATCATTTTTCTCATTTTTTCAATCTTTTTTTTTGTATTTTCAGATTTACACCCTTCAAGCCTAGGCATAAAACCTTTTAAGATGCAAACTATTGGTTGGTTCTTGCAAGGGTTCACCTTCAGGCATTGACAATTGATATGCTCCTGACCCATAGCTTGTTGTGACGACAAATGGACCTAACCAGTTAGGCTCAAAATTTCCTTTATTGTCCTAATCTGGAAGATTTTAATTCTGCTTTAGGACAAGATCCCCTACCTGGAAAGGTCGACACTTGATCTTCTTGTTATAGCTTCATTTCAATCGGTTTTGGTATACTTGCAAGTGATTAAGGGCATCAAGATGACACTCATCCAAGAATTCTAGTTCATTTAGCCAAGATACTCTATATTCCTCATCAATGATCATATTTTGTAGTTATACTTGCAGTGATGGAAGCTCAACCTCAATAGGCAAGATGGCTTCTCATCTGTAGACCAAGGAGAAAGGGGTTTCACTTATAGGTGTGCAAATATTGGTTCGATAGGCCTAAAGGGTGGGATTTAACTGCAGATGCCAGTCACACCAACTTCATTGATCGTTTTCTTTAGGATTTTTTATAATTGTCTTGTTTGTAGCCTCGACTTGATTGTTGCCCTAGTGGTAATATGGGGTAGAGAATCAATGTTGGATGTTAAATATTTAACATAGCTCTTTCACATCTTGATTCTTGAAGGGTGTTCCGTTATTTGAGATGAGGGCTTATAGAACACCATAATAGTAGATGAGGTAATTCGGGATAAACTTAGCAATTTGTTTTCCCATTATGTAGGTCATAGGAATGACATCTACCCACTTGGTAAAGTACTCAGTGGCGATTATGATGAACTTATGGCCATTAGATGAGGTGGGAGTAATCTTTCCTATGAGGTCAAGCCCCCACTGCGAGAAAGGCCAAGGTGTAACCATGGGTTGTAACTCTTGCGTTGGAGCATGAATTAGATCTCCATGTTGTTGACATTGGACACACTTCTACACGAACTGATGGGCTTCTCTTTTCATGGTTGGCTAGTAATACCTCGTCCTCAACAGTTTCTTAGCTAGTCATACCACTAGAATGAGAACCACATATGCCATTGTGTACTTTTTTTAAGGCGATTAAGGCTTCCTCTTGGTTGAGACATCGTAGTAATGTCCCCTCAACGCTTTAGCGGTATAAGGTATCACCTAGGATCACGAATCAGGATGCCTTTTTAACAAAGGTATTCTTAAGGTTGGAGGTGATATTAGATGGGAGGGTTCCTCTGCTAAGGTAAATGAATATATCATGATACCACGGGGATCAAAGAGAAAAAATGACACACACAAATTTAGATTCAGGGATTTCAAAAGTTGGTAGAAGAAGTTGTTCTACCAAGAATTTGAATTGAAGGATGTTGTGTGGTATGTCTAACAATGATCTAATTGTTGCCATAACATCTGCTACTCGGTTGTTCATGTGAGGAATTTGATCAAAAGTTATATGAATGAAAAGGTCCTTGAGACTCTCTACCATCTTCTTGTAAGGAGTAAGCTTGTCATCCTTGGTTTGGTAATCGTCATTGGCTTGATTAAAAACTAGTTGTGAGTTCCCATAGAATTTCAACTCTTGTATCTATCATTGAATTGCTATCATTAGACCTGTGATTAGGGCTTCATACTTAGCAATGTTGTTAGTACATGAAAATGATAGCCTGTATGACTTTGGGATGTAATCACCTTGAGGGGTGATAAAAAGAATACCCACCCCTGATCCATGTTGGATAAATGATCCATCAAAGTACATTTTCCACTGATCGGTTATATTGACAAGGAACACTAATTCATTAGGAAATTCATATATCAAAGGGTTTTTTGCAAAGATAGGTGCTTTTGCTAGTTGGTTTGTAATTGATTGTCCTTTGATTTCCTTGCACTCCACATACTCTATGTCAAATTCAATCAAGATCATTACCCATTTGGCCATTCACCCAGTGAGAGTTGCTTTGTATAACATGTATTTCAATGGATCAATCTTTACAATAAGCTTGATTTGATGTGATAGCATGTAATGTCTAAACTTTTGTGAAGCAAAAACCACCACTAAGAATGCTTTCTCAATGGATGAATAGTTCATTTTATAGCCCACCAAGGTCTTATTAATGCAATGAATGGCTCTTTCCTTTTTGTTTTCATCATGTTGTGCTAGAAGAGCATCTAGTGTTGCTGATGTTTCTAAGATATATAGGATTAATGGTTTGTTCGGTATCAATGACATGAGTATTGGAGGTGTCAATAAGTAGTCCTTAATATGTTGGAAGGATTTATCACACTTATCATCCCACTTATAAGTTATTCCTTTATGGAGAAGATGCGAGAAAGGATGGATCTTGTCTGATAGTTGCGCTATGAATCTTTGGATGGACTGCAATCTTCCTTGTAACCCTCTTCTTCAATGCTCGTGGCGGTTCCATGTATAGGGTGGTTTTGAATTTTGTTGGATCAATTTATATCCCTCTTTGTGAGATGATGTAGCCAAGAAGCTTCCCTGATGTAACCCTAAAGACAATTTTTTTGGTTCAATCGCACCTTATACTCTTCGAGCCTATCAAAGATGGGTCCCAATACCTCTATGTGCTCACTTCTTTTCTTTAATTTGGCCAATATATCATCTACATAGTCTTAGACTATTTTGTAGATCATGTCATGAAAGATGAGGGTCATTTCTCTTTGATAGGTCGCTCCTGCATTCTTCAGCCCAAATGGCATCATGTTCCAACAATATGTTCCTCATGGACAAGTGAATGCAATTTTATGTTGATCCTCCTTGGCGATCATGATTTGATTATAGCCTGAAAAACTATCCATGAGTGACCACATTTTATGTCCAACTATTAAATCCATGATGATGTCAATGTTAGGAAGAGGGAAATCATCCTTCAGACATACTTTCTTTAAATCTCTAAAATCCATGCATATTATGATGCTCCCAGTGGGTTTGGAAATTGGTACTAGGTTTGAAACCCACTTAGGATAATCTATTGGTTGGATGAATCCAATGTCAAGAAGCTTTTGTAACTCAAGTTTCACCAAGAGTGCTATTTGAGGGTGCATCTTTCTCAATTTCTTCATTGGTTTGGCTTCATGATGGACTAATAAATGATGCACCACCACTTCTGGATCAAGCCCTAGCATATCTGTGTATGACCATGAAAGTTGGTTCTTCACTCTTTCAAGAATGCTGCTAGGTTCTTCTATTCTTCATCCAACAAGGATTCAACATAGAAAGTGATCTGTGGTGCCTCTTTTGTTCCCACATTCACTAGGGTTTCCTTTTCTGCTAACACTTCTGACTTTTTTGGTTGCATTGCACTAAGGGGGAGATTGAATCCCTCATCCTTGGGTGCCTCATAGAGGTTTTCACCATCGGATGCATCCTTTCTTTTTACTATTTTAGGATTAGAAAGTGCCATAGTGTGGTTTTCACTTAGAGATCTGCATGTTAGTTGCGTGTCATCAATTTTGCGACTAAAGGATCCAATCATCTCGCCGTAGTATGCCCCTTTGTCTAGTTCTATATCAAAACCAACTTTGTGATCTACCCATGGTAAGTTGTCATGGAGTCCCATGAACTCTGAAATTGCTTTTGTGGAGAAGGGGGATTTGCTACTCATGAGTCTCTTTATTCTCAAGAGATTCTCAAGGGGTGAACTACCCTAAACTACCTCAAGGAACAACTCAAGAGTTCTCAAATCTGAAGGAGTAAAATCATGAAGATTTTTGGACAGACTAACAGGCTCTCGTCCAAAGGATGACAACATGAAATAAGGATGACAGTGCGGTGCATTGGCATCCTAGAGGCACGCTGGCATTTTATATTAACCAAAAAGCGAGAATATCATAGAAAACAACTAAATGATCACTAACAATCAGATCGCTAAGAACTTACATAATGTGGGAAAATGACAAAATGTAATATAACCAAAGTAAAGTAAAGTATAAATGATGAAGTAAGAGAATAATAGATAGAGACTTCTCACAACAACCCAAGTAATGAAGCCTCCAACAAATGAATGTCTTCAATACCTGCATGCATAAGATTTGGAGAAAATGTTAGGGTTGTATATGGGTTTTCCTTAGTCAAACCCCCTATTTTGGTCTTCCCACCTCCATAGATAGCCAAATGAATAGAGAGAAATGAACAAAGGAGTGATAAAAGCAATCCCGCTCGAGGAGGAGAACCCATATCACAAAATATAGATGCAATAGCTAAGGGATGTGTGAAATCCTAAGATGCTCGCAAGCACAAGACAAGGGAGATATCAGTTACAAGGCTTAAGGAAGCCAAAGAGAGAGGCAAAGATAGTCGCAAGAGCCAAAAGTGTTTTAAAGGGCATTCTAAGAGCTTGAGAGTGTTGCAAAGAGATCTTGAAAGGATGTAAGAATGTTGTTGTAGTGAGTTATGAAAGCTTGAGGCTACTGTAGCAAACAAGGGAGTTGTGCAAGCAAGAGAAAGATGGTAGAATGGTCGAGAGAGAAGCCAAGAAGGAGAAGTTAGATGACCAAATGGATTGAAAAGACAACTTTTAAAGAGGGAAAAGAAAATTCTTGAGCCATTTTAGGGCATCCCCAGCCATTACCATTGACAAAACTTATTGAAAGGTGGCAAAAATTCTCGGAAGCAGTCATTTGAATGTTAGAATGTTGTAGGACGCTAGCGTGGTGCGCAGACATTCGTGCGGCATGCTAGTGTCCAAACACATCACACTATAAAATGACACAAACTGGAAAACACAAGGTAGCTACTGAAAAGGGGTCCTTGAGCATCCTAAGAAGGGAAAAAGGTTGATGCAAGGGCTAAAATGAGCCTACACAAATGCTCGGAGAGTGGACACTAAAGAAAGTACAAGAATGTATGTGAAATTACAAGGGGTGCAATTTTATGACATTTCATTTTTCTCCCACTTTAACGGGAATATGAATCTACACTAATATGCATGCTAAAGGAAATCTACTAAACATAAATAGCATCATGATGCCAAAAGGATACTGTAGAGGAAGCAGATAACTCTTTGAACCAAGGAAACATGCACCTAGGTTGAAGACCTACAAACAAACACATAGAACATAAAAACACACATAGGCACACAAAAAACTAAAGGATTTGAGTCAACAAAGTGAAAGAGACCTCAATGTAGAAGGTTGTCTTAGTACTATGTGTCGTCCCCAAATTAAAAACAATAACACATAGAAGATTTCTAAACCAAAGAGAAGAATGTAAGAAATGATTGCTTCAAGAGAAGAATGCACCCAAAAGTTAGGGAAGCAACCAATATCGAAGAGAAAGAGCATATACTCAGGATGAAGAAGATGGAGATCTTCGATCTGGTATATATAATTAAGAAGAAAGAGAATTTAGGAGAGAGATGGAGAAGCTAGAAAGGAATGAAAATTCCAAGAGAGATGGCTCCACAGGTCCTGAAACCCAAGGAGAGTTGAACAAATGCACTGTAGATCCACAGACCTACAGAAGGTGAACAAAAGGATCTATAGGTACTCTCTCCTAGAGAGTTGAACAAATTGCGCTAGAGGCCCATAGACCAACGATGAACAGATCCCATAGGATGAAAGTGCTTCACAGGTCCTTGGACCTGCAAAGAGGGTGCCCCAGGTACTCTCTCCCGAGGAAGCCCGATGTATGGGACTCTTCAGAGTCGGATCGGAAAACAACTTCACAAGTGCACCTGCAAAGCAACATGTTAATTCACAAACTAAACATGTTAGGAAAGCTTGATGGAAAGAAGCTCTACAGGTTCGCGGTCCTACAGAGCAAGACTAATCATATGAACTTATGGCTACTGCAAGTTGTGTTGCAGGATAGTCACATAAAAGATAGGTCTAGTCAGGCTTCCCCTAAGCTAGACACCATAGAATTAATTTAAGAGAAAATATTTCAAAAGGGGGGTCCCTCAGGAACCCTTCAAGAGAAAAAGGGTTCCACTCAAGGGACACTTCATTTGAGAGAAATAGAGAAGAGATGGGTTCCTTAGAAGGATGCACATCTCCAAAACAAGTTATCACTGCCCCCAACATACAAGGGAGGAGAACCATGTAAGATACTTAGAACATATAGGACGGAGGGAGACCTCAATATCACTTCTCATTTGAAGAAGAGGCAGGTGCATCGGCAAATAAATGAGTGATGGCACCTGAATCACAAAATTGTTGTATTTTATCCTTCAAGGCCTTACATTAGCTAGTGGAATGGGCAGGAACTTGATGGTATGCACAAAAATAATGTTTTTCTTTATCATGCTTATGAAATTTCTTACATGTAGGAGAAGGAAGAGTAATCAAGTAGGATTTTAGAAGCCTTAATAAAATACACTCTTGGTCAAATAAAGAATGAGGAGTAGGAAGCAAACCTTTCTCTTGTGGAGAAAAGTTTGACTGCTCACAAGAAGAAGACACAAAGATAAAAGACAATGGTGGATGAATCATTCTGCAAGAATGAGGTTGAGTAGAAATCGTGTCCACATTCAACTGTAGTTTCTATTTAGATTGTTCATTCGAGCAACCAAGCCCCAAATTAAGCTTACGAGGTGCAAATTCTATAGGGACTTGAATTCTTTGTGCATTACACCCACAACCTTTACACCCATAGCTATATTTAGAGACGAGCTTAAAGTCGGGGCCATAAAATGTTTGTAAATCTTGAGGAGGAGGATCTTCATAGAGAGCATTATTCTAGCAATGTGGATCATACTCCCCTACTGGATCTCCATCAACCCTCTTGATAGGACTACCAACATTAGCCTCTTTGATAGAAGTGTGACCGTCTTCGTCAGAACGAGGAGGATCAACATTAAGAATATAACAATTCGCATTCACATGATCCTGCGATACAAAAGAATAACCATCTTTGATAGTGGGTTCAGATGATGTTATTAGAAGGCTTAAGTGGATCATGCCGACTTTACATTACCAAATGAAGGATCCCATAAAGTTCAAAGAACCCCAATCATCACCAAGACATGCATTCTTTTGAGAAGTAGAAGGAGCAAACTTAGGATTTCTTGCTTTAGAAGGATCTTCTTCAGGGACATCTATCTCAAGAGTATCCTTTGTAGTAGGTACTGTTGGAGTAAACATCAACACACTAGAAGACACTGAAGGAGTAAGAGTAGGTACAACTGAAACCTGACTGACAACTTCCATCTCACATAAGTGCATAGCCTAAGGTCAACCCTGACTGTGACTACTCGATTATTGCAAATGAACTCAATAGATTTATGCAAGGTAGACAGGACTGCACCCATAGCATGAATCCATGGTTTACCAAGAAGAAGGTTATATCGTAATTTTTATGACATAACATATAGAAGGGTATGTACGATAATGTGTCCCAACCTCAAAGGAAAGACTATCGTGGTTAGGGATTGTCGACCAACATTATCGAACCCACAAATGTCAATAGAAAAATCATTAAGAGAAAATGAATCAATATTAATCTTAGGCAATAGATCAATGCTAGATGCATTGAGTGTTGAACCGATGTCAATGAGAGTAGGTCTAATGCTGATATTATTGATGTTAACTATAATTATTAGAGGATCCATCTACTTTTTCACTTTTGAAGGCAGGAGTTCCTATGGATAGAACATAATATTTGGAGAATCCATGCGAATATGAGCTATCAATGCATTAACATCAATCGGCTTGGCAGAAGAAGGAAAGAGGATCTTTTGCAAGGCTTCCTAATGCATACCTTGGTAAACCAGAGCATACTGAAGCAAGTCCCATAGTGAGGTCTTAGCTGGAGTAACTCAAAGTTGCTCGACAAGATTGCAATCACTGGGCGCTTTAGTTGTAGGTTTAGGTGCAAAAGGAAGACTTGGTTGAGGATGTGGTAAAGAAGAAAGTTGATTAACATTTTTTTTACTATTTTATAAGTATGGGCTACTGCTCTATAAGAGGGAGCCTTAGAAAGGTCAAGAGAATCACTATCAAATGGAACACCATTAATAGAACAAACCCTTTTAGGAGAAGGACTAGCTAGAGTTAGGTAAATGTTCGGTCTCTTAGGCCTTTGAGGGACAACAGAGACATAGATTACACTTAGAGAATCATCAGAACTAGTGGAATAATTATTTGAAGACATATTCTCAACATTGATCAAGGGAGGATCAAATGTGGAAGGAGATTCATCATTCACTAATGCATCATCTCTAGAGGAGAGTGCATTGGAATAGAGAAGAGATTCATCATTCAGTAATGTATCATCTCTAGAAGAGAGTGCATTGGAATGAAGAGAAGGTAGAGTAACATCAAGAAAGGTATCAATTATTTCATCCTCTTGCACCAAAATATCCTTAGAAGGAATCTCAAGAGAGGGATCAACAAAGAATAATAAGAAAGGAGAGAAAAACTCACTTTCACACCCCTGTAAGAGAACCTGTTGGAGCTTCTTACCAAAGATGGAAAGGGATAAACGGAAGAAATATAGAAAATACATTTTAAAATAGAGATATAGACATGTTGGACGATCCATAGCAATCTAGGGGTGATAGAACTGAGAAAAACTAAAAATTCTAATTTTTCAATTTTTTGTTATTTTCTAGGTTCTAGTAATTTGCATTTTCGGAGGTCTTTGGAGCAGAATTTGGGGTTGAAACTTGCTTCAATCCCTAAAATTATGTTGTTGAAGGAATTGTATTTTAGGGACTGAATTAGTCCTCTTAGAGACCTTTCCAATGGTGTGACGGTTCTGAAATCCAAGCACCGAGTCAAAAGTTATGACTCCACCAAGTTGGGGTAAATAAATTCCTAGTTTTTTGAAAAAATACTATGGTTCATGTCGGGTTCACCAAAATGTAGAGAAGGGGGATTCACTACTCACGAGTCTCTTTATTCTCAAGAGATTCCTAAGGGGAAAACTACCCTAAACTACCTTAAGGAACAATGCGAGAGTTCTCGAATCTAGAGTAAAATCATGAAGGTTTTTTGGACAAACTAATGGGCTCTCCGCCAAAGGACGACAATGCAGAATAAGGGTGAAAATGTGGCGCACTGGCATCCTAGAGGCATGCTGGTGTCTCGTACGGACCAGAAAGTGAGAATATCATAAAAAACAACTAAATGATCACTAACAATCATACTGCTAAGAACTTATAGAATGCAGGAAAATGACATAATGTAATAGAACTAAGTAATGGAAAGTATAAATGATGAAGTAAGAGAATAAGAGATAAAGACTTATCACAACAACCCAAGTAATGAAGCCTCCAGCAAATGAATGTGTTCAATACCTGCATGCATAAGATCTGGAGAAAATTTTGGGGCTATATAGGGGTTTGCCTTAGTCAAACCCCCGTTTTGGTGTTCTCACCTTCACAGAGAGCCAAATGGATATAGAGAAATGAACAAAGAAGTGATAAAATCAATACCCGCTTGAGGAGGAGAACCCATATCACAAAATATAGATGCAATAGATAGGGGATGTGTGAAATCCTAGGATGCTCGCAAGCACAAGATAAGGGAGATATCAACTATAAGGCTTAAGGAAGCCAAAGAGAGAGGAAAAGATAGCCGCAAGAGTCAAGAGTGTTGCAAAGGGCATTCTAAGAGCTTGAGAGTGTTGCAAAGATTGAGGTTGTTGTAACAAATAAGGGAGTTGTGCAAGCAAGATCAAGATGGTAGAATGGTTGAGAGAGAAGCCAAGAAGGAGAAGTTAGAAGACCAAATGGATTGAAAAGACAACTTTTAAAGAGGGAAAAGAAGCTTCTTGAGACATTTTAGGGTGTCCCCAGCCATTACCACCAACAAAACTTGTTGACAAGTGGCAAACATGCTCAGAAGCGGTCATTTAAACATTGAAACATCGTTGTATGCTAGCACGACGCGTAGATGTCTATGCGGTGTGCTAGTGTCCAGGCACATTACGCTATAAAATAGCACAAATGAGAAAAGCACAAGGTTTAACGTAAAGCTGACGCACAAAGGTAGCTATTGATAGGGGTCCTTGAGCATCCTGAGAAGGGAAAAAGGTTGATGCAATGGATAAAATGAGTCTACACAAATGCTAGGGGAGTGGACAGTAAAGCGAATACAAAAATGTATGTGAAATTGCAAGGGGTGCAATTTTACGACATTATAGCTTCATCATTTTTGAATAAATATAGAATTGGTGGTCCTTGTTGGTTCCAGTCAATGAGTTGTGGGTATACTAGGCTGATTTCAGTGGGTTGATCATTCGGGGCAAAGGATGTTGTGGATATCATGAAGAGAGAGTTATTCTCAAATAAGTCAGCAACATGGAGGGGGAAGTCGTCTAGGGTAGTATCACATGATGTTGGTAACCAAGAGGAAGCCTTAGACTGTTTAGCAAGAGTACCTTTTCCAAGAAGGGTAACCTTGCTAGTAGTACATCCTAGCCAAGATTCTTTTGGCATTTCTTAGGAATGATGGGTTCTAGAAAACCGTTGTAATTTTGACCTAGTTTCTCATTCTTATTGCACCCCCATCCCTTCATTAGCTACAATCCTTTGTTGTCATCTTCCATGGGAAGAGCGGGGATGGGTCATTCATCTTGATATAATAGTTTAGAGACATCCTCCTCATTGACAGATCTTCTTTGTTTAAGTCCCCCCACTTGGTGAAGGTAGTGTGACCGATGGATTAGTATGGCACAACTACACTTGATCCATGAGGATTCAAATCATAATTATTCCACTAAACGTCAATCCAATAAGATCAATCAATAAAAACTAGACTACGAATCCATTTAAAAGTTAACATCTTAAACTACGAAAGCTTTAGAAATACCTATTCTAATCTATTGAAACTTATCCTATTGGGGGAGTGGTGTTGCATTGATGTGGAATTGCGACCCTTTCCCAATCACGTGGATAAATGAGCCTATTTTGATCGATTCTATTAAAGATAATTGACGAAACCAATGATAGATTTGTACGAAAACATGATTTAAATGCTAAATTAACATGATGCAAGCTATTTTAATATGATCTATGCTAAGATGATCAATATGGATGTATGCAAAGCTAATCTAAATGGATTTTAAGCTAAAAATATTGAAACCCTAATTACACAATACTAAATAGATGCATTTATGTTATCATGGAAGCCATTAATGGAAGCTAAGCTAATATGCAAGTAAATTAAGCTAAAATGATATTAAATGTGAGTGCAAGTGAGAGTGATTTTAACAGCATAAGTTTGATGTTAAAAGATGGATCCATTTGTCTCCAAATAGTGACCTATTTATAGGAGGAAAAATGAGAGATGAAGGGTTGAGATAAAAGAAAAGCTAATCAATGGTCAAGGATGGAGGAAAGGTGAAACATGGATCATGGATTCTCATCAACGGATGAGAATCAATGATCAGATGGATCAAGGAAAGAATCAAGGGTCCATATTCTTTCAAAAAAACACACTCAAAACTTTCACGAGAAGTCTTGTAAGTTTGTTAGGAAGAAGAATATTCCCTTTTTTAAAATGAGTGAGAGAGGATATTCTTTGGAATATTCTCATAGGTGAGGGGAGATAGATATTTAGCAAATCAAAACAAAGTTTTAATGTGCAAAAGGGGAAGGAATATTCCATAGGAATATTCATTTTGGAGGAATATGCAAAGGAGGAATATTCTCTTGCAAGTGGGAGAATTAGATTTATTAGTAATTGATAAGTTAAAACAATGTTAATTATGTAATTTTAGAAGAATTTCATGATATTCATTAAATAAATGATTTAATGAAAAGGGGGGATATGATATGACATTTAATTAAATACCTTAGGGTTGTTTAATTGAATACGAGGACTTTAGGGATTAAATTAAATAACTTGATATATTTAATTTAATAGGACAAAATGTTAGCATGGAAGGGGGGAATTGACCTGATTAGATTAATTAGGTTAATAGATGTAAATGATATAATTAATTAAATAGTTAAGAAAATTTAATCAATTAAGCAAAAAGAAGATGGGTTTGAGGATGAAATAGTGTTAGTATACCTGATTCGAGTGCATGATATCATTCAGGACATTTTTAAGTGTCTACATTTTGCCCCTCTTTGAAGCGAGGTACCTGTTACATTGGTTCAAAGACTATCATATTTTGGATTAAAGATTGCTACTTAAATCCAAAAAAAAAAAAAATCTGATTTTTTGGATGCCCCACTATTGCCCTAGTGGAAGGAATAAGCTGGTTCCCTAACCCCTCGAGAAATCGGGCATAAATTTTGAATTTTGGGTTGATTTCTCGATAAAGGTAAAATACTGCCTCAAGGGTCCGAAAAGGTTTCGAGATGCAAAAAATGGTGCAAAACAAGCTTTAGTTTGGCAAGATTGGTGAAATTGGTGAAAAAACCCTAGCTTTTGGATGAAATTAGGGTAAAAAACCCTCTTTTTAGGCTTAAATAGTTGATGGTCACTTTCAATTCATTTGTGCATTCATACCTTAGGGATTTTTGCATTTTGAGCTCTGATACCCCAATGAAATAGCTCGCCATGTGGTCCATTTTCATCTTTTGAATCGAGTTCGAGAGTACCAATGATGTGTAGATGTAGGACCCCAAGTATGTGACTCAAGACTTCTCTCAATTTCTGCTTTTAAGTGCATTTAATTGGGCGTCAAAGTTAGGTCAATAGGTGCATAGTTGTATATCGACACTTTTGAAGTGTCGGAAGCATCGCTATTGATTTTATAGTGACGCACCCTCTGTTGAGGTGCACACCCCAATTTTTTTTATTTTGCGATGCATTTGAATAGGGGGTTGTTGGGGTAATATAACAATGCATGGGCTTTTTAAGTTTAGTGTCTCTCGAAAGCGGTGGGTGATACATGTAACAAATGGCAACACACCCCTAAAATTGATATAGCGACGTAACCCAAAATTAGTGACGTTATTGATTTCAACGACAAGTTTGATGTTTTGGGTGCAAAGTCTTAAATTTTGATCAGTTTTTTGACTATTTTGAAAAATTGACGTTGTGTGTGTGATGCATGCAGGAGGATCCTCCACCACTGATGTCACGAGAGCACCAATGCGACATTTTGGCTACGACAAGAGACTTTGACAACTTGGAGGTGGAGTGGTTGGGCATGCTAGGGTTAGGCTTCATTGCTTTCATGCCTAAGATCAAGGCCCATCTTGCTTTGATGATAGTGTTGGTTGAGAGGTGGCACAACGAGACCTCTTTGTTTCACTTACCCACTAAGGAGGCAACCATCACATTGGAGGATGTGTGGCACATTTTACGATTTCCTATCCATGGAGAATGTGTCATTTATGACCCAGATGTCGAGAGAGATGTGTGTCTCTCTTTTACACAAACGCTTGGTTGTTCTAGTAAGCTCCCAGATTAATCTAAATTTTTACCAAGGTCGGGTGGACACATTCAGATTGTTCGTTGCAGCCTTGATTTGTGGCGTCATTTCTCTAGACCAATGGGGCAAAGATTCTAGTCTCAGATGGGGGTTAACATGGGAGGGTATGATCTGGAGAAACAATATGTATTCTTAGTGTTAAGTTCTCCTTACCTCCTTGTATCATGATATGCACGAGGTTGTCTATCGAGAGGGTAGGAGCATTGGAGAAGGGGTGACTTTGCTTCACATATGGGCATATGAGCATATTGCAGTGCTAAGGCCCTTGGTTGTTCTAACCAATATTCATGAGGATGAGCTTGTTGTTTTTAGATATGCAGTACCGATGACATTGTAGCACACGGGCCCCACAGGTTTGGCATATTGGCATCGTGTCATTGATGACATGACAGTGTTCAGATGGAGTTGTGGCTACAACATCCACGGTGGTACGATGATCAACAACAACTATATTTTTCCAAACAGACTCGGTACATATAGGGCTGAGAGCATACTATTATTGAGCGATACCTCCCAGACCGCATTGCTCGATAGTTTGGGGAGGTACAAGATGTGTCGGGAGATGATTATACTACCATTTTTTCTAGAGCTTAGAGAGAGGTATAGTGGGGAGCCCCGGTTGATCCCATTGTGGTGATCAATGATTTCAGATAGCTCATCCCACAACCGTGGGCATATGATTAGGGTCTCCCAAATGCGGGCATGACACCAGCCTATGATGCATGGTTTAGGCTACCTATATGCCTGTCAGATCCAGTGAGGGCATACCTCGACAAAGGTAGAGGTAAAGGCAGGGGCAAAGGTCAAGGCTGAGATGGTGGCCGAGATGGAGGTAGGGATGGTGGTTGAGGTAGAGGCCAGGATCAGGATTATGATAGGGTTCAAGTGCCAGGTGATGGGCACTAGTAGCATCAACAGGATCAGGGTCATTAGGACCCAGGGCATTAGCCAGGGTAGCATGATACACAAATTTTGGGGGCACCACCGCCTCCATGTCCACAACCAGATGCTCAGTTCAAGGCATAGATATAGGTTCTCATTGCCAAGAGAGACCAATTATAGGTAGAGAGGGACTAATTTCAGCAATAGGTACAAGACTTGATTGTCTAAAGGGATCATGAGGTTCAGTTGCAATAGCAACTGGACCTACAGCTAGCCCAAGAGATTAGGTGAAGACAATAGTTAGAGGCAATGATAGCTACATCATAGGGACGTACTGTATCTGCTCAATTATATAGAGAGGTAGTTACTGAGGGTGCATACTATGACATGTACTATCATCGTGATGTTCCTTAGGCGATGCAACAACCTAGTTTTTCACAATGGAGCAGAGCACCTCTTAGAGCTGAGGATCAAGTATCAGTTAGGGGTGAGTCGAGCAACCACCAGGGTTAGCCTGCTTGTATAGACACTTTTTGATTGTTTTTCTGATTCATTATACGGATATACATTCATGTGCTACTTTTTATAGCCTCGTGGATATTGTATTTTTGATTGACATGCAGATATAATGATTCAAATATTGTATCATGATTGTCGCCATTTTTTGATATATATATATATATATATATACGAGATGATTCTGATTCGATATGATGTGATGTGCTCTTTTATTTCATGCTCATGAATGTATGGATGCATATGATGTGATATGATGTGATGTGCTTCTTCTATTTATGTGTTATGTTTATCCGATATGTGATGATGGATGTATGGTGTGATGCAATGGATGGATGCACTTCTTTTTTTAGTGTCTTTCTATGACATGTTACGGTATGGATGCTATGATATGTAGATGTTATGCTTATGAAGATGATATGGATGTATTTCCTTTTGTGTACTTTTCTATGCAATTTTATGAGATGATGATGTATGGATAATGTAGATTTTCATGCTTATGATATGATAATGCGATGTATGTTTATGATATGTATGCATGTTGATGATTTGTCGATGCAAGATGGATGCATTGATGATGTTTTTGTTGACTGTTATGATATCAATGTGGAGAGAAGATAGAAGAAATAAGTTGAATGATTTGAACATTGATTTTGATGATAAAGTACAATAAGTCCTTGATCCATCAGGACTTTATTAGATGGTGACGAGAGATGGATGATGATTTGCTCATATATTGGGATTGGGATTTTCCATCATTCCTTATTTTTGATATAACACATAGACACGATGCATCAAGGTATTGATAACTAGGATGAGGTTGTATCTACTAAAATGGAATTTGACTCTGCAAATAGATAGGATAGTTCTTGTTCACATCTTGACATACGAAAACCTCATCGAAATATAGTTTTGATGTGGGTTGATGATGGATGGAAAAGATGTGTTTTGGGCAACCGTTGGGTTTGATGTATCAATGGGAGGATTGGATGAAGATGTTCCCTATTGCGTTAAAGGTTTATTTTGTGTGAGGGTATTCCCTTTCCCTTTTGGGTCTATTTGCGACACTTGGTCCATACTACTTTGCGTGATATTGGGTACACTTGTGGTACTCATGGGTATGGATGAAGATGGGTGTCCTTCATATGTTGAGGTTGTTGTGGAGCAGTGTAGTGTAAGTGGTTTATATGGATGTTGGGGATCCTAGGGAACGGGAGGAGCGACAAATTTTGTTGTCCAAGTGGTTGTTTGGGATGGGGTAGTGTTGAGAGTAACCACAATTGTATTGCTTTCAAATGGAAGAATGTGACCAAATTCCTTGTCAAGACTAGGAATAGATGTTTGATTTAGCCCTAGTGATGGAGTTGTTTGAATAGTAGATGAATTCAAGCCTTGTGTCAATGATTGTGCAACAAAAGATAGGTAAATTAGAGCTACATTTTCTAAGGTTTGATGTTCCATGATTTCTTCCGTAGTAAGTCCAAATGGATTGTTCGTGACGTCTTCTATCTCATATGGCCTTGATGGAGATGAGGGTTGTTCTAATGGGGTAACATGACTTCTCGAATCAAATTCTAGAGGATTGGGATCACTTGAGGTGAATGTGACTTTGGTTTTCTCCATGATTCTCTTGTGTTGTGATCTTGTTTTCACCATAAATTTTGGGTCACCTATGGGAGAGTTGTGTTGAGATTTGTAATGTTTAAACCCTCTAGTTGACTCAAATCTAGGTAGAAGGGACACTCTAAGTATTTTTTGAGAAATGATGGTAGTGGGAGATGAAAAGATGAGTGATATGGGGAGTGATCTTTTCAAACATTTTGGGACAACACTTTTGACTTAAGTTTGATGTTTTCATGTTTGGATAAAGGATGTTTATGGACTTGTGAATCTTTAGGGTAGACTTGTGACCTTCAAGATAAATGAGTTCAAATATGATAACTAACTTAACCAAATACATGGAAAAGGATTCATTTCACATACAAAGTAGCCAAGTTATGATTTGGGTTGATAGATGTCTAAGTCCAAAAGTGTTGGTGTGTTTGAAAAATTTGCAAAGTTTGATGAAGTGAAATTTGGATTTTGATGAAGGGGTGGATGAAGGTGTTTGACCCAATGTTGAATTAGAGTGAACCTTTGTTTTCAAAGACCAAGGTGGTGAGAAACATGCTAGACCTCTAAAGTTTTCAAATCCAATGATCAAGGAGAAGTTATTGTGAAATGTGTAGATCTGGTTCGCTCATGAAATAGCGTAGAAAACATCTCCTTAGTGGTTTATCTCGATTGCGATATTGTATTAGGATACATCTTTTAATATACTTTGAACTATGATGTCTAAGTTTGAAAGAATGGCATGTAGACCTTCTCTTGGGAATTTTGATTTTACATGAGATCATTTAGAAAAGTTCAAGATCATGGAAAAGACTAACATTTTGACTTTCAAATAGAGCATACAATTTTGGATTGTTCCTTGAAACACATCTATAAAATTTCCTTTTCAATCTAGTCCTATTTTGATAGAGTGCCTCAAGGTGTTGTTTGATAGCTTTTTGACTATGACACCTAAGTTTGAAGTGACGAAAAGTAGACTTGCTCTTGGGGATTTTGATTTTACATGAGATCATTTAGAGAAGTTCAAGATCATGAAAAAGAGGATATTTATTGCCATGCGAGGGGTGGTAATATGGGCCTTCTAGCCACAATATTAGCTTGTTCCTCTTCTTTGTTTATGATATATGTTGCATTTCTCCACTAGGTTGGTGTTTCCTTTGTTTCAAAAGTGAAGCTTCTCAAACTACTAATTATATTGGTTTGTTCTTCTGCGATGAGTTCAAAGTTTGGTTGAATGATAGCGGGTGTAAGGTTGAGTTGTTCAATCGGAGCAATCAGATGCCAAATGGTCATGTGGGGTTCAATTTGTCAAGTTATCTGGCTTAAATGAGTTTCTTTTTACCAAAAACACTTGTCTTTCTTAAGTTCAAACTAAATGTCTATGTCAAAACATCATCAATTCTACAAAGTCCATTTTGTGAAAAGGATGAAGTTAGGGGCATAGTTACCTAGGTTAACTTTGGGAAGTATGGATTGAGATGTAAACCAAAATATTTAGAAGTCTCTAAGAATAAATACTTAGGACAATCATCAATATCAAGGTTTTTCAAAGGGTATCCATAATTAGACCAAAGGGTTTGAAATTTTGAAAAGACTTGTTGATGCTTGTTTTCATTGTTTTGGAATCAAGCAAGTGTTAAATTGACTCTCAAACATTTACAATCCTAGATAGATCAGGTACATATTTTTCAATAGGATTACCATCATTAGAAGAGATAATTAATCCATGAAGATTAAGTGGACAAATAGACTATGTCAAGGAAATGTAACATCTTGACACTCCAAGCAAAGGAGTACATTCCCAATTTTCTTTATTGTCTCAATAAAAAATCGGACATGGTAAGTAACTTCTGGGCACGGTGCTACTCTCATGCACTACATTGAAATACATTTTAGAATTGGACTTGGTTATCCACTACAATAAGGTTTTTAATGACCATATCTGAGATAGACTGGTGCCATACATGCAACGATTCTACTCAATTAAGAGACCTCCCAACCCTTAGAAATATCTAAGGGTTTTAACACATCGCAAGGATGCTGGGGGAGACATTCGTGGATACGGGACAACCACAACCAACTAGTTAGTGACTTTCATCACTCAAAATTATTTATATAGCGAGCCAGATAGAAAGCACCACTTGGGTCATTCCCTCTCACAAATTGGGAGGCAGACTCTCTAAAGGTTACACATGTTTGAAGCATAAAATTCTTTTTGTCACCCAAGATTGCATGAAGTGCAAGGGGATTGGTACACACAACAAGAATATGTAGAAAAATCAAACACATGTTCATTCTAATCCATCATAGTAAAATGAGTTCATTTTAAAACCAATTTGAAGTGTGAAAGTTATGTTGTTCAGTTTTAATCCAACAAGAAAAATGATGTGAGGGTTCAATTTTAACTAATTTGAACGTTCATTTTAAAGCCCAAAAGAATTTTAGTTTGGTCATAAAGTGTGAAATAGAAAAGCATCATAAATGGGTTATAATTGCCCCAAAAGTGCCGAAACACTTGTTACAATTATAAGATTAAATGAAAAAATGCTCCTTCACTTTGAATTTTATCATCCAATTTGCAAAACCTAGTTAGCCTAAAAACTAGAACAAGAAGTCAGAGACATGTTAGTGATTAGATAAAGCCAAAAAATTTAAACATATGTCAAGAAATTAAGTTTTGTTATGTTTACCAGTAATTCGCAATGTTGAAATTAATTGCGTCACTAAAATTCATCAATAGTGTCATTGTATAGGATATATGTCGCCATATTAAAAAAATGATATCGGCCCTCTGTAGAAAATAGGGAGGTCAAATGTGTCAACATATCAATTGCGTTGCTAAAAAGAAATTCATTCTACGTTAAAAAATTAAATTAGTGTCACTATATTAAAATGTGGTGAAAAAATTAATTATCACTAGATTAATTATGCATTGATAAACTAAAATCATAGGTGTTCACTGTATAGCGACGCATCATCAAATGCATCGATTGATAATCGATAGTGTCGTTGTACCTGAAAACACAAAGAAAACAAAGTTTTAAAAAGAAATTCGTTAGATTGGTTAGTTTAAGCCCTCCTTCTAGTGCCAAAATGTGACTAATGGATTAGTATGGGCCAACTACACTTTATACATGAGGATTCGAAGCATAATTATGCCACTAAACGTCAATCCAATAAGATCAATCAATAAAAACTAGACTAAGAATCCATTTAAAAGTTAACATATTAAAATACATAAGCTTTAGAAATACCTATTCTAATCTATTAAAACTTATCCAATTGGGGGAGTGGTGTCGCATTGATGTGGAATGGCGACCCTTTCCCAATCCTGTGGATAAATGAGCCTGTTCCAATCAATTTTATTGAAGAGAATCGACGAAACCGATGATAGATGTGTATGAAAACATGATTTAAATTCTAAATTAACATGATGCAAGCTCTTTTAATATGAACTATGCTAAGATGATCAATCTGGATGTATGCAAAGCTAATCTAAATGGATTTTAAGCTAAAAAGATTGAAACCCTAATTACACAATACTAAATGGATGCATTTATGTTATCATGGAAGCCATTAATGGAAGCTAAGCTAATATGCAAGTAAATTAAGCTAAAATGATATTAAATGTGAGTGAAAGTGAGTGATTTTAACAACATAAGTTTGATGTTAAAAGATGGATCCATTTGTCTCCAAATAGTGACCTATTTATATTAGGACAAATGAGAGATGAAGGGTTGAGATCAAAAAAGCCAATCAATGGTCAATGATGGAGGAAAGGTGAAACATGGATCATGGATTCTCATCAACGAATGAGAATCAATGATCAAATAGATCAAGGAAAGAATCAAGGGTCCATATTCTTTCAAACAAACACACTCAAAACTTGTATAAGAAGTCTTGTAAGTTTGTTAGGAAGAAGAATATTCCCTTTTTTCAAATGAGTGAGGAGAGAGGATATTCTTTGGAATATTCTCATGGGTGAGGGGAGATAGATATTTAGAAAATTAAAACAAAGTTTTAATGTGCAAAAGGGGAAGGAATATTCCATGGGAATATTCCTTTTGGAGGAATGTGCAAAGAAGGAATATTCCCTTGCAAGTGGGAGAATTAGATTTATTAGTAATTGATAATTAAAACAATGTTAATTATGCAATTTTAGAAGAATTTCATGATATTCATTAAATAAATGATTTAATGAAAAGGGGGGATATGATATGACATTTAATTAAATACCTTAGGGTTGTTTAATTGAATAAGAGGACTTTGGCGATTAAATTAAATAACTTGATATATTTAATTTAATAGGATGAAATGTTAGCATGAAAGGGGGGGAATTAACTCAATTAGATTAATTAGGTTAATAGATGTAAATGATATAATTAATTAAATAGCTAGGAAAATTTAATCAATTAAGCAAAAAGAAGATGGGTTTGAGGATGAAACGGTGTTAGTACACTTGATTCGAGTGCATGATATCATTCAAGACATTTTTAAGTGTCTACAGGTAGTAGTTTCCATTTTTACTGTTTCGACCACTTTTTTGATAGGTGTGGGTTTCCCATGAGATTTGGGAGAAAGAGGTAGCTCCCCCAACACAAAAGTGTTCTTCTGTAGTTTATAATTTACACAACCATCATCCTGAAACACTGCTTTGATATCAGGAATGTTCTGCACAATGGGTGCTTTTTTTCTGAGGTAGATGCAAGGGTAGATGGGTCAACGAATGAGGTAGAAGGTGTAGGCCCTTCATAATTTTTAGGGATCTAGGGTATTGTGTAAAACTTGTCCTCAAGGTTCTTGAAGCTACAACTTTTAGGGCATGAATCCAGGGTCGACCAAGCAAGATGTTGTAGGGGAGATCAAGGTCTAACACTTGGCATGTAGTCTCTGCAATGACGGGTCCTAGTTGGATGGGTAGTGAGATGATTCCTTGCGAACCCGCTCTTAATCATCATATGCTCTAATGGTGGTACATTTTGTTTTCTCAATATTATCCTTTGAATATCCCAGGTTCTTGATGAACTAAAGGGTGCAAATTTTTAGACTAGAGCCTCCATCTACTAAGACTCTTTTAACCTTGTTCTTATGAATAATGACCTCAAGGTGTAAATCATAGTTATGAGATGGTTGCGATGGTAGGTCTTATTCTAAGAAGGTCAGAAGATGAGGGATAGTGATATGCTCTGGCATAGCTTGAAAATACTATGTATCCATATCCTCAGGGATGTATGATGCAGATAAAGCCTTCTCTAGGATTTCCCTATGTGCAGGGGATAGCCTCAATAGTTCCAAGATAGAAATCTGTGTGGGGGTCTTCTTAAGCTGAACTAGGAGACTGTATTTTCTAGGATTTGATGTTGGAAAAGTAGGTTGTGCCCTAAATTGAGATGGGACTCCTTGGATGGTGACCTTGCCACATCGTGTGGTGACTCCACACTCTGCACTAGGCCCTTTTATGGTGATGATATTGATGATACTATCACATGAAGCGACTACATTAGAATAGACATGTTGCACATTTGTGTAATCCTTACCTTTTCTAGTGTTGTTTCCTTTGCTATGATCTGGCATAGGGTTCTTGTATATATTGAGATCATGATTTCCAGCTGGTACCTCAACATATATGTCTCCATTTTCAATAAGATTTTGGATAACATTTTTTAGTCTCATATAGTTTGATGTTTTATGTCCTTTTATTTTGTGAAAGTCACAAATATCTTTTTTATTGTACCAAGGTGGTTTATCTTGTGGTTCTCGATAGTTTTGAAATTTGGGAAACGTTATCAAGTTTGACTGTACCAATTTCTTCATGATGGTTTCAATAGGTTCTGACAACTATGTGTACTTGTGGTTCAAATAGTTCTTCTTGTTGGGGGTTTGTCTTTGTTGTGTTTCGGTGTTATTGATCTGATTGTTTTGTGGTGGTGTAGCTTGTTGTATGGTTGGTTGAGCGTTAGCTATTTGATTATTGTTTGGCCTAGGAGCACTTAGGACCACCTTAGCATCTACCACACCATCATTCATTATGTTCTTGTTCTTAGCCCAAACACAAGGCTTGTTATTTGAACTGGTTTATGGGAAATTCTCTTTGTAGGCTTGAGTATTTCCCTATGAGATTAGAGCTCTCTTGATGTTAAGGGCTCTAGGGACAAGCTCATCATAAGAGGTAATGCACTACATCTTTAGTGGAAAGATAGATCTGTATCTAGATTTGCTATGATAATCCCCACTTGTTCATTGGGAATGGGCCATTTGCTTTTACTAGCTCTTTGTCTCCACCATTGCAAGAAATTGGCAAAATATTCTCCTTTGTTTTGTTTGAGAGTATATAACTCTTATAAGATCACATCCATATCAAGATTAAAGGAGAAATGATCTATGAATCTATCAATGATTTCTTGGAAGGTTTTGATAGCTAGAGATAACTCAGAAAACCAGTCAATGGCTAGGCCTGTTAAGCTTCATGGAAAGAGGCGCATCAAATAGGGCTCATTTTAGGTGACCTCCATACACTTGACATTAAACTCTTTGACATGGTCCACAAGACTTCCTCTCCCTTTGTATTTATCAAATTTTGGGACCTCAAAATTGAGAGGGAAAGGTACCATTGCGATGTTTCGATCAAATGGATATGGGCATAGGTTTTGTTGTGTATGGAGCTTCTTCATTTTTCCCATCCGGATATCCTGCATTTCTTGTGTTAATGCCTTAAGTTGCAATGCTACATCATCTTGTGGATTTGGTGGAGGAACATATGCTGCATATTGTGGGATGGTAGATGGATTGTATGTGGGATTTTGATATGATGGAGTGTTGTGTGGTGAGTATGGTGGTGGAGGTGTATATGTTCCTAACGTGTTTGGTTTGATGATGTTCTATTGGGGGTTATAGTATGAAATTGTTGTTGTTGTGCTACTAGGTCTTGTTGTTGGGCTTGTTGTTGTGTTGCTAGGGTTGCTTGCTATTGTTGTTGTTGTTGTTGTGCTACTAAGGCTACTTGTTGTTGTTGTACGACTTGTTGATATGCGTGTTATGCTTGTTGTAAGGCTAGGGCATGTTCTTTCAATGTAGGATCAATTGGTTGTTGAGACATCTATGATGGGTTTTGGGTGTTGATGTCTTGTGCGGGTTGTGGGTGGTTCCCTTAGTTTAACATTCCTTGTAATATGGTGAATTAGGATGGAGGAATGTAAGTTTGAGGTCCCATTTGATTTTGCATGATGAGGGGGATCATGGGGAAAGATGATGATGGTGCCATTAGGTATTGCAATGGTAATGACACATTAGGACCTTGAGTCCATTGATTGAAAGGATTCCCTTGATTGATGTTTTAGGGATTTCCTTGTGTTTGGGAGGTGGTCAAGGTATTGCCTTGGTTGATGGGGTTTGTGACCAAGGGGTTGTTTTGAGTTGGGTTGGTGATGGATGGGATGGATGTGTTTTGGGAAACTAATGGGATGGATGAACTCATTGGGGGATTTGATAAAGATGTCCCATATTGCGTTGAAGGTTGATTTTGCGTAAGGGGATTAACTTGCCTTTTTGGGTCTATTTGAGACAGTTAGTCCACACTTCCTTGTGTGATGTTGGGCACACTTGTAATATTTATGGGGGTGGATGAAGAGGGGTACCCTTGATATATTAAGGTTGTCGTGGATTCATGAAGTGTAAATGGTTTATGTTGATGTAGAGGATTCTTGAGAGCGGGGGGAGCACCAAATGTTGGTTTCCAAGTGGTGCTTTGAGAGGGATTGGTGTTGAGGGTACCCACAAGTGTCTTTCTTTCCAATAGAAGAGTGTGGCCAAAGTCCTTAGCAAGACTAGCTATAATACTAGGAATGGGTGTTTGATTTAGCCCTAGTGATGGAGTCGTTTGAATGGTGGATGAAGTCAAGCCTTGTGTCAATGATTGTGCAACAAAAGATGGTGAAACTAGAGCCAAGTTTTCTAAGGTTTGATGTTCTTGTTTGTACTCCATGATTTACTCTTTAGTAAGTCCAAATGGGTTGATCGTGATGCCTTCTATCTCATATGGTCCTGATTGAGACAAGGGTTATTGTGATGGGGTAACATGACTTCTTGGATCAAATTCTTGAGGATTGGGATCACTTGAGGTGAATGTGACTTTGTTTTTTTCCATGTTTCTCTTGTGTTGTGATCATGTTTTCACCGTAAATTATGGGTCACCTATGGGAGATTTGTGTTGAGATTTATAATGTTTGAACTCTCTAGTTGACTCAAATCTTGGTAAAAGGAATGCTCTAAGTCATTTTGGAGCAATGGTGATAATGGGAGATGAAAAAGGTGAATGGTGTGGGAGTGATCTTTGCAAATGTTTTGGGACAACACTTTTTCCTATAGGTTTGTTTGTTTGATGTTTGGATAAAGGATGTTAATAGATTTGTGAATCTTTAAGGTAGACTTGTGACCTTCAAGATAAACTAGTCCAAAAGTGATAACTAACTTAACTAAATGCATGGAAAAGGATTCATTTCACATACAAAGTAGTTAAGTTAGGGTTTGGGTTGATAGATGTCTAAGACCAAAGTGTTGGAGTGTTCAAAAATTTGCAAATTTTGGTGAAGTGAAGGATGAAATATGATGAGGGGTGGATGAAATGTTTGACCCAATGTTGACCTAGAGTGATCCTTTGTTTTGCAAGACCAAGGTAGTGAAAAACATGTTATACCTCTAAATTGTTCAAACCATAAAGACTCAATGAACAAGGAGAAGTTCTTGTGAAATGTGTAAATCTGGTTCATTCATGAAATAGTGTAGAAAACGTCTCCTAATTGATCTATCTCAATTGTGGTGATTCTTTAAGAGACGTCTTCTAATATAGTTTGAACTATGATGTTAAGTTTGAAATGACAGAATCTAGACCTTCATTTAAGGATTTTGATTTTTTGAGAGATCATTTAAGACAAGCCTAAGATTATGAAAAAGAGGATATTTATTGCCATGTAGGAGGTGGTAACTTGGGCCTTATGGCCACAATATCAATGTTTTCCTCTTGTTCATCTAAGATGTTTGCTACATTTATCCACTAGCTTGGTGTTTCCTTTGTTTCAAAAGTGAAGCTCCTCAAACTACTAATTATATCTATTTTTTCTCCTTCAATTAGTTAAAAGTTTGGTTGAATGATAGCAGGCGTAAGGTTTGGTTGTTCAATCGGAGTGATTGGATGCCAAATGGTCATGTGGGGTTCAATTTGTAAATTTATCTTGCTTAAATGAGTTTCTTTTTACCACAAACACTTGTGTTGCTTAAGTTTCAAACTAAATGTCTATGTCAAAAACATCATTCATTTCACAAAGTCCATTTTGTGAAAATGATGAAGTTAGGGGCATAGTTACCTAGGTTAATTTTGGGAAGTATGGATTGAGATGTAAACCAAAATATTTAGAAGTCTCTAAGAATAGAAATCCTTAGGACAAGCATCAATATCAAGGCTTTTTCAAAGGGTATCCATACTTAGACCAAAGGGTTTGAAATTTTGAAAAGACTTTGTTCATGTTTGTTTGCAATGTTTTGGAACCAAGCAAGTGTTAAACTGACTCACAATCATTTACAATCCTATTCCGAGCGGGTACATATTTCTTAGTAGCCTTACCATAATCCCCTAAGAGATGATTAATCTGTGAAGATGAAATGGAAAAATAGGCTATGTCAAGGAAATGTAACGTCTTGGCATGCCAAGCAAAAGAGTCCCTTCACTATTTGCTTTATTGCCTCAATAAAAAATCAAACATGGTAAGTAACTTCTTGGAATGGCGCTATTCCAATGCACTACCTTAAAATATGTTCCAGAATTGGACTTGGTTAGCCACTACAAACAAGGATTTTAATGACCATATTCGAGATAAACTAGTGTTATACACATGGTGATTCACTCAATTAAGAGGCCTCCCAACCCTTAGAAACATATGAGGGTTTTAACGCATCACAAGGATACTAAGGGAGACATTCGTCAGTATAGGACAACCACAACCACCTGGTTAATGACTTTAGTCACAACCAAATATTTATATAGAAGACCGAAATGAAAGCACTGCTTGGGTCATTCCCTCTCACAAGTTGGGAGGTAGGCCCTCTAAAGGTAACACATATTTGAAGCTTAAAATGCTTTTCGTCACCCAAGATTTCCAAAAGGCGCAAGGGGAGAGGATAGGTGCTGCCAAGAAGAAAAGGTATACTTATGTGTATCTCTTCACCTAAGATCACATGAAGCACAAAGGGAGAGGATACACACAACAATCATACACAAGCAAATCAGAAACATGTTCATTTTAACTTTGACAAATATGATGAATTCATTCTAAGCACCAAACAAAGTGTGTAGATTGTTTTGTTAAATTTTAAACCAACAAACATAATGATGTGATGGTTCAGTTTTAACCAGTTTGAACATTCATTTTAAACCCAAAAGAAATCTAGTTTGGTATTAAAACATGAAATAAAGCATCATAAATGGGTTATAATTTCCCTATAAGTGTCGAAACACTTGATACAATTACATAATGAAATGATGATATGATCCTTCACTCAAATTTCGTTGCCCAAACCTGCAAAACTAGTTAGCCTAAAAAAAAAACCAGAATTCAGTGACATGTTAAAGAGCAAATAAAATAAAAAATTTAAAGCACACGCTAAAATTTAATCATTGTTTTTGCTTACCAATAAAAAGTGTCACTTTTTGCAAAGGCGTTGCCATAATTCAAAAAAGTGTCACTTTGGTGAAAAAAAGCATCACTCTGCAGTAAAACATAGATGACAATGGCATTGCTATTTTGGGTGGTGTCACTATTTACAAATCTTCGATACCTGCAAAAATTATTAGTGTCGCAATTTTTAATAGGCGTTGGTGATTTCATTGTCGTTGTATCTGTAGAAAATGGCATCGCTATATGGCAACGTCTGAAAAAGGCATCGGTGTAGTCTTTAAAAGTGTTGATGTATCTACAAAACCAAAAAATAGAATTTGAGAGAAAAATTCATTAAATTTGATCGGTAAAGCCCTCCTTCTAACGCCAAAATGTGACCGACGAACGTAGTATAGGTTAACTACACTTAATCCATGAGGATTTGAAGCGTATTTAAGCCACTATGCATCAGTCCCAATAAGATCTTTCAATGTAAACTAAGCTAAGAAGTCATTAAAACTATCATATTAAAATACGAAAGCTTCATAAACATCTATTATAATCCATAAAAACTTATCCTATTGGGGGAGTGGTGTCACATTGATGTGGAATGGCAACCCTTTCCCAATCCCTTGGATAATGAGCTTGTTTCGATCAATTCTATTGAAGAGAATCGACGAAACCAATGAAAGATGTATTGTAAAACATGATGAAAGCCTATTTTAACATGATAAAAGCTAAGATGATCAATGTGAGTGTATGCAAAACTATTTAAATATATGTAAGCTTCGAAAGATTAAATCCCTAGCTTCAAAATATACTAAATGGATGCACCTAAGTTACCATGGTAGCCATTAATGGATGCTCTAAGCTAATAATGCAAGTAAAATAATGCTTTTTAAAACATGAAATATGGGTGCAAGGTGATAGTGATTTTAACAACATAAGTTTACTATTAAAATATGGATCCCTATTCAATAGATGCAAGCTCTATTTATAGAATAAGCAAAATGAAATTGTTGGTCAAGATTAAAAGGATCAATCAATGGTCAGAATGGAAGGAAGATGGAGGCATGGATCAAGGATTCCCATCAAGGGTTAAAATGCAACTTGATATTTAATCAAGGGCTTACATTCATCCAAACAAACACACTTTCAAAACTTGCATAGGAAGCTTTGTTGAAAGTTTGTTATAAAGAGGAATATTCCCTTTTTCAAATGAGTGAAGAAAGAGAATATTCTCATGGGTGAGGAAAATTAGATATTTAGTTAATTAAAACCAAATTTAATTGTGAAAAAGGGGAAGGAATATTCCATGAGAATATTCCTTTTGGAGGAATATGCAAAGGAGGAATATTCCCTTACAAGTGGGAGGATTGGATTTAATTAGTAATTTGATAATTAAAACAAAGTTTTAATTATGAAAATTAGGGGAATTAGGATATTCATTGAATAAATGAATTAATGAAAAATGAGGCAATTATATGGTATTTAATTAAATAACTTAGCGTTATTCAATTAAATAAGAGGAATTAGGGATTTAAATTAGACAATTTGATTTATCCAATTTAATAAGATGAAGGGTTAGTGAAAGAGGGGGTGAATTAGCCTAATTAGGTAAATTAGATTAATAGATGAAAATAAAAATTGATTAAATATCTAAGCTAATTTAATCAATTAAGTGAAAAGAGGATGGGTTTTAGGAGGAAACGATGTTAGTATATCAAATTCGAGTGCATGATATCATTCAAGACAATTTTAAGTGTCTACAACTTGCTCAATTGTTTTGTTAGAAGTTCCTACTTGTCCATTTGATTATGGATAATATGGTGTAGAAAAAAATATTGTATATAAAATTTTTCAAGGAAATTCTTCATTTCTTTGTTTTTAAACGATGTAACATTATTTGAAACTAAAGTAGAAGGAAGACCAAATCGTGGTATGATGTTATTTAGAATAAAATGACAAATAACTTTAGTTGTCATGGATCGAATAAAAAGTGCTTCAACCCATTTTGTGAAGTAATAAGTAGTTGTAATGATAAAAGTATGTCATTGAGAAGGAGGAGAAATTTTACCAATAAGATCCAAGCCCCACATGGAAAATGGCATAATAGAAACTTGGGCACAAAGTTCGTGAGTAGGAGTTGGAATCAAATTGTTATGTTGACATTTTTGACATTTCTTAATGATCACAAAAGAATATTGCTCCATATTTTGCTAATAATAATTGATGTGAAGTAACTTTTGAACCAAAGATCGACCACAGAAGTGCCCTCCACAAGCACCTGAATGAGATTCTTCAAGGGCAATGGGGATCTCTAACTTGTTAAGGAAATAGAGGAGACCATTATATTCCCTTTGGTATAACACATTAGCTAAAAATATGTATTACACTGCAAGCTTTCAGATACAAGTTTGAGTGTTTTTTGTGGTAGGATTAAGATAAGTACCATCACACAAATATTGAATTATATGAGAGTACCATTCATCTAAATTATTTAGACAAAAAACTATTTCATATTTAATATTTTCCAATATTAATACTGAAGTGAGATTATTAATAGTAAATTTGAAATCCATCGATGAATCAACAAGGGATATAAGGGAGGAAGCGCTCACCATTACATCCACATGTCGATTATCCTTTCACGAAATATTCTCAATAATATATAAGGAAAAATATTTTAATGTTTGTGATTATGGGAAAAACAAGTTTTGATGGGGCCTTGAAACTCAGTACAAATGGATTTGATGGGATCTGCAACCCAATCCAAAGCAACAAAGTTGCTAATAGAAAATAATCAACAAATCATCGGCAGCCAAATAGTAGTAACCATCAAAGATCAACAAGGAAACTCAGGCTGCAAACAACAAGAACCAATGGGATCTTAAACCCAACAAATCGACAGAGGGACCAAGAACCCAAGGACACTAACAAAAAATTGCCTAAAATAGTCAAGAAACAAAGCAACCAAGCTGCAACCAATCAATTGCTTAGTAACAACATCACCGAACCACTAATAAGAATAATCTGATAAACTTGAGCCCCGCCTGAATCAGCTAGGCATCAACAAACCAACTACTCAGAACATCCATTTTAGATTCCAAAAAAATAGAGAGCATCACCTAAATCAACTAGGCGTCAACAAACCAAATGCTCATAATATCCATTTTAGATCCCAAAAAAATAGAGAACAAAATGGTGTAAAACACCAACCAAATCCTATTTCTCAACAAGACCAAAAAATTGCCACACCCCACCTCAATAGGGGCTTTGGGATACCCACTAGAAAACTGCAAGAAATCAACTTCCCTATAGCACAAACTCACCTGGTACTAGAAAACCAACTCATTCTCCACCTCTAAAGGAGAGACCTCCCCTCTAATGGAGACTAGCTAATCCACCACCAACTGAGATATCCAGCCCCCTCAACCTCCACCTCCATAGGAGAAGCATCCACCCCCAATAGGATAAGTAACTGAGGAAACCAAAAACCATCACCTCCCATCTCCACCTCAAAAGGAGAGAAATCCACCTCTATAGGATCCGAGGAGAAAACTAGCACAACAACCAAACAAACGACTGTAGCATCCTTTAGTAAGTGCAACACCATGACCATACTGTGGACCAAGAGAAGAAGATCAAATAACAGCCACAAAACCACCATAACAACTTTCAGGCTAAAACTCATATGGGTTTTCAATAAAAGCTTGAAAAATAGCCCAACCATCAACCAATAAACAACAACAAAAGGAAAAAACATCTGGGATCTGGGAAATATGCTAGAAAACACCCAGCCAAGAGAACACAATATGGAAGTAGCTCAGACAAACAACTAGACAACAAGCTACTCATAAGACCTGAGCCCAAAGAGAGCAGAAGCAAACAAGACCCAAGAGGGAAAAGGGAACAACCCATACAAGAAGGAAACTGAGAGAAGGCCAAACCATAAAACACCCAAGAAACCCCAACATGCTGCTTAGAGCCAAAGATAGGCCAAAACTACATAGAACCAACCAATTGGAAGCACCACCAGACCATAATAGGGAAACCAATAGCAACCACAAAACACCTAGGGCAAGAGCCACTAAAAAGGCACCACCAAAAAAACATCAGAGAGGGGCTAAGGGAAACCAAGAAGAAACTAGATAGAGAGAAGGACAACAAAGAGACCACCCAAGCCATCCCATTACACCTAATACAACCAAAAATAATCCCATCCTCCAACCAAACCTTCTTAGAAAACCCAAAGCACACACTCACTAGCTGCAAGGAAAAACAAGCGCTCCCCACAAAGACCACAACCAGAACCTTCAAGAAGAAATGTGAAGGGTAGGCCAAAAAGCAATAAAAAACCAAAGGATTAGTAGCAGCCTCCACCCCATCTCAATGAAGAAGCAAAACTATCACCTCCCAGCTGGACGACAACAACTTGCTCAGCACCACCTCCACCCAACTGGAAGAAGGAAACAACCAGCACGAAGCCGTCACAACCCAACAGTGCAAAAGCAACAACCTATCCAGCCACAAGTCGCCTCCCACCAGTGATCCATTTGCATCATCTAAATAATCTCCTTCTCTGCTTGCATCATCTCCAGAATTCAAATTTCCCCCTCCTCTCCTCTTCCCACTCCTCTCCATCTCTTTTACATTATCATGTACAAACTCTTCTAATTAAATCTTCCAACTCTTCTTCTTTCAAGAATTATCTTACCTAATGATATTCTTTAAACATTTTAATGTTGCTAATTCTTGGTCACGGTATTGGAATAGTTTATCTTTTTTTACTTGATAAGATCCATTAATTTGTTTATTAATTAATTGAGAATCTCCAAATATATGAAGATATTGAATATTAAGGAACAATGCTACATGCAAAATAGTGATAAGAGCTTCATATTCCACAATGTTATTAGTGCATAGGAAATTTCAATGGTAAAATAAGGGAATTGGCTTACTTGAAGGAGGTAATAGCACCACACCAGCATTGGAGCTAGTTCGACACTTAGAACCATCAAAATATAAATCCCATGTCTCATCCTCTTTTAAGGATAAGACATGATTATTGGGAAATGATTCATGGTTGGGTAAAGCTAATGGTGAGGGAGCCTTAGATAAATGGTCAATCAACAGTTGACCCTTAATTGCTTTTTGGGAAATAAATTTAAGATCGAATTTTGTTAACAATATTACCCATTTGGCTAAGTGTCATGATAAGTCAATTTTAGAGAAGAGATATTTTAATGGATCAAATATTATAATAACATGCACTTCAAAATTTAATAATAATGTCTCAGCTTACTTGTAGCAAACACAAGAGATATGCATTTCTTTTCCATTGTTGTATATCGTGTTTCATAATCAATCATTGTCCAACTAATGTAATATGGGGTATTTTTACCATTCTCATCATGTTGCACTAATAATATGGCAAGAGCATTAGATGAAGCAAGTGTAAAGAATAAAAGGATGTCCTAAGGTAGTTGGTGTTAAAATGAGAGGATTATTCAAATATTATTTTAAATTCTCAAAGGCTTTAAAAAAAATAAAAATTCTCAAAGGCTTTTTGACAATCTTGGTTTCATTTAAAATGAGAATCTTTATTAAGCAATTGAGTGAAGAGTATATTTTTATCTTCCAATAGTGAAACAAAACGACGAATAGCTTGAACCTTCCCTTGTAAGTTATGAAGTTGAAAAATATTTTTACGAGGTGGCATGTTTATTATAGTATCAATTTTCTTTATTTTTTCCTCAATACCCTGATGTAACACAAGAAAAACTAATATTTTCCCACTATCCAAACCAAAGACACATTTTCTAGGATGCAACCACATGTTATATCTACAAATTCACTCAAAGATCTTACATAGGATTTTGACATGATCTTGATGTGATATAGACTTGGCCAATATATTATTGACATAATCTTCTTGGATGTAATGAATAAAATCATGAAATATTAATTTCATAGCCCTCTAATATGTTGCTCCAATATTTTTTAATCCAAATGGTATGACAACCCAGTAAAATATTCCCCAAGGTGTAATAAAAGTGGTTTTGTATTGGTCTTGAGGATTGATAAAGATTTGACAACCCAGTAAAATATTTTTTGCCTACTCTAGTCAGACCTCTCCCACCCAGGGGGATTTGTTGTATTGTGCATATGTCAAGTAGAAGACTGGGGGAAAGGCGCCAAAAATTAGTTATCTAGTGTCTCCCTATGGTATCTCCATGAAAGGCTCCATGTTTGTGTTGGCATGTGGCGACTGATCATGTAAATACTATACACTCATAACAAGAAATGGGGTTCGGGGCATCACCCCGAAAAAATGTTTTTTTATTAACATGCCAAGGTTTTTTCCCACTGACACATCAAGGTTTTTTCCCATTGACACGTCAAATTTTTCCCATTAACACGTCGAATGAAAAAAGACCCTGTGAAACCCTAATTCTAGAGGGTTCCAAAAATCTTGTTATAAGCAACTAAGATGTATGTCATGGTATGGTGTTCATGAGATTGTAATGTCTTTTGTATTGGATAATAAAATCATTGGGTAGCTAATTTTTTGTGGATGTAGCCCATATTGGTTGAACCACACTAAATTTTGTGTTGATCTCTTTTGTGTTATTCTTTATTGTTATTTCTAGGTTATTTAATTTGCATATAATTTTTTAATGTTTATTGCTCCAATCTACCTGAATCCTAACAGATTGCACAGTAGAAAGCTACCTCCTCCTCCCAACAAAAGGGGAAGGGGAAGCTTTCTCATGCCGAAGAGCCTTCCTCTTTTATGTCCTCTACTCCATTCGCTTATGCTTCCTACCCTATTGTGATGCCTTCGACTCCTACTCCCATGTCTCACATGGGAAGCCCAATGGTGCCCACTTGGCGAAAAGCTAAGCGTCAAGTTTTTGAACGTCCTATCTTACCCATGGTTCATAGACCTGATGTCTATGATAAGGGAAAAGGTCCTTGTGGGGCTACTCCTATGTCTCAATCTCCATAGCCTTCTACTGCTCTTCCTCCTGCCCCTCTAGCGGTGAATGGGAAGAGGTTGCTACCGAGGCACTTGTGTCTACTTCTCCACCTATTGATGTCTTTGCTCCTGTGCTCCTTGCTCCTGCTCCTATCCAGGAGGTTGTCCTTTCATCGATAGCGATTATTGAGGACAATCCTATAGAAAAATAGGAGCCTCCCATTTCTTCTTAGGATGCAACTTTTAGTTCCCAAAACTTATGTAATCGCAAGTGTGTGAATGTAAGCAGAGGAGAAAATCTCTAGCTATGAAACAATCTTATTTGTAGAAGATAGAGGAGGAGCCATTAGCTCCTATTTCTGCATCTTCTTCTTCTATATCTCTTCCTTTTGCTCCTTCTGCCTCAGTTCCAATCACCTTCATTCTAATTTCGGCTCCCCCGACATGTGTTGATGATCCTCACCCCAAAAGGGTGCAGGTCTTCATCACTCCTTCCATGGAGCCTCCTCTTTTGATGTCCCTCCTGGACATCCCTCCCTTTCCCAACCCATAGACATGCCGAACATAATGGTGGTTCATGTCATGAATCTGTCTTCTCCCTCCTCCACCTCCGATTCTTCCATGGTGATCAAGCATCCTCTGTTGAAGTGTAAGTCAAAGGATGACCTCACTTCAAGTGGTGGTTGAAAGAAGGGTTCACCTTCTTTGGGAGCTAGTCGTTTGGCTTGTGTTTTCCTCATGACAGAGGCATCCCTTGAGTTGGTCATTTCTCCTCTTGATGAGGTCGGTAGTGGATCTTGAGTGCCTCCTTCTTCTCCCACCCGATTAACACATGGCACTTTGGTGAAGTGCATGTTTAACTCAGTGGATGACGTCTTGGCTCTGTCCGCGATCTTTGTGAGATCAATGACCTTCAACTCACAAGAGCTCAGTGAAGAAGACCTTGAGGGACCTTCTTCATTGGCTCTTGTTGTAGGAGAGTTAGAGGGTACTACCCTCACTATCTGGCCCTTGCAAGCCCATCCTCCCTCCCCCTATAATGATCTAGATTGGGAGCAGGATGACTTTTTAGTCGATGAGGAGTAGGGTGGTACGTCTTATTTATCTGTAGATTAGATTTGTGTGTGTGTTTTTGTTCCCTTGTGCTTGTTTTTATGTTTGTTATCCTACCTAGAGGACCCTTGCTACCCTTGTAGGTGCTTGGATACAGGCCTGGAAGATTTGTCGTAAAATTCTTATATGTGTGTCATCATTCTTCTATATGTTGTAAATTTGTTTTTTGACAATTGGGGATGATGCAAAGCATTGGGGCATTTAGGCCCTCTTCCACGTTGACCCAATTTTTAATTTTTATTTTGTATTCATGTGCAATTCTTCATGATTTGGGAACATTTGAGATTGATGATCATTCGTTCATACATCATGTGCTACCTATTTATATATATGAATTGCTTTGACCCTGAAATCCCATATCCCCTTGTCTCTTGATATCTTCATTTTTGCTTGTATCATTTTATTTTTCTGTGTTTGTCTCTCTATCTGCTTAGTGATGTGATGCTTATGTGTTGTCCCTCACATGCGTGAAATCATTCCATGATTACATCTTGCTATGTCTTGCGAGCCACAACATCTCTGCCTCTCTTTTCTTTCCTTAGGATGCTACACGCTCCTCTATGTAGCACACACCATCCTAAGGGGGCTACCATGCTTTTCTAATTTTCAATAAGGTGAATTCGGTGGACAATGAATCCCTTACTGAAAATTTTTCATTTTCCAAATGATGCATTCTTCAACCAGGACCCCTTAGTGAATTTTGTTGCAAAAATGTGTCTCAACCTTGCAATTATATAAGGTACTATTTATACATAAAGTATTATTGATACATTTGCAATGGGGAGGAACGAGGGTGTTTCACCCCCACAAGGGGTTTGGGGGGATCATCCCCTTAGTTGGGGGTTAGAGGGAAGCACACCCCAGTGGGGGCTCGGGGGCAACGCCTTCAAAAGGAAAATTTTGTTTATATTTTATTATTGTAAATTTGGACCATTCATCATTAGGTCTTAGATCTGACGACTGATATTTTATTACCTTAACTTGCCCTAGAAGGTAACCCTATTTATGAGGATATTGTATTATAGTTGTGTATTGTGTGATGTATTCTGAGAGTCTGATAGCATTCGTGTTGCCTTTGAATCTTTGGTTGGTGATACTCTTGTGAGAAGCTTGCTTTGCAAGTATATTGTAATCTTTGTGATTTTTGAATAGTATATTGGGGGACTTTTGGAGTGTGGGATTTTTTCTCTTGAAAGGGTTTTCCCCATGTAAATCACTGTGTTGTGGTATGCAAGATATTTATGTTTTTGTCTATTTAAGTTGTAATTGTAAAGATTTGTAAGAGTTTTGCATTATGCTCCTCTCAAGATTAGTGTAAGAAGTTGTTTTGTATCTTAGCTTCCTTACAATTTTTTTCTTTCAGAAATGGATTCACAACGAAAGAATTTGAAAACTTTCCTTCGAAAAAGGAGTACTTTTTCTGATGAAGAAGTCTAAAAATTTTCCTTTGAGAAGGAGCCATTTTTTCTACTGGATTTCTTGGAAAAAGAGATCTTTCAAAAGGATTCTTTGATGATAGAATCATTTGCTAAAAATGTCATGTCTTTCAAATCGGAGTGTCCCTTTGAGTGGGCCCCTTGTTGTCTTGAAGAGTTCCTAAAGGGACCCCCTTTGAAAACTTCTCCTTCAATTACCTGCTATGTGATGTGTCTATCTATTTTGGAATTTTTGTCTAAAATGTTTTGTCTACAACTTAACATATTTTGCAAGAGCAAGAACCTGTAAAGCTCCTTTACAATCAAGCTTTCCTAGCAAAACCAAGCACCTCATAAAGTTTGCCTTATAGGACTGAGAACATGTAAGGATTTTTCATATCAAATTCTACAAGACCGAGAACCTATAGAAGCCTTTCATGTCAAGCCCTACAAGACTAAAAACCTACAATGTTTCCTTTGTAGGACCGAGAAACTATAAAGCCTATGTCAAACTCCATAATACCAATAACCTATGGAGCCATTTCTCTCTCTTTCACATCAAGGTTTCCCTGTAGGATTGAGAACCTGTGGAACTACCTCCTCTACATCCAAGTGTGTTGGATCAAAGATTTGCTTCCTCGATGGTTAACGTATATTCTCTTCAATCTCTTTCTACTTTACCTCACATACACACTGACACGTATGCTCGCTAAAGTGGGGGCAAAATGTAATGGCACGAATTTGCACCCTTGGAAAATTCCCCTTTTAATTTCCCCTACCTTAGAAAAAATAAACTCGATGAAGTAAATTCTACCACCACCACCTTGTCCCTTCCACTTGGATGCATCTTTTTATGTCAGTGGAGGAATTTTCATTGGGGATGCACATGTGCTGCATAGATATCTGTGTATTGTGCTTTCATCCTAACAAGATTCCTACCCTTAGGATCTGTATAAAATGTTATGTTATCCATTGGCTGCAAAGAGTAATGTTCCCTGCCTCCCTTGACTAACGAAATTTGACCTTTTGCCTCCATTTTGTTCATTCAAACTCAATTCATTCCAACTTCTTCACTCTAGCTTCATTCTTGCATGATTTCGCTCACATTCCAACACTTCATTCTCTCATTCTCACTCTTTCTTCACTCTGCATCATTGTTCTTCTTGTTGCAACACTAGTCTCATTATAGGATCATCAAGGTTCAATTTCTCTATGTGGTGGTTCCACTCTATTCCTTCAACTATTGGCCTTGAGAGCTCGTAGTTGGGAAGGTATCTTTGTGTCTTTCTATTTGATTGCATCATTGTGCTTATTAGATAGCATTTTAGTTGTCTTTTCTTTCTATCTAGTTTTACTACTTCCTTTCTAATTTCTTTATCAATTTTTATATCTTGTGGTATCTTGGTTGTCTATGGAGGTGGGAACACCAAAACAAGGGTCTAACTTAGGAAGACCTCAAACACAACCCAACATTTTTCTTATTTTCGTGTGTGTAGGCATGTTTGAGTGGAGCTAATTGAAGAATCAAGTCATGGGAAGCATGGTACCTCTTTTCTATCTTCTCTTTGTCATTTCTAGAATAATTCATTTTGAAAGATTTCCTTTCAAGTACTTTGCTTTTCTGCACTTTTCATACTTTTTGTTAAATTGTAAAACATAACCAATCAGATAGTTAGTAGTCTCTAATTATTTTTTGTTTGCTTTATGGACCTCTTTTCATACAGGATTCCAACACATCCCTGAGATGCCAACGTGTCGTGCTGGAATCTGAGATTTGCACCATTGTTCTTAGACAATGAGCTATTTGAGCAGCATACCAAAATTTTTGTAGTTGAATCTTCTAATTTTGTAAACACCTCGTTTAGCAAAAGGAAAGCGGTGTACTACTTTCCCTTCCTTTTTAGCCTCAATATTTCATCCTATTCAACCCAAGGCAGTTTAGGGCAATTTGTTCCTTAGGACTCTTTTGTGACCTGGAGTCTTGAGGGTGATGGATCCCCCTCTTCTATAGTAGTAAATGGTGAAATGTGGGGATACAAGACCCATGAGTTTTCAAGGACTATAGGAAAATGAAGATGCCATGTCCATGCAGGAAAAACCATATATGAAACCCATAACAAAACTTCTACAAACCAATATTCTACAAAAAATTAAACCTTGTTGAACTCGATGGGATGTGGGTCTAGATAAATTGTAGGGATTGGAGCATTGTGAGGTTTTTAATAATGGAAACTCAAAGGATGATCCCCACAACAATGAATCCCCATAAAATGGAGATTTTATAAAATATAAATTTTTGCAAGAGGATAAAACTTAGCCATAATTTGACCCAAAATTCCAAGATTAACCCAAGAAAAGGAGAAAAAAGCAAAATGAAAGAAAATCAAGTGAGAAGGGGTCCTTGTTTTCAATGGGGTGTGTGTGCAAGGCACAACAGGTATCCTCCAATGTTGGCCTTAGGTTGCAAGACCATCAAGTCTACTAGATATTCCTATGATTTCAATGTGATGATTGAATTTTCAATGATACCCTCTAGTTTCACTGTTGACCTATTTGCTAACTGTAAAATTGTGGGTTTAGGTCTTACATCCATTAGTTGAAGTATTTTTTCATTATTTCTCTTGTCATCACATTTATTACTACTCCTAGGCCAATTAGAGTATTCTTGATGAGTGTTTCATTAATCTGCATATCTATAACATGACTACCAGGGTCTACATACTTTGGGACAACTAAATGTAGAGGAGATTTGACACCCTCAAGATGACAGGGTCTAAAGGAGCAAATAGTCGTTAACTACCTCAAGGATCAAAGCTTAAGTGATGGGATAAAATAATAAAAAGTTTTGTATATATTTCATGCATAATTAAAATGGGAGTTTTAGGAACCAAAAGAGTAGGTTGCAAAATTCTCCTAGAAAAACTAGCGAAATCTTGGCCAAGGATGACAACATGGCATGCAGACATCCCCAAGTTGTGCTAGCATCTCATATGAACTGATAGAACCCTCAAAAAAGAAATTGTTCCATCTTAAATCCTTATTACATTTGGATGTAGGGTCGCTATCTGAGGGTTTAGGGTTTTATTCGTTACAAATGCTTACAGGGTTCTATTTGGTCATTGACTCATTATTACCCATTGTATCTAAGGATTATTTTTGGATTGTTATATTATCAAATCAATAAAGCATAAAACCCAAAGAAGCTATGAAGAACAAAGGAAACTAAAAACAAGAACGATTATACTTGTCGTTCATCGAAGCTTCCTTGATTCACCTTCATAGCACCTTCTAACTTACTGATGGTTGCCCTCAGATCGAACGTGTGAGCAATTTGAAAACAAAGATTAAGTCCTACACAAGCTTTGAAGGATTTGGATTGTCTAAAATGAAATCAAGTCTCTATGTCTATGACGAAATGACTCTAATGCCTAAGACAATTATGCCAAAATCACTAATATAAATGCAAGTATATGAATATGTCTAAATGTCTAAGCGTCTAAGCGTCTAAGCGTAATCGAAATTGTGAGCAAAACTGGTATTTTATAGAAAATGCAATTTTGGATGGACAAACGAGATTGAAAGTTGGTGAAAGCCTAAATTCAGAGGACGAGATTTAATGTGACAATCCCTAATTAGGGTTAGGGCAAAAAAAATATTAAATGAGTGGTCAAGATGTCATTTGAGAAGATCGAATCGGCGGTGGAGAATAAATGAGATAATTAGTTAGAAAAATAAAGATTTTCAAAAATCAAGAAGATAAAGACTGCCTTATTTGTGAGATTTGAAAAATCAAGAAGATAAGAGTTGAACTGAAGATCAGATTTGGAAAATCAAGAATCTGCTCGATTGCTTGATTTTTGGAAGAATATTACCATTTTGAATTAAATTAATTCAAAATATGGATTTTGTGTGATAACAAATAATCGATTTTCAGATTATTTACTAAAATGAATCGACAGTCAGGAATGTAAGATCATTTTAAATAATTTTATTTATTTAAAATGAGGGAAATGTTAATTTTGGCAATTAAATAATTAAAGATAATTATTTAATTTAGAGGATATGATTAATAATTAAATAAATTAATAAATTCATTTAATTATGAGAATTAGTGACATATTAAATAAATAAATGAAATTCATTTATTTAATAATCAGGAAGAATAAATGAATAAAGGTAATTAAATAAATGAATAAATTAAGAAATTTATTTAATTAGGGGAAGACTTAGACAATTAATGATGTATTTAATAAATAAATAAAATTTATTTATTTAATAATCATGAAGAATAAAAGGACATGAATTAATTAAATAATTATGAATTATTTAATCAATAATCAAATGTGGACCAAGGACATAATTAAATGTCATAATTATGCTAGGACGAAAGTGGTAAAAATAGAGCTTGCAGGCCTAGGTCATTTTTATGTGTCTACATTTTGCCCCTCTTTGTCATAATGTAGCATGTCGCATTGTGACAAAGAAAATAAGTCAAAGCCATGCCCTAGTGAAGGTATAGAGTATCAATGCCCCCTCGGGAAATTTTTCAAATTTTGGGCCGGTGACAGAAAAATTTGGAAAGGGTCCCGATAAGTCAATTTGATGAGCAGAAGGACAATGGCGTAGACGGTTTCAGATTCTGACATGTTTAAGGCAGCCAAAAGTGTGGTCAAATTTGGTCAAAAAGGCCTCCAGTAATAACCTAGTTGACAAATGTCATTTTGACTTTTATAAATAGCTTGACAAAGGGGTAAAAGTCAATTCATTTTCACTATTTACTTTAGCAAATTTGAGAGCTCAGAGTGAAGAGGACTTCTGCGAGGATGGTGCTTCCAGTGACTGAGCATCATGGCGAGACCGTGTGGACCTACAGGCGGCCAGAGGGCTCAAAGCCAGGGTATGTACCCCTAACCCACTTTGTCATTTTTTTGTTTTGCGTGCCAAAATTAGGGTTTAGGGCAAACAATGAATGCGTTGCGATGCATATGCGTGCGCGTAAGCCGCATTTGACTTCGTGTTCGATGCATTTGATGCGTCGCGACGCAAGTGCAAGGGGTATTTAGGGAAGGCCGAGGATGTGCAACGCATTTGACAAAAAGTGCGACGCATTCGTCATATCGAGCCGCATTCAAGAGTTATAAGGCCGCATGTGTTATTTTGCGACGCATTTGAATGAAGTGACGCATTTGTCATATATCATGACGCAAATGCTCTGATGCAACACAATTGAGCGACAAAACGACACAATCGATATGTCGCGACGCATGTGAAGTATGAAACAACGCAACCGTTGTTTCACGACGCAAGTGCAGTCAACGTGATGCATTTGAATTTGACTTTGACTAGGGCTGATTTTGATGCTTTTCAAATTTGAAATACTTTTTGATGATAATGACAATTGTCTAGAAGGTACTGACGCATTGATTGGCTTTGTGCAGAGACAGCTAGCCCCAATATATATGCGAGAGAGCAGACCATTGACTTTTCAGTTTGGTGATTTGCTGACTCTACAAGAGCAACGACGGTTGATGTGGCTAGGTCTATATTATGCTGCCTATATGCCTGCTATTCAGGAAAATAGGGGACTATAGACTGCATTATGTGAGCGATGGTGTTCAGAGACATGCTCCTTCCACCTGCCAACATGAGAGGCAACAGTTACACTTGAGGATGTTTACCATGTTCTACGCCTTCTGATCTGAGAGCGGATTGTTTATGACCCTCGCCATGGCCATCAGAATTTCACAATGTACTATCAGGATGAGGGAGTAGGACTCAGAATCCAGGGCTATGAGATCTGTTGGGAGTCTATGGTGGAGCATTATGCTCAGTTCGATGCATTCTTGGCGACATTGATCAGCGGGATATTGATTCCTAACCAACGCGGGCATGGGTTTCCTATTGGTTGGGGAGATGTGATAGTGGGGATGAGGCGGGACATGATAGTGTATACCTAGGGGCCTTGTTTGTTGGGCACACTCTACCACCAGCTTCATGAAGTTGTCTACAGGAGGGCAGAGAGCATTTCATGTGGAACCACACTTATGATGATATGGGAATGGGAGCATATAGCGATATTTCGTCTGCCTATCCAGAGACCACAACTAGCTGAGGGGATCCCCTATGCCTATTACTATGTCGGTGCTCTACAACAGACACGGATGGGAGAGACAGGTTGGTAGCGCCATCAGATTGATACCATGGTGTCATTCATCTGGAGACCGTATAGAGACTACCAGCAGTGGGATGATGAGGTTGACCATCTTAGCCTTTGCAGACAGTTTCATTACCTGATTGGAAGGACAATGCAGAGCTCATTGATTATAGAGATGTATCTGTCATAGTGTGTCCTTAGACAGTTTGGAGAGCAATAGGATGTACCTGCAGGCACAACCAAGTATGCTCGGTCTTCTAGAGAGTCAGCTTGGGGGCCAGCGATTCCTATGGCTTTTGCCGAGCAGTAGATTGATGGGCTAGTAGCCTAGCAATGGGGATGGAGAGGTGGAGGGGCAGATCCTGGGACTACCACTGACTACGATTTATGGTGGCAGACACATCAATCAATGCCACTGATAGATCCAAATGGGCCAACACCTATGGACATGAGGTTAGTTATACCACGTGTGCCGAGAGTCAGGCGAGGGGGTAGAGATGGTGATAGAGGCAGAGGTTGGGGGAGGGATGGAGCCAGGGATAGAGGCGGGGGAAGGGATGGAGGCCGGGGTGGAGGGTGAGATGGGATCAAGGATGGAGGTCGGGGCGGAGATGATGGAGATGATGGAGGAGACAGTCGGAGACGAAGGAGAGATGGCCAGAGAAAGGGCAAGAGGGTGCGACCGCATGTGGTGAGAGCGGCACTAGATGCTATCCTAGAGGTAGCCGAGGAGGGGGAGAGACAAGAGCCCAAAATGGATGTGGAGGAGTAGCCAAGGCAGGAGTAGGAGGAGGAGAGACAGAAGGAGCATGTGGCCGGGGAGGAGGCCAGACAAGAGGAGGAGAGACAGGAGCCTGAGGAGGATGTGGATGTGGATGTAGATGTGCCTTGGGATGAGGGAGTCGGTGGAGAGGATGTTACAGAGGAGGATGATGATGATGATTCCATGGACGAGGCCGAGAGACTCCTGAGATGGAGGATGGTGGTGGAAGAGGAGGAGATACCATCTTTCTCAACATTGCCCTAGGACGCCACAACAAACCAAAGGGTGGTGGATCTTCAGAGGAGGCTAGATGAGAGTGTGGCATAGGTCAGGACACTGTAGGCAGAGCTAGAGGTGGCTCAGGTAGAGTAGGATCAGGAAGTGATCCGTCAGCAGGAGTCAGCATAGTGGTGTGTGGATTTTGCAGCCTTATGTTCAGGACCTTCAGGGGATATGGCTCGTGAGCTTTCCAGGGTGAGCACTTGGTTTGGGTAGTACACGACCATATATGAGCAGGCAGTGCCTCCCGAACAATGAGATCCTACACTGTCGCACTCACAGATGAGGACAAACAACAGTCACAGATCAGGGAGTGGGAACAACAGCAGGAGTCACACCAGTGCAGGAGGGTCTACCTCGTCAGGGCACACATTAGGGCATAGGTCCCACCACTCTCACAGGCATGCCTCGAGTCATCATTCGAGTCATAGTCATGGGTCTACTGGTTCAGAGCAGAGGTCAGCATAGAGGCAGCCACCAGTGATAGATCTGTCAGCGTCACAGAGTCAGGCCGTAGTATCATCACAGGTGCCTATTACCATGGAGATGATGTCGTCAGTGTTAGTTCCATCAGGTTCATAGACAGAGGCCGTTACTATTCCACCTATGAGCTCAGTGCCAGTCACAGATCCTCAACCACCACACTCTTCGCCATGAGGGGATGATGAGAGACTTTCCTAGGGGCATGTTTGGTATATTTGCTTCTATGTCATGACACATTATGTATAGACCACTGAGCCCGCAAGCTACATTTTTGGGATATCTATTGACTCTATCCTGTGACATTGTATATTTTTGTGAGATGATGTTATATGATGATGTAGTTTTGATGCGGGCCACATGTGTGTTATGCGATTTTATTTGATTTATGCATTATGATATATGTGATGTGATGCTTTATGTCTGATGTTGATTTATGATGGATGATGGTACTATTTATATGTCTTGTCATGTATGTCCTATGATGCTTACTTATGATATAATGCCATGATGATGCAATGCTTATTTATATGTTATGTCAATTTTGTGATGATGATGATAATGATATGCATAATGTATTTATTTGAATGGATGCCATGTTTATGATTATGTTAATGCAATATGCAATGAAATGTATATGATTTAATGCTATGGATGATGTATGTATGGACCTAATGCAATGTTTATATGATCATGTATGCACTTATGTTTTTGTATGTCACAGGATATCATCGTGAGATGGACGAGAGAAGATGACCAGACCGAAGGAGATGCATGTTAGTTCCTAGACCAAATCCTTCAAAACTTTATCATAGGACTTTAATATTTATTGTTCTTAATCATCATTGGGCAGATTGTTGTAATGGCCAACAAACACCATGATATGACATAGATCAAGGTGTACAAGGTCGTACCATCACATGAGAGTAACAATCACAGACAAGGATGATCATGACTCATACTAAGAGCACAATTGCCCCAGTCTTTTATCATAACCAACCACAAGTAGAAAAAGACAAGAAGGACAATTCATGAAACGTCATTGCTTCTCTAAATCCTGTTTCTAGGACATCCTTGAGAAACTAGCAACATGATTGCCAAAATACAAAATAGAACCCTTATTATGATACGTTGTAGTTTTTTTAAATCCCGAAATTAGGACCTCGCTGAGAAACGAGTAAGCATGTGTGTCAAAAGTCAAGACAAACGTCATGATACGTCACTGCTTCTCTAAATCCTGTTATTGGGATCTCGCTGAAAAACTAGTAACATGATAAAAATCCAAAAGACAAGTGCCATGTGTTTGCTAAGTGTGTCTGGATACCCATTGTTTTAATGTCAAGATGTCAGGTTTGATGATGTTAAGATGCCAGGGTGTCAAGGTTTTGATGATGTCAAGATGACGAATGTCGAAGATTGCCAAATTCAAGAAGGACACATCCTGAATGATGTTGATGTTGAGAGATTTGATCCCTTAAATGTTAAAAGGATCCCTCAAAATGCCAAATGATAGGGATGGTGACGATGCCTAGGAAGGACACATCCTAAGGCATAAATGATAGAGTTTGTTCTTCAAAAGGACACATCTGAAGAATACTAATGTCGAGAGTGATCCTTAGATGTTAAGAGGATCCCTCAAAATGTTGAATGACAATGACGATGCCTAGGAAGGACACATCCTAAGGCATGAATGACAGAGGTTATCTTTCAGAAGGACACATCTAAAAGCCAACCAAGAGTTGACAGTTTGATAGGTTATGATCATTTGACTTGTTTTGACTGAGTTTGACTTGTGTTGACCATATGTCGTTTTTAATTTTGACATGCTAGTGTGATTTTCATATTTGAATAAATGATTGCCATACTTTGTTTTAGGAGTTTTTCCATTTGGAAAATGATTTGTCTTGTCTTGAAGACTTTTGACGTGTGTGTCGGTGTAATGCCATGAACCCTAATGGACTGACCTAGTAAGGCCTAGGGGGCTCATCAACAGATGGCCTTGCCTACGTCATACACTCAAAAACCTCGTAGTTCAACATGACCAATGACTTTGTCTTGATGACCAAAGATTGCGCCATGATTTTATTTTGACAAACCTAAAGGGATTGACCTAATGTCTCAGGGACTCTAAATTGAGTCTTGCCTACGTAGCAAATGCGCAGAGACAATGTAGTTCAGACAAATGACAAAGACTTGACTAATGTGACAGACATGCAGAAATGTGACTTTGTTTTGTGTTCTTCGAGCAATTTGATGTTTGTTGTGGTTTTCTTTAGGACGTTTTTCAATTTTTAGGTCTTTCTTCAGGACATTTTGCGATGTTTTTGGTCTTTTTTTTTAGGACTTTTTGTGATGTTTTTGGTCTTTCTTCAGGACTTTTTGTGATGTTTTTGGTCTTTCTTCAGGACATTTTGTGATATTTTTGGTCTTTTTTTAAGGACTTTTTGTGATGTTTTTGGTCTTTTTTTCGGACTTTTGCAATGTTTTTGGTCTTTTTTTTCAGAACTTTTTGTGATGTTTTTGGTCTTTTTTCAAGACATTTTATGATGTTTTTGGTCTTTTTTTAGGACTTTTTTGAAATTTTTGAGACCATGCGTGATATCCACTATAGTCACATGATAAAAAAATTTCCCCTAGTCAGGTCCAAGACTTAGCCAATTTTAAAGGATGTGAAAGGGAAGTGCTTGAGGTGTCGGATGGATAGTATTCAGGACTTGACATCAACCTTTTATCAACCATGAAAGGAAGGGTATGATGTCATGGCAGATGTCGTGGCGACGATGGAAAATGTATTTCATCCTAGGCCAAGGCAGACAAAGTAATAGTAGATGGCAGAGCAATGATTGACTACGCATGGCACCTGTTTACCAGGTTTTCACCATGGTACTTATCCAAAGCGCCTGTTTTCCGGGTTTTCACTGTTGGATGAATTATTTCTCTTTACTATTTTTGTCATTTTTTTTATTTTTTGGTGCCGCCAAGATGCCTGTTTGCCAGATTTTCATCAAGGCAACAATTTTTTACCATTTTTCATTTTTTTTTTGTATTTTAAGGTTTTCAGCTCGACCTTCTGATGCTATGTGTAGAACTTTCAGAGATGTAGACTATTGATAGGCTCTGTCAGTTGTTCTCCATCTGGAGTAGCTAGTTGATACGCTCCATAACCAAAAGAAGATACAATGACTTAAGGACCCAACCAGTTTGGTTCAAACTTTCCCGACTTTTCTCTATCAGCTTGGGTCTTAGGGTTCTGCATGAGGACTAAGTCGCCAATTTCAAACTTCCTGACCATGAATTTCTTATTGTAACTACGACAAAGATAGTTCTAATATGATTGTAAATGGTTCAGGGAATTTTTCCTTCTTTCCTCTAATATCTCCAGCTCGTGCAGGCGCGACTGTCTATACTCATCATTAGTTAAACCCTTCAGGGAGACTCGTAAGGAAGGAATTTCAACCTCGATGGGCAAGGTGGCCTCAGCTCCAAAGACCAGGGAAAATTGAGGAGCTCCTATGGGAGTAGGAATATTGGTGTGGTAAGCCCACAAAGCAGGGTTAAGTTGAATATGCTAGTCACGACCAACATCATTAACATTCTTTTTAAGGATTTTAACAATGGTTTTATTTGACGCCTCAGCTTGATTGTTTCCTTGCGGGTAATATGGAGAGGAAAAACGATGTTGGATGTGAAATCGCTCACATAACTCATGAACGTCTTGGTTTTTAAACGGATGTCCGTTGTCAGTGATGATGGATTGTGGAAGGCCATACCGAAAAATGATGTAGTTAAGAATGAATTTGGATATTTGTTTGCCAGTTATGTATGTCAGAGGGATGGCTTTGATCCACTTCGTAAAATAATCAGTGGCGGTGATGATGAATTTATGGCCATTGGACGAGGTAGGATGGATCTTACCCATGAGGTCGAGTCCCCATTGTGCAAAGGGCCAAGGAGAAGTGATCGGTTGAAGTTCCTGCGCTGGAGCGTGGATCAAATCACTGTGAATCTGGCATTGGTGACAAGTCCTGACATATTCTAGTGCATCTTTTTCAATGGTCGGCCAGTAGTACCCAAGTCTCGTTATCTTCTTGGCCAGAGTAGGACCACTCGAATGAGACCCGCATATACCCCCATGTACTTCGCATAAGGTTGTACATGCTTCATTAGTGTCGAGACATTTAAGGAGGGTGTCATCAAAGCTACAACAGTAAAGGGTGTCACTGACGATGGCATATCTTGCAGATTTTCAGATAAAAGACTTCCTCTGGTTATTGGATAAATTAGGTGGAAGGGTTTGGGACTTAAGGTAGTCATAAATCTCCTGATACTAGGGAGAATCGGGACCAACAAGCTCGAAGACCATCTATGATTCGGGGATGTCATAGGCCGGAACCAACAATTGTTCTATTAGGAATTCCATCTGAGGCATATTGCTTGGAATGTCGAGGAGAGAGCCTATTGTAGCCATTGCATCTATTGCCTTGTTCTGTGTTCTTAGAACTTGTTCAAAAGTTACCATATGAAAGTACGTTTGGAAACTAGTAACCATATGTTTGTAGGGCATGAGTTTCTCATCCTTTGTGTTGTAGTCATCATTAACCTGGTTGATGACCAGCTGAGAATCCCCATAGACATGCAGTGTTCCGATTTTCCATTTTATTGCCATTTTAAGTCTTGTAACCAATGCCTCGTATTCCGCCACATTATTTGTGCATGGGAAAGCTATGCGGGAAGACTTAGGAATGGAGCCTCCTTGAGGGGTGATGAACAGGATTCCTACCCCTGAGCCATGATTTGTGTGTGATCCGTCAAAGTAGAGTCTCCAAGGTGACTTAGGTTTCATATGCAATATCGACTCATCTGGAAAATTTGCTACTAACAGGTGATCACTTTGTAAAGATGCATCCGCCAGCTAGTCTGCTATGACTTGTCCTTTTATTGCCTTTCTTTCTACATATTGAATATCATATTCGCTCATAATCATGACCCATTTTTCCAGACGTCTTGTTAATGCTGCCTGACTTAACAAATATTTGAGGGGGTCGATCTTTGTTACTAGTTGTGTCTGATGGCTTAACATATAATGTCTTAGCTTCTATGCTACAAAGACCACAACTAGACAAGCCCGTTCAATTAATGTGTAGTTTAGTTCATACTCGACCAATGTCCTACTGATGTAATATATAGCTCTTTCTTTTTCTTCTTGGTCGTTCTGCGCTAGTAATGCCCCCAGTGTTGAAGTAGTGGCAAAGATGTATAATATCAAAAAGGCTTTCCTTGAATGGGAGGCATAAGGACTGGCGGCGACAATAGGTAGTCTTTTATTTGTTGAAAGGCCTCTTGGAATTTATCTATCCACACAAAGGGGATACCTTTGTGCAAAAGATATTGGAATGGTTGGCATTTATCGGCCAATTGGGCTATGAAGCGCCGAATAGACTGTAGCCTACCTTGTAGGGTTCTGAGCTCATTGATTCCTTTAGGCGGAGGCATGTCTATGATGGCTTTTACTTTTGTTGGATCGACCTCAATGCAACTTCGAGAAACTATGTATCCCAAGAGTTTACCTGATGTTACACCGAAGACACATTTCTTAGGATTTAGTCGGACTTTGTATTCTTCTAGTCTCTTGAAAATTATGTCTAACACCTTCAAATGATCCTTTCTTGTTACTGATTTAGCCAAAAGGTCGTCTACGTAATCTTCTATTATTTTATGCATCATGTCATAAAAGATTGTGGTCATAGCCCTCTGATATGTGGTGCCTGCATTTTTAAGAACAAATGGCATGACATTCCAACAGTATGTACCCTAGGGGCAAGTGAATGCTATTTTATGCTGGTCTTTGGGGGCAATACGAATCTGATTATAGCCAGAGAAACCGTCCATGAGGGACAGCATTTCATATCCTGCTGTGAGGTCAACTATGATATCAATATTCAATAAAGGAAAGTCATCTTTTGGGCATACCTTATTTAGGTCTCTGAATTTTTTGCAGACGTGGATCATCCCATTTGGCTTTGTTACTGGTACCAGGTTAGATATCCATTCAGCATAATCAATAGACCGTATGAACCTAGCGTCTAGAAGTTTCTTCAACTCAGCCTTGACCAATAGAGCGATCTGAGGATGCATTTTACGTAGCTTCTGTTTAACTAGTTTGGCATTAGGAAATAGTGGCAGATGGTGCAGAACCAGTTTTGGGTCTAATCCCGGCATGTCAGCATAGGACCATGCGAAGTAGACTTTACGTTGTGCAAAGAATTTGTGAAATTTCGGTCTCTCTTCTTCAGTCAAAGATACAACAAAGAGGACCATTTTGGGATCTTTTGCAGTTGATATATTGTCTTCTATGGTGTCTTCTATAAGCATAGCTAATTTCTCTTGAGTTATGGGAAGAAAGTCCAGTCCTCCATCTTTGGGCACCTCAAAGAGGTTTTCACCCGCAGATACGTCCTTTGCTTTTACTTTTTTGTCATCAGAAGGTGCCTTTCGGTTTTCACCTAAAGACATTTCATTTTTTATTTTATTTTTATTTTTAATTTTGCGACTGGAGGACGAAGCAGTCTTGCCGAAGTGGGCCACACAATCTAGGTCAATTATGAATCCTACCTTGTGATCACCACTAGGTATGCCTCACGTAATCCCATAAATTTTGCAATAGCCTCATCATTCTGAAAGGTGTCTAGGACTGGTGGCCCTGGTTGGTCTCAATCGATTAATTATGGATAAACTAAGGAAATGCCATTGTCAGCGTTGGTGAATTGAGGGGAGGATGCAGAAAGCATGCAGACGGATTCAGAGATATTGTAGATGAAATTATCATCATCAAATTCCACACCATACTCTATCCAATATTCCCCTTCACTTGTTTCATATTCGTTGTCAAAGTAAGGGGTGAATGACTGAGAGTCATTGTTGTCTACGTTATCTGGAAATTCAGGTGGTGGTCCTTGTATGTCATGGGGAAGGGAAATGGAACTGTGGCTATTTGGTGCCCGATTGATTTTAAATGTTTTCCAAAAATTTTGTTCAGAGGTAAGGTGTTCCTCCCCAGTTTCGATAAACAAATCATCGAGGCAACAGTCACTTAAGGATCTTTGAGAGCCAAATTCCCACTCTTGGGAGTCAGTTTCGGTGAAGGTTTCCTTAGTGGTCTCGACACTTTCTGAAGCATGCACATGCTCACTTGAAAGCCTAGTGGTATGTCGGTCATCATTGTCGGGAAATCCATACCCTAATCCAAGATACTTTGGTATTTTGAAAGATTCTATGGGCTCTCTTCGTCCAGTTTTATTTTTGCTTAGGCCACTAGTTCCATCATAGCCTTAGCCTTCATCATGTCATATCCCTTGCCATATTTCTTAATTGGTAATGGGGGTAGTTCAGTCATATCTTTATAGAGCCATCCTGTAATATCAGTCAGGTCTTCATTACTCGTCTCCCCATTTTATGAAAATCGTTTTTGGTGGAACTTTGAAAATTTCTTTGGGTTCCATTCTAAAACATGGTCGACCATAGACCTTCAAAGAATTGGGTATTGTTGTAATGCAATATGTTGTATGCAGTTTGAATTCTCCACAGTCGAGGTCCTGGATCTTGATAGTGGTCTCAACCTTAGGAAGTGTGGAAGATGGTGGTGTAGTGGAAGATGTGGATGGAGTGGACGTGGAAGATGATGCGAGTGTGGATGGGTCAACGTATTTAGAAGAAGAGGAACCAGGAGCTTCTTAGTTGATGGGCTCTCAGTTTGCAGAAATACCCCTTAGGTTGGTACAATATTGAAAAGGGTCGAGGTCTCCATATATGGTGATTTTTGTGCCGTCAAATGGGAATTTTAAGCATTGGTGATATGTGGATGGAACAAATTTTAAGGCATGAATCCATGGACGGTCGAGCAAGATGTTGTAAGGTAATTCTAGATCCAAGACTTGGCAAGTTGTATCCACAATGACTGGTCCTACTCTGATAGGAAGAGAAATAATGCGTCGTGAAGAGTGTTCTTCGTCATCATATGCTTTTATGACTATACTCTTTGTAGGGTCTACACATGCATCAGAAAATCCTAGAGCCTTAACCAGTTTCAAGGAGCATATGTTCAATCCTGCTCTGCCATCTACTAAAACTCTTCTGACCTTGTGCTTATGGACGAAAGTTTCAATGTGTAATGCATCGTTATGGTTAGTCTTGGGTGAATAGTAGTCTTGATCAGAGAAGGTGACATGGTGAGGTGTAGTGAGGTATCCCACCATGGTCTTAAATTGGTTGACATCAATATCCTTAGGGACTGACGACTCTTGCAGGGTTTTATCCAGTATAGCCTTATGCGTGGGAGATATGCGAAGCAGCTCGAGTATAGAAATTTGCAACACGGGATTTTTGCCAAGCTGGTCGATAAGGTTAAACTGACTCTTGGGTTGCCATTGCTTTGTGATCGTGGTGGGTTGTGATTGTCTAGGAGATGGACTAGGTATGGTGATCTTAGGTTGCCTAACAGGAGGCGGACCAGCTATGGTGACCTTGCCACTTCGAGTAGTAGCATTGCATTGGGGTGGTCTCTTAACTGTGATGGTATTGACACATTCATTATCAGTTCGGATATTGTTTATAGTGGTTTCACCAGAATAGTCATACTTGGCTCGGGAGAAATTGGCTTGATTATTGTTTATCTTTGGACCTGATGTGGAAGCATTATTAGAACAATGGTCTTGCAGTGGGTTCTTATGAATGGTATGATCTGAATTAGAGGCAAATTGTGGTCTACCTACCTCAATGATACGATTCTCAATAAGGTCTTGTACCAAATTTTTCAGTTGTCGACAGGAAGAAGTTTTATGTCCTTTTTCTCGATGATAATCGCAAAATGCATTATCGTCCCACCATGCTGGTTTGAATTGTCTTGGGTCATATGGTTTTGGTTCTTGAAGTGTGATGACACCATTCTGAAGGCATTTCTTGAGGACTTCCCCAATGGGCTCACCCAAGGGAGTGTATGTGCGACCCCTGGGGAATTGTCTCATCTGACGGTATTATCCTTGATTATTTTGGTTGCTTTGGTTGTTTGGGGGAACATTGGTAGGGGGTGTCAATATCGTTGTTGATTTGTTTTGTGGTTGAACCCCTTTTAGAGCCAGTACAAGACCCATAGTGTTTGCAGCTTTAGCATCAATGACACCGTCGTTGGTAACATGTTTATTTTTGACCCAGTACTTATTTTTGTCAGTGTAAGGATTTGCATTTGTGTTTTTAGGACCGTATCTTAGCTCCCCCTTTGCGATAAGGGCTTTCTCAATCTGGACACATTTTTCAACTAGGTCTGTGAAGGTTGTGCAACAATGCACTTGCAATGCATATTTTAAGGGTCCTAGAAGTGTTTGAACAAACATGTCCACCTTTTCCTTTTTGGGTATGTCAATGTGACAATGACTAGCTAGATTTCTCTATTTTTGAAAGAATGGGATGAATGTTTCACCAACATCCTCTTGCATGAGATTGCATAAGCTAGTAATAGAGGTGTCCATGTCAATGTTGTATGCATAATTTTTTATGAATTTTTGTTTAAGTTCATCCCATGTTTGGATATCCTTTTGAGTGGAGAACCATTCAAGGGCAGGACCTGCAAGGCTTTTAGAAAAAAGTCTCATCAGGTATGTTTGTTCATAGGCGATGTCCATACAGTTGGTTGCAAATTCGCGGACATGTTCAATGGGGTTTGTCTTTCCTCTGTATTTGGTAAAATTAGGTGACATGTACCCAAGAGGAAATGGTGGCATGTATAAGTTCATGTCGAAGGGATATACGGATAGATCATATGACACTTCTAATTTTTTTTCAGATATTTGTATGTTTTCTATGGTCTTCTCTAGACCCATCAGTTTTGCTTGTAAGGCATCGATTATAGGGTCATTTGTGGTCCCATACATAGGATTGATTGGTATGCCATAGGTCCCCATTTGTTGTGCGTGGATGTTGGTGTATTGTTGAGGTATGGGTTGTTGTGACATGTGTGATGTGTTTTGATTTGCGTGTTGTTGGTATTGAAATTTTGGATTGGGGGTATGTTGGTGGGTATTAATATGGGATGAATATGTCGGAATATGTCCCCCAACCATTTGGGTCGATATTTGGGGAATATGGTGACCATGAACATTTTGATGTGCGAAGGATGCCCTAGGTTGCATGTTTTGACTGTCTTGTGCAAATTGTTGGGTTTGTACAAGGGGAATGGTCATATTTTGTCCTTGGGAGGTGATGGCATTGGACTGTGTTGACGTGTTAACATTTTGTTGTTGTCCTTGAATAAAGATACGTCATTTACCTCCACCCAAAGGATTTTGTGAGATACCAATGAGAGGATATGACGAAGATGTACTCATGGTACTAGATGTAGTTGTCAATGGAGGATTTGTATGGCTTGATGATGTCCCCATGGCATTTACCGTAGTGGTAAAGAGAGGATTGGAATAACTTACCCACACTGCCGAGGAGCCAAAGGTGGTTCCAGCCGATTGTGACAGTCTTGTGGATATTGTGGGCACTGTGACGGATTGTGATCCTCCAATGGATGTGGCGTTTATTGAATTGAAGTTGTTTGGAATGTTGGAGGTAGCACTCATGGTCATTGTGACATTTTGTGAGGTAGCGTCAAAAAAGGTATTGCTCATGGTGTTTGGATGTTGACCACTATTGGACATGTTATGCGCGTTGTGGACATTAGGGTTAGGAGATGTTGATCTCAACGTGTTAATGTCGAATCCATGGGGTAACTTAGCTCCTTGACTTAAGAGTATGGCCAAATATCTGTCTCTGTCATATAGGACCATTTGTTCCATGAATTGGGACACCTCTGGGTCTTGTGTTGCTACCTCTAGGTTTTCCTCAAGTATTTGTTTGTATTCATCTTTACGTAAGAATGGTTCAAAGGGGTTGTTTGATGAGGATGGTATGGTCGTGAGAGGTTGATTATTCGTATTGCTAAATGGGTCGTTAAAAGTCCAATTTGGGTCATAAGTGGGATTGGTGACATTTGAGTTAGAATCTTGTCCAAAGTTTTCCATTTGTCTTTTATTTCTTTGGAGTCTAGTTTCCACCATAAAAGGGAATTGCTCAAATGAGGTAATGAAAATGATGACGAAATGCAAGGATGATACTAGCCTATGTTTTTTTTTTGTATTTTTGTATTTTGAGGGATGACAATGCAAGGTGGTGACTAAGGAAATGATTGATGCAAAATGACAAGGTTGTCAAAGCCAAAGTATCCAATGAGGACTAAGATGGTAATACTGACGAAGGACTAAGGCAATTAATGCAAGGTATAGGTTCAAAATGAGGACTAGAGGTGGACAATGCAAAGTCTAATTTCAAAAATGATGACTAAGTTTGGACAATGTTTGGAGAAAGGTTTGTTTAACCACTCTAAGCTTGACTTATGTCTCTATTTAGGTTATCAAAAGGATTTGGTAAAGGGACCAAATGACGAGTGAGCCTGCCTAACTAGACTGTTGAGTTGGAGGTTCTCACAAAAATGACAATGACCGAAAAAGGGAATAATGACTATGTCCCAAGATACCCTAATTTTGAAAACAACGTTCTTTGCAAAGTGAGGAGAGTTGGCCTAATCCAAAGTTTTTCCAAAATGAAACCTAAGGAAAAATGACGATTATGACGCCTAAGGAATGCAACTAAAATATGGGAATTTTAAACCTATGGTTAAAGTGCAAGCTAATGAATGCAAATGATGGACATTTTGAGCAATTTTGATTGTGGTTTCTGACAAAGATTTTTGGAAAAGATGTTTGAAAGTGGGCCAAGATGTCCAGACTTAGATTCTGGTCTAAAATAGAGTTTATTTTGTTAATAGGAAAATGCGTCGTTATAAGCAGCAAATGCGTCGCATCTATCAAATGCGGCTCTGGGAATGGAAAATGTGGTTCAGTTATGCAAATGCGGCTTTAAAGAAGTCAAATGCAGCTCAGTATTTTGAATGCAGCTTTAAAAAATGCGAATGTGGCTTAAGACAGGAAAATGCGGTGTTTGGAGTAGCAAATGCGGTTTGTCAGAGCAGATGTGTTGCAAAGTTTGTCGAATGTGGTGGGACAGAGTGAGTGTGGTTTGACAGATGCGTCTCAGGATGTTAAAAAGTCAATTTTTTGATGTTGTGGTTAAAAACCCGAATTATTGAAAGTTTGACTGTCTATTTTGAGATGTTGGAGTGTTGTTTTTTTTTTTAGTAACCAGCAAACACTTGGCAAGCAAGATATTTTCAAAATTAAACAAACACACATGAGAACAAGTACGATCCTAGGTTAGGCCATGACAATATTCGCTAGACTCCACATGGGTTTTCCCAACTACATATCAGTAGCTTGTGAATCTAGAAGCTTGGCTGCATGGGCTCCCCCTTACAGTGCACTATCTTCTCAGGCCAACCAAGCTTCCAACCCCCATGAAACTCCCATGGTAGATTGATCACCTCTACTAAAGACTGCGAAGACGTGGAAGGCTTCACACCGACCAGTGTTGTACTAGAAAATATAAGGTTTTGGGCTTACTACACAAGAGTTTTTAGTTCGGGACCTCCGTTCGAGTGGCTATACATGGGGCAAGAGATTAATCACCGATTAGGTGGCACTCCAGCCTGAAGAAGTTAAGTTCAACAGGGTTTATGGGAGTACAACTTTGTCCGTATGACACATCCGCACTCGTAATCTTAGGTTTTCCCTTAAGATTCACATTTATATACCGGTCGGGGCTAGCTTGGCTTTAAATCCATTTCTGGTTTGAGTCACGTTGGGGTGATGAAATCCCCAGGCAGCCCAATTTCTAGAGGCAATAATTGTTTCTCTTACACCCAGGATTGCATTACTGCGCAAGGGGAGAGGATACTCCGGTTATTGCATCAGGGTTTTATAACAAATAAAATGGGTCTAGTTTCTTGATCACCAAGTTTTCACAAGGTGAGAGCATAATCACCTACCATTTGTTCAAACACAATCAAACACTTGCAAACAAAGTTCATTTTAGTACACCAATGGAAATATTTTTAAACTAAAAATCACACACAAATGGTTTAAATGATAAATCTTTGACAAATGTAGCTGCAAAATCACATGTCAGTAGTTTCATCAAATGTCTTTGACCCGCGAAAATGCTAACGCCACATGCTACAAATAAAAATTAATAACACAAAAAACCTATGCTATAAAAGAAAACCAGAATGCCCAACAGAAAAGATCAAAACAGAAAAATAGAAAAAAAAATGCAAACAGAAAATGACAGAAACCAGGAAGCCAAAGGGAAGAAAACATTCACCAGGCAGATGCGTTGCTGCAGAGTGAATGCGTCGCTTTCTAACAAGCAGATGCATCACGTTTCTGTCAAATGTGGCTTTTCGTACTGCTAATGTGTCACCTGAGAGAGATTGCGTCGTTTAGGTTATCGAATGCGTCGCGACACATCAGATGTAACTCGGGAAAACTCAAATGCATCACTCCGTACCTATTCCTGCAAAAAAAACACACAAAAATGTACGAAACAGAGAAAAAAAAAATAGTCAGGTTCACCAATGTATCTAAGGGTTATTTTTGGATTGTTAGATTATCAAATCAATAAAGCATAAAACCCAAAAAGAAGCTATCAAGAACAAAGGAAACTAAAAACAAGAATGATAATACCTGTCATTCATCGAAGTTTCCTTGATTCACCTTCATAGCACCTTCTAACTTGATGATGGTTGCCCTCAGATCGAACGTGTGAGCAATTTGAAAACAAAGACTAAGTCCTACACAAGCTTTGAAGGATTTGGATTGTCTAAAATGAAATCAAGTCTCTGTGTCTATGACGAAATGACTCTAATTCCTAAGACAATTATGCCAAAATCACTAATAGAAATGCAAGTATATGAATATGTCTAAATGTCTAAGCGTCTAAGCGTAATTGAAATTGTGAGAAAAATTGGCATTTTATAGAAAATGCAATTTTGGACGGACGGACGAGATTAAAAGTTGGTGAAAGCCTAAAATCAGAGGACGAGATTTAATGTGACAATCCCTAATTAGGGTTAGGGCAAAAAAAATATTAAATGAGTGGTCAAGATGTCATTTGAGAATATCAAATCGGCGGTGGAGAATAAATGAGATGATTAGTCAAAAAATAAAGATTTTCGAAAATCAAGAAGATAAAGATTGCCCGATTTATGAGATTCGAAAAATCAAGAAGATAAGAGTTGAACTGAAGATCAGATTTGGAAAATCAAGAATCTACTCGATTGCTTGATTTTTGGAAGAATATTACCATTTTGAATTAAATTAATTCAAAATATGGATTTTGTGTGATAATAAATAATCGATTTTCAGATTATTTACTAAAATGAACCAACAGTCAAGAATGTAAGATCATTTTAAATAATTTTATTTATTTAAAATGAGGGAAATGTTAATTTTGGCAATTAGATAATTAAAGATAATTATTTAATTTAGAGGATATGATTAATAATTAAATAAATTAATAAATTCATTTAATTATGAGAATTAGTGACATTAAATAAATAAATGGAATTCATTTATTTAATAATCAGGAAGAATAAATGAATAAAGGTAATTAAATAAATTAATAAATTAATTTAATTAGGGGAAGACTTAGACAATTAATGACGTAGTTAATAAATAAATAAAATTTATTTATTTAATAATCATGAAGAATAAAAGGACATGAATTAATTAAATAATTATGAATTATTTAATCAATAGTCAAATCTGGACCAAGGACATAATTAAATGTCATAATTATGCTAGGACGAAAGTGGTAAAAATAGAGCTTGCAAGCCTAGGTCATTTGTATGTGTCTACACCCATTGCCAGTCATTTTAAAATATCTTATGTCATCTGGTAACATGTCCCTCAAGCCTAAGTACGGGTTTTCCATTTTATAAGGTTAAGTAAAGGATATTTTGGCCTTTACATCCTTTTCATTTCATGACTTAGAAGTTTTTGAGTCTATTATTCTCATCTCATCCTAGGGATCCCCTTCATTAAGAACAACTTAAGTGTACGTGTTTGAAGGTTTTCACTTAAGTCCTGACAGCCATTGTGTTCTTATCGCTCATCGCTGATTACTTCAAGAGTGCATATTTTGAATCAATGACGGGCGATGAGGTGATATTTTTATGCTATTGCTCATTGCAAATTGTTGCTAGAGCTCCTAGATCAAATGTACGATGAGCGACATCCTTTGTATTATTGTGGGATCGCTCATTGCGAGTGGTTTTCAAGTTTTAAAATTTGTAATAGCGATAAGCGATGCTCCGGTATTATGTTCTTATGTTCTTATCACTCATCACTGCTGATCATAAAATGATAAGTTTAGGATCAACAATGAGAGTTTAGGATCAGCGATGAGCAATGTGATATGATTTCCTTACATCGCGTGATTGCGAATATGTTTTAAATGTTAAGTTCCAGATTAGCGATACACAATGCACATTGTAAACTTTGTAAATCCTCTCATCACTAATTGCTCACAAAATGTATGAGGAGAATTAGCGATGAGCGACGGCCTTATGTTTTATTGCTCATCTCAAATTCATTTCAGAACTTCAGTTTTGAATTAGCGATAAGCGATGGTATTCTCTAAAAGGTTTTTCTTTCGCTAATTTGATGTGATCCTATGAGTGATTTATTTTGTGCCATTTATTTTATGCAAGTGTACGTGTCTAAATCTGGTGCCTCCACTACATCTCCCATCATTGATAGGATCCTAGGTGCAAAGTTTGAACTAGCAATGTGCAATGGAGGGACGGATGTGACCAAAGGACAGGCTGCAGAACCAAGAGTTGAAGTTTCATCGTGGGGATGTTTACATCGTTGATGAGGCCATAAGGGACAAGATGCATATGTGATAGGAGATGACTATTGATGAAAGGGAAACGTGGCAGAATCCTGAGGATTTTGAGTAAGACAAAAAAGAAAGCAACAAAAGGACTGAGGAATCGTTGATGAAGTTTTAAAACAAGATGATCCAATGAACTTGTTATCACCTAAAATTGCACCCTGTTGAACCTGATGTTCAACACCTCAGTGTAACATGGGAAGACCTCTAAAGATGTGGGTTTCTTGTAAATAGAGGTCAACCTCCAGAGAAGGTCGACTTCCTATGGTGGCAGTATCACCTAAACTATTGATCTTGTAAGGAAAAGGGAGAAGGAATGCATAAAAATAAAACTTAAATCCTATGGTGATACACCAAATTTAATAAGAAGATATATAACACAGTTTACACACACAATTTCAGTCAATGACAAAAGCTTAGTTGTACACAACTCAATCACATACATTTTTTGCATAAACATTTCATGAAAAGGTTCATATGGCTACACTCCTAGAAGGAAGAAATAACTTCACAACTAGAGAGTACTGCGTTTTGAACACATCTCACAACCTGCAAAATACATATTGCTCTACGAAAAGGTGCTGAAATAAGACATAACCATGAGGAATCACACAGTTTCACAAGCAGTTTCATCAATTATACGAATGCACACAATTTAATAGAGAGATTGAAAAGGTAAAGTGTTGATACTCATTGATTTCAATGGTGAAAGATTGATATACATGCCTGTCATGAGTTACAAAACTTAGCCTCTCTTCTGCAAAGAACTCTGCAAGTTACAAAAGAAGAAAAGCACCAGGTAAGAACTCTCTACAAAAAGGCAAAAATTCCATATATATGAGAACCAAAAGTGTCGCCCCTTTGTTTTTTTAAGGTTTACAAAATATCGGCCTCCAGAAAAGAATTCACCCTTAGATCTTTTTTATGAAATTAATGTTGTGTCCCCGCTGTCTATGTCAGAGAAGAGTCACTCCAAGAATGGCCCCCTTAATCTTTTGTAATGCATTTAATGTGCCAACCTCTGGCCTCTGTGTTCACTTCCGAACTTCCCTGAAGAGTTGTCTCGAATCCCCTAGAGCACTATCATTAATGTCTATCTTCCTTTTGCAAGTAGACCTCACAGTTGTCCCTGATGGCCTCTTCTTTCCTTCGGCCTTCCTCCTATTCAAAATCATCTGCATGTTGACTTCCTCTGCAAGCAACTTCAGACTTTCCCATTAGATCCCCACACCATGTTCACCGAGCTACTCCAATGCCTTTGATCCCAGGAAAAGTCCATGTCATTTGTGCTCTATTGATCTCATTCACAGGGGGATTCAAACAGTCAAATGGCTGATGGTTCACCTATAGTTCCCTCTGATTGGTTGAACATATGCCACGCAAGATCCCAGATGGTCAAAGGTCATTCAGCCAGAATCGCATGTCGGTGAGACACTGGTCGTGTCTCCCCGATGCGATCATACTCTATAGTAGCATCGACATAGCACACATCTGTCGGGAAGACTTCACAGCGGGCGGCAAAAGTCTTACCGATGTCCAAGATGGTCGCCCAAACTGTCGCTATTGGCTAGAGGTCACAGCGAGTGTAAGCCATTTGGCCAAAAGTCTCGGCAAGCCTCAAGAGTTATATCGCTATCATATAAACCATCGGCAAGACAAACATTCATCAGCAAGAGGTCATAGTAGATTTTATTAGCCATACCGATATCCTTTTTCATCGATGAGACCTCACTTGTCGGCAGAACATCATACTGAGTGCAAATCTTTCGCTCGAAGTCTCCCCGATCTCAAGTTTGTGAACCACTGTCGGCAAGAGATTACACCGAGGGTCCTTTTGTTTCGGTGAAAGCTCACTTCATTTCGAGGATACATTGCTTTGGTCGGTGAGACCCCATGCCAAACTCACAACTTTCGCCAAGACTTCCCCGTGTTGGTAGGACATCTCCCCGAGACCACCATCTTATACCGAAGGCACCATCCTTTTGGTGAGACATCATTCGGTTGCTGAGACATTACAGTGAGGCCCACCTTTTCTCCCCGTTGACATCTCTTTCCACCGAGACCTTCGTCCCTTCGATGAGACATTACCCCGAAGGCAAACCATTTCACCGAGACTTCCGCCATTCGGCCAGACATTACAACGAGCCCCAAACTTCTCCCCAACGCTAACCTTGTGAACGACTATCGGCAGGACTTCCTCGGTCAGGGAGAGATAGAAAACTCATGGCGACCAAAATGTCCCAATGACCTGAGGATTCCAAATGAATATAGCACAACATCCAGTCGGCAAGACAACTGGAGGGTCTCAGCGACTTTATCTCTGGGGAGTTTTGTGCCAAATTTGATCAAGGCATGCTTTCTAATAGACTTCCTTGTGAAATAGCATCAGATGGAGACCTTACCAATGAAAACTGAACACCTGCACACTGGGATCAACCCTTACAGGAGCCACATTTAATCCACTTGCCGAATTTAAAACATAATTTCCCTTGATTGAGCTCGTAGGTGAAAATTGGGTAACAGAACTAAAAATCATCGCATGAATACTTTCATTGTTGATTATACCCTAGAAGTTGAGGAAGATCAGTGATAAGCGATGAAGAGTATAATGGAATTTTCTCTCAATAAAATAGATTGGTCTTGTGTACTTTGTCAATATTTATGAAAAGCATAGATTAGGTTGGCGATACATGATGATTGACAGATCGCAACACTTGAGTTGGCATCGTTGTTTTCTATGAGAAAGTTGCTAAAATCATAGAAAACAAGGCTCATATAACCATGGATTAAGTTTTAAATGCTTTAAAATCGACAACCTAGATTCAAAGCCAAGTTGTCGAGTTATCAACTCGCTCGCATGAGAAGCTCTCGAATCATTAATTTTGCATGCTTCAAACTGCCTATTTAATACAGATTGCTTGTTGATCACCTTTGTCATAATTTAGTATGCAATAAATGAGAGGTGTGGGTTAGTAAGGAATTGTGTGAGTATTGATTATCTTGGAGTCAAGAAATAGACATTCTTGTCCTAGGCAAGTAGGTCTGCCATGGTGGTTCAAGAGTCTGAGAAGCTGAGTTTGTTTGAGTCCGAGGAAGATGCTCTTGAGGATGAAAGTGGAATGCAAGGAGCTCTTGATACACCAAAAGGTAGAATAGGACTCCAAAAATTCAAGGAGTATAGTGACAAGGAGAATTATCGTCCATAGGACCAAATAGTTTCAGAAGAATTAGTCAAACATAGAGAGAAGAGAATGGTGGAATATGAAAAGAAGGCAAGGAGAGAGATTGAGCATTATAAGGCTTATCTAGAAGGATGTAATTCTCCATGTGAGGTTTCTAATAACCCTTCAGACAATGAGGGTGACTATTATCCCCTCTCCTTGGTACCATCAAGGAATTCTGACAAGGAGGTGGTGATAGTTTCTCTAGTCCCACCATGAGCAAAACGTGGGCTGGTATCCTCTGAGGTTGATGACCCAGAGTGATGAATTTTCCCTTCTTCTTTTTTGATGAAACCATGCCCTTCCTGTTAGAATTGTCCTATTCAACACTCATGTGATTTCTTGCTTTGATTGTTGATGTGGAATTCTTCCGAGCTGGTGTGTAGGAGAAGTGCCAGACTACTTGACCTTGGGGGCATGTATGTTGTTTCTAGATGATATACAAGTTTGTGTTGGAGCTCCTATTGGAGAATCTTCTTTGGTTAACAAGGATGAGGATTCAACATGGTTGCAACAAACTCTACTTTTTGAGGAGTTGGCATGTCTTCATTCAGGGAATATGTAATGTGGTCTTTTACTCTTCCATTTTCCTTAAATGATTGCATGTAACTAACTAGGAATGTCCCAAATTTTGGTACAAATGAAATGAAATGTAAATGTAATTAAGCCTGATGCTTGTTGCTCCCTTGTTCTATAAAAGGGATATTAGGGCTTATTACATGGGTCAGATTCTAAAGTCTCAATAGGGTTTTAGGTGAAAGCTAAGTTCAGAAAAGGCACTTTGAATAATATATTGATAATAGGCTAGTAGTTTGTCTTGGATATGAAATCATGTACGTAGCAATTTTAAATAAGTTTTATAGAAATTATTGATATTGAAACAAATATTAGTCTAGAAGAAAATACTCTCCTATGTATGTTCATTACAAGTTATAAATGAGAAATAATAATGGTGTTATCATTTGTCTTCAGATATTTCATTTGAATGTATTACTCTATTTTCAACTTTAATTCAAGGAGTTAATTAAAATGCTTGAATAGGGTTATAAACTTTGTAAGGAATTGCTTAGGATTCATAAGAAGTAAATGTTGCAAGCACAGTGAGTTTTCATAAATGCAAAGCAGTATGAAAATAGTCTACCTATCTCTAAATTGAGTAATTTGCAAATTACTGATCCTTATATATTTGACTCCATTGCTCCAATTGATGAAACACTGGTCATTTTGTCAAAAAATATTGCATAAAATGAACAAATAGTGTCCCTGGCCTTCGACTTAAGATAAGACAATATTCAATTAAAATATTTCCAAGGATAGTATAGGTGGGATTATCCCCAATTCCTAGCAAATAGCTAGTCACTCACTTGAAAATGTGCCAAATCTTTAGTTAGAAGGACCCTATTTACAATAAGTAGGAATTAATCTGTGTATAAATGTGTCACTAATTGAATATACTTCACAAAAACACAATTGGGATCACCCTCCCAGGTTTCACAGAGCCTGAGGTGAAGGAGTAAGGACCATAAAGTCCTATGCTCATCGTGTTGGCCACTAACCTAGCAGTTCTTCATCATAGGAGTTGGCTACTTTTTAGAGAATTGCTTGGTTCTGCTGGAAAAATCACCAACACGGACCTAAAAATTAAGTTTATGATAGAGGAAAACTAGGAACCTATTAACAATTTGATAACTAAGGTCTTGAAATACACTAAAATAATAGAGAGATGACAAAGATAAATATAAAATCGATTAAGTTTAAATGAGATGGTAAAAATGAAAGAAAAGAGAAAGAGTACTCACAAGGAGTACATAGATGAAGCCTCCAACAATGAAATACTTTTAGTACTTGCACACATAAAAATAAGAGAAAATGTTGGGGTTGTTTTAGGGGCTTGCCTTAGTCTAACCCCCACATTGGTGTTTCCACCTCCATGGATAGCTAGATATGATTGAGATAGAAAATAGACAAGATAAATAAAGATAGACGTGCTAGAATAATATGCTAACAAAATAAATAGACAATACAATAAAAGAGATGTAGTTACCCTCCCTTTAGCAAAATAGTAATGTTGAAAGGAAGAGTTCAAGCTTGATAGAATGATTTAGAGTGCCTTATGAGAGAAATAACGTGCAATAACAATGGTAGAATGAAGTTGCTATGGTGTAGAGGAGCAAGAAAGATTGAGAGAATAGAGAAAAATAAGATAGATTGAGAGAGTGAATGAATGAGATCAATTGGAGAGCTAAAATAGAGAATTTTTAAAAGGTATATGCATGCAAAGGGTTGTCCCAACACATCTACAAGTTGCAGAGGTGTTACACTCATAGATAGGTGAGAAGTGTAATGTCCAAACAACTACTACAGTCATGAATCTTTTTGGAATGTTTGCATGACGCATTGATGTCTGTGTGACACACATTTGTTTGCAACAAAAGTTCATCTTAATGATTGGGAAAGAAAGAGCTAAGGATAAAATTAAGGGGATATTGAATTATCAAATTTAATTTATCTAAAGGGGAGGTTTATGGAATGTGAAATTGCATAGGATGCAATTTTCAACATTACATTTTCCCCCCACTTTAGCAAGCATATGTATTCTAGCATATTGAGCTAAAGTAGAAAGAGAAAGAGTTTGGATAGAATATACCTAGGATGAAGAGGGAACAAGTCTTCAATTTGATATATGTAATTGTAAAGCTGAGCCACGACACAAAGAGGACAGGGGTCTTCTATCCTACAAAGTTGACAATAAATTCACCACAAACATGTTAGGTGAAAAAGAAAAAAATAGACATGATAAAATTTGATCAAATATAAAGACATCACTAATAAGTATGGTTAGAAAGTTATGTTATGTTGGGGACTATACAACAAGCAAATAGGCTTGTGGTTACTGCAAAATGCATTGCATGACAATAAAAAAAAGACAAGTCTAGTCGAGTTGCCCCTAAGCTAGATGACAAGATCAAGATTTTTAGATATATTTTTGAAAAATAAGAATAATCATATATGATAGCCCCCCTTAGAATTATATGTGCTACACAAAGGAGCACAAGTCATTATAAGGAGAAGAAAGAAAAAGAGAGATGTTGTGGCATGCTATACATAGCAAGATGTATTAATGGAATGTTATCATGCGAGGGATAACACATAGAATCCACAACATCAAGAAACAACAAAAATAAAGAGATCGAAAGCACAAGGGGATCCAAGTATTTGGGGTCAGAAATGATCATAAATGTATGCATATATAATGTAAGTTATATGAACTATCATCACCCCCCAAGTAGATTGGAATGAGAAAAACAACACATGAAGACAAACAAAAAGTCAGGTCAACATGAAAAATAAATTTTACAACAAATAGAAGAATGATGAAAAATATAGAAGTTTTACAACAAACTTTCTCTCTTGTATCCAAGTACCTACAATGGTATCAAGGGTCCTCTAGGGGCGAGCACAAACATAAATAGACAAGTATGAGGGAACACAAACAAACACATAAAACCAATATAAAGATAAGAAGATGTACTACTCTAGTCCAACACCTCTAACAAGTCATCCTACTCCCAACCTAGATCATTAGAAGGGGAGGGAAGATGATCCTATACAGGGAGGACAATGAGAGTAGTTCCTATCGACTCACCTACAACAAGAGCCAAGGAGGAGGTTTCCTGAGCGTCCTCATCTATGAGCTCTTTGTGAGGCTAATGTCATTGACTTAGAAAGGATGGATGATAGAGTCAGAAAGTCCTCCATCGAGTCAAACATGCACTTCTCTATGGAGTGTAGTGACTATGCAGAAGGAGGTGGATGAGTTGGGGATTCATTGCCTACCTTCAAAGAAGAGATAGTGACAAACTCTAGAGAAGTAGGAGACTCTTCTATCATAAGAACGAAACAAACCATACTAAAATGTGAAGAAGAAGAAGAATTCTTATGTTTGTCCTTCAAGGTGAGGACATGTTTTGATTTTCACCTAAGAGGAGGATGTGGAATCCTCTCATCATAAATGGAAGAAGTGGAAGGACCCACAATATATACAACCTTTGTGTGATCCACATCCATGGGCTTCAGAAAAGGAGGAAGATTGAGTAGATAAGTGTTCAAGGGAGGCTCCAAAGAGGTAGTGATGAACACTTGTACTCACTTTAGGTGAGGTTCATCAAGATATGTCAAGGAAGCTGGAAGTAGAAATGGAGTAATAGGAGTAGCAACAAGAATAAGAATAGAGCTAGTAGAGACAAAAGTGGAAGGCTCACCCTCAGTCTTTTGCAAGGTATCATGTTCCTGATCCAATGCCCATTGATGACACTTATGCTCGCATGCAAGTTGATTTTGATGGTTATGACTATCGAGAATAGAGGCTTGATAAGACTCAAAGGTGCCCTACTCCACTAGAGGAGTAATCTTCATGGATGTTATCAATGGAAGATTAGGCTCCTAAGGAGGGATAGGAGGTGCTACAAAAATAGAGATTGGAATCTTATCCATGAGCTCCTTTCCCTTTTCTTCTTTGGAAGTAGGTGGAGGAATAAGAGGCCTTAGAGGCTGAGTGCAAGAGCAACAGAAGAAGAGCCAACTCCACTTGCATGCTTTCCCTTACCATATAAGGTGGGGTTGGGAATTGTAGGCAAGACTGAGAGCTGGAAGACTTGAGATTTATATTTCATCAATACGGATGCATTTCCTTTTCCTATGCTAGGCACAATAGAAGGAACTAAGGACACCACTAGAAGTTGTGAAATCATTGCCAAAGAAGGTCTATTTTGGAAGCAAGCTTGTTTGTAGCCTTTGAGGAGGAAGGTGTAGAGGATAAGGTGCATTGATGTGCACACATGGATTCCTTCATGGAAATTACATGAGATGAAATGGAAAAAAAACATTAGGGGCTACAACTCCCATCTTTCACCTAAATTAGGCCCTGTAGAATAAGTCTCCAAGAGGTAGTAAAGTTCCAATGGGAGCAAGCCAAAATGGTCTAATGAAAAGCCCCCATATAACACAGGGGATTTGTATCCTGTGTCATGAATTTATGCATTGTGCCATCATGAGGGTACTTCAAAAAATTTTGGACTATTGATTTGACAATATTCATGGAGACTAGCCATGGAATGCCTAGTTTTATTTTGAATAGGTCAGATTTAGGAATCACAACAAAAGGAACATCTAGGGACTTGGGTCTAGCCAGGATCAACAAAGAAATGGAACCAATAGGAGGTACAAAGAAACCATCATGAGTATAGATTGTGGCCTTTGATTCCTCATATTTTTGCTTGTGTAAGTTTTTGATGAAAAATATCTTCTTTGTGATAACATTGACCCAACTAGTAGGGTCAGCCATAACACCGGTCACGATGTTAATGCCTAAGTAGGGATGTAGAGAGGAGAGGGCTCCCTGTTAAGGGGGAGGTTGTGTGGTGTAAAAATTATATCAGGAATCTTATCCACATGATTCACAGGAGTAGGAGTAAATGAGACTGTTTTCACATACTCACAGTGGATGGGTTCAAAAGAAGTGGAAGAAGACATTATTAGATTGGCGAAATGAGAAGGGTAAATTTGTAGTTGGTTACTATCCTTGGCTACTTGTATAAATGTTTGAACTTTGTTTTCTATCATCAAGCCAGATGACACCCCTATCTATGTGGTCTTCGGCAACATATCAAAGACACACACAACATTCAATGTCATGGCTTGGGACTTGGTGATATTGGCAAAAAAATTGTGCATCATACTAGGTGGGATACGGTTTATCATCAAGTAGTGGTATGATTTTTGGGAGAGTGACTAATCCATCTTTTAATAGTTTTTGAAGAAAACTGGCATAAGATTCAGATAATTTTGTGAAAATTATGTTACCTCCTACATTGATCTTTTTAGTAGGAAGGGAAACCACATTCACTACTACCTTATTCTTTTTGGACTCTCCAAGAATAGACACACCTGCCTAAATATCATGATGGGAGGATGAGGAGGAACCTTGTACTATGTCATTGTCTATTGATAGTCTCTAAGCATTGTACACGGATGGGAAAAAGAGGGATAAATTTAATTAAGAGGAATTTTTCTCTCAATGTTGGCTACAAATTCCCCATGAACACACGTTGGACATCAAAATTAGGCAGGGAATGAGAGATCTAAGAAAAAAGAGATTGGTAGCAAGTAATAAAATTGGTCACCTTCTCGTGAGCCCCCTGCTTACAGTGAATGAGATCAATAAAGGTGACCTTCAGCCTAATGTTAGCTTGGAACTACTACAAGAATTGATTAAACAATTGCTCAAAGGCAAGGACAGAATTGTTAGGAAGGGAGAAAAATCATTCTAACATGGTGTCCTTAAGAGATCGTGGGAATAGTTTGGCTAACAATGCATCTTGATAGAGAAAGTCACTACACATGGCAATGAATGATGAGACATGAGTTTGTAGGTCACCCTGGTTGTTGTACTTATCAAATTTTGAAATTTCCACCCCTTAGGGAATGGGAACATATAGAATATTTAAGGCCAAGGGGATACTACGGTAATAGGGAACTTGCAAGGTGGAATGAGCAATGTTGGTTAGGTTGTTTAATTGTGACTGTATTCGACCCATATTTTGTAATAGGGTGTTTAAGATGTGATTGGATGGTAGAGGTGGGGAAGGTTGATTAGTCATGCTAGTGGAGGTTCAAGATGTGGATTCAGGAATCTCATACCTCAAAGGAATGTGATTCACAGTGAATCTAAGATTAACAAGGGGTGCAGTGTTTATGTTATTAGTAGAAGTGAGAGAAGGTATATAGGGATTATTATCCACCATGTGCATGGACACCTCTAGCATCAAAAGATTCGACTGTGTACCAATGATCTCTGATTGGGTATCTTGAGGGTGGCTAAAGACTATCTTATACAAGGGTACATGAGTCTCTACTATATTAGTTATTCCACAGAGCAATTCAAGACCTTTGTGGTCTAAGATAAGTAGATTCCTCAAACCACATAAAACCAAAGAAGCTTGAGTATATAAGTTATCTTTGTTTAGAAATTCCTCAAATTATTTAAGTCTTTCCTCTAAATATTGAACTTGCTCAAAGGAGACCCTAAGAGCAGATACATGATCTATAGGAGAAGTCCCAGATGGGGTATTTGATTGAGAACTCATTTGAACATCTATAGATGGATGAAAAAAGTGTGAGGTGTATAACTAGGTGACAAACCTATGGTGAATTGATCAAATTCAAGACCTTAATGAGTTGGATTGAACTGGTGTCTTGAACTCATGTCTGAGTGTTTGAGGCTTCTTCTTACTATGTGCCTGGAAGTTATAGACTAGATCGTGAAATTCATAAGAGTGTCACAACACTTGGTTCAATGAAATCCCAAACAAGAGAAAAGAAACCTTCAATAAGGACTAGAGAAAAAATGAGTTGATGTCGGGCTCACCAAAATGTAGAGGAGATTTGACACCCTCAAGATGATAGAATCTAAAGGGGAAAATATTCCTCAACTACCTCAAGGATCAAAGCTCGGTGATGGGATAAAATAATTAAGAGGTTTGTTTATATTTTATGTAGAATTAAAATGGGAGAGTTTCATGAATTGAAAGAGTAGGTTGAATAGGTCTTCTAGATAAACTAGCAAGCTCTCATACAAGGATGATAGTGTGGTGTGTAGACATCCTTGCAGTGCATTGACATCTCATATGAATCAAAAACTAGGTTTATGATAGAGGAAAACTGGAGCCTACTAAAATTTTGATAACTAAAATCTTGAAATACGCTAAAATAACAAATATATGATAGAGATAAACATATACTTGATTGAGTGGAAAGGAGATGGTAAAAATGAAAGAAAAGAGAAAGAGTACTCAGAAGAAATCCACGAATGAAGCCTCCAACAATGATATAATTTCAATACTTGCGCACATAGAAACATGAGAAAATATTGGGGTTGTTTTAGGGGCTTGCCTTATTCAAACCCCCATGTTGATGTTTCCACCTCCATGGACAACCAGATATGAGCAAGATAGAAAATAGACAAGATAAAGAAAGATAGACATGCTAAAATAATATGCTAACAAAATAAACAGACACTGCAATAAAAGAGACGTAATTACCCTCCCTTTAGCAAAATGGTGATGTTGAAAGGAAGAGATTGATCTTGATAGAATGATGTAGAGAACCTTATGAGAGCAAGAACATGCAATAAAAATGGTAGAATGAAGTTTATATAGTGTGGAGGAGCAAGAAAGATTGAGGGAATGGAGAAAAATGAGATAGATTGAGAGAGTGAATGAATGAGATCAATTAGAGAGCCAAAATGGAGTATTTTGAGAAGGTATATGCATGCAAAGGGTTGTCCTAGTGTATTTGCACATTGAAAGGGTGTTACACTTGAAAATAGGTGGGAAGGGTAATGTCCAAATGACTACTACAATCGAGAATATTTTTGGGACGTTTGTGCAACACGTAGACGCCTGTGCGACATGCATTCGTCTGCAACAAAATTTCATCTTAATGAATGGGAACAAAAGGGCTAAGGATAAAATTAAGGGGATATTGAATTATCAAATTTAATTTATCTAAAGGGGAGGTTAAAATAGAATGTGAAATTGCATAGGATACAATTTTTGACATTACAATAAGTAACCTAGCGTAATATCAACCAACTATCTTATAACATGGATAATTTGTGGGTTATTTTGTTTCCTTCCTGGATTTTTGAGGCATAGTTCCCTCATAATTATTGTGTATATGGGTACTTCCTTGATATCGTGGATCAAGAAAAAATTTACACAAACATTCTTTAATTGACTCAAGAAGTCAAATTTAGGTTCAAAGTGAATTTTTTGAGTAACAACCTCTCTGGGAATGGTGGTTCCTTGTTTGTGATGTTTTTCTATGGCTTGATTTGTTCAATTTGTTCATTTAAATGATCATTAGTTTTAATTGTCGGTTCCTCATCAGGAAGTTCTATAATATGAGGAGACAACAACCTAGCAAGCATTTTCTTGAACGTAGGTGGACATCACTAACCTTAACTTCATAGGTTGGGTATTAGATAGGTTTTTTAGCATAAGCACGTTGAACAAGATTGTTGTTAGGATTTGGTACAGGTTGAGCAAGCAATTTTGGTGCTCTTGGTTGTGTTGGAGTAGGTGTGGATGGTTTTGGCATAATTCCTAGTTGTTGTTGCAAATATTATTGTGGCTATGAGTAGCTAACATTTGGGTTTTTCCGCTATTAGTTTCCATGCCATTATGGTAGCCATTTATTTTGAAAGGATTCCCACTGTGGACTATAATTTGGGGATTGATATGGTTGTTCTTGCCACATCCCCTATTGTGGAATCCATTTATATGATTGAGCATTTGGCCATAGTTGATTTGGCATGTTATTCCAAGGTGGATTGTACCAGTTAGGGAAATCTGAATTGGTCCTAGGAGAAGAAATATTGTAATACAAAGGGTCTTGAGGCATACCTTGTCTTTTTTTCCATGGTTTGTATTGGGAAATGTAGAATATTTTCCCTTCATCTTCTAGGGTACGAAATTTAGGTTTTCCTTGTTTTTCTTCAAAAATATTGATAATCTTTTGCACTTACAGTTGACCCTTTTCTAATGACAATGTGGACAATATTTTGTGAGAGAAACCTTTGCTTCTTCTTATTTTTTTTATGTGTATAGTTTCCAACTGGGTTTCTATGTGTCTAATTATATCTTCCTTCATGTTTTATCGAAGGTTGTTGAGTTCCACCCTGGAAACACTTGAGAATTTTTTATGCAAGAAAAGGTTATGGCACCCCTAGTCTTCTTCATAGATGATAATGAATAGTTTATGCATATCTGAAAGTTTTTCTCAAAAGTTAATTGAGAAATATCCCTTGCTCCAAAAAGGTTCAATGCATCTAGGAAATCTTTGTTCACTCCTTGTAAAAATATTAGTTTTAGTGACTCTTAGGAGAGCCTATTTTGATGTGAATTTTTAAGGCAGAATTGGAACCTCTCCACATAATCTTCGAGGGGTTCTTCTTCCTTCTGTGACATTATGAAGATATCATCTCTTTTAATATCTCCTCCTTGATAATAATCTTGGTATTTTTGCAAGAATTTCTTCTTCATTATTTCCCAATTTGGCACTACATTTCTTCTTATCCCCATGAAACATCTTTCAATATGAATGAGAAGAGTTTCAATCTAAGAGCATCTGTGGCATGGTCATAACTTCTGCATAAAATGTCAAACTTAAATAAAAATGTATTAGGGTCTTCTTTGATTAAACCATGGAAATTGGGCAAGGCTGAAGGAAGTATGTTCTTCAAGGTAGCTTCCCATTCTTGATTTTTAATTGGGAATTAAAATGTAATAGGTTCAATCAGATTGTCCATTGCCTCATCTTCCATGGTTTCAAAATGTCTTATGGTGATTCTCCCAAGGTCTGGAACAACTATTGGTGTGAGGGGTATTTCTATATTGTTGGTTTCCTCAATCAGATCTTCTGATGGCGTTAGTTCTTCACTTGCACCAATGTCTTCAAATAATTCCTCTTGATTCTGGTTCAATAGGAGAAATCTTCTTAGAGCACCTCTCTATCATCGCATGTAATAGTAATTTTGAACTTAATAGCTTTTCCTACACATGGTAAGTAGTTCGAGATTGATTTGTAAATTTTACTAGTCCTAATTGTTGTAAATGAAAATTCCTAAATTAAAAAAAGAAATATAGATCAAATAAAACATGATTTAGGAATTCTAATCTTAACACCATCCCTGAAAATGACGTAAAAAATGTACAACTCCATCTATGCTCAATCAGTTAACATAGACAATGCATACATACAACTTAATGGGCCAATGATACCCTTATTAGTAAATTAATTATTCTATAGGTGCTTCATTTAATTTATCAACCAAGGAATTGTAGTATTTACATGATTTTGGCACTATATGTGTAGTTAAGAATCCTAAATCATCCTAATCAATTATGTATAGAAAAGTAACAAAAGCAATTATAATTGAAAGAAACTCGATTGAAATAACTCTATCTAGAAACATATTTAGATAAATAACAATTGTTGTAACTATAATAATTGGTACAAGTAATTATTCTTGTGATGATAGTAACTTAACGACTCAACTATGTTGTAGCTTATTGTAATAACAATTAATTATTATTCAACAACTCAAACTAATTGTAAACCAAGAAATACAATTTAGCAATTTATTCCATTGTAATTAATAATCTAATCTAATCTACAAGTAGTATTGAAAAACCTCAAGTGGCCCTTACTTGAGTTGTTGCAATCATACAATATCATTCTTCAAATCTTAACTCAAAGATTCGTGAAAAAGACTGTATCTATTTTTATTGAAAATTGAACAGATAAATTGAGAACAATGTATTGGATTGATAGAAAGAGTACGTATATTCAAATCTATTTTAACATAGAATATCTAGCTAGCTTGACCTCTCTCAAGATCAAACATATATACAAGATCTTTGAGAGTTTGATTATTTTTGGATTGATAATAAACTATAACGAGTTGTCGACTCTCCCAAAAACATAGGAATAGGACTAGGTCTTATTTTAAATAGTAATAAAAATCTAGTGAAGATAATAGTGTCAAAATCATATAAGGACTCTACATCTTTAAAGAAGACGATTATAATTGAAGATGTGCCTAACAAGGTAAAAATTATTGCAAGCCATAACCACTATTATTACAAGTGTCTTCTTTCCTCCATCACCTAATGATAACATAAAGTAAATATATAGAGTGATCCATAAATAAATCATGTACACAATCTGTGACCATTCTTTGCATTGGCCGCGGAAAACTACATGTGTTGTAGGTGATCATCCTCTTTTGTTGTGAAATACAAACATCCTTTTGTTGTAGGTTGATAGTCCCTTTGTTGTGGGTTGATAGATCTTTCACTATAGGGTTTAGTTTATCTCAAGGGCATCTTTTCATCATTAGTAACCATAATTAACATAAAAATATTAAATTTCATAGACATTCATAGGTTCACGCAATCATTTATCAATACAATATATAATCCTCAATGTTTTAAATTCTTAAAATAAGTGGAAAGGTATGGGAATGTCTTTGAAACTAAAAAATATTATGAAAATTATGAAACTAAAACAAAGAAAATAGGACAATTCCAGGGCTCATCAAAATTGAGGTCCCATGTAGAGCAACATGACATAATAATACGTTGGAGGGCTTGTGATGGTGCATGAATAAGGATTCCATGTTTTTGGAAATCAAGGCATTTCTTAACATATTGATAGGTGTTTGATTTTATGGTAGGCAATATTAACCTATGTGAAGGAGCTTCTTGGCTAAGATCATGTCATTTGTATGAGCATCACAAATACCATTATGGACAAGGGATTTACATTTGGTGGATGATATGTCAAGAGGAATGGTTTGGTTTTGAAGATAGGAAAAAAAGTCATTGTAATAAGGAGTGTTAAGATCAATTTCACATATAATGCTAGAATTTGGGAGATCATAAACAATATAAAGCATTTTTCTGAAAGTAAATGATACTCATTATATTCATCATGCATATCTAGAAGAGTTATAATGGTTTCCATTGCATCAACAACTTTATTATTGATATGATAAACTTTCTCAAAAGATATATCCAAGAAGTATTGTTTGAAACTACTAACCATTTGTTTATATGGAACACATTTGTAATCCTTAATAAACAACTCATCATTAACCTATTTTACTATCAAAAATTAATCTAAAGAGACTTATAAGTGTTGAATGTGTCATTTTACTACTATTTTTACATCAGAGATCAATGCCTCATATCCTACTATGTTGTTTATACAAGGAAAGCTAATATAGAATTCCTTTGTAATGAAATTTCCTTGGGGGTGATGAAAAGTATGCTAGCACCTTATCCATGTGATATGAATGATCCATAAAATAATAATGTCTTTTTTTTGGATTCTTCAATGTGAAGGATGGATTCATTTGGAAATTCTAAAATCTATGTTTGAAGGTTGATAGTCTTGAATGGAAGCCTCTACTAATTGGTTTGCTATAACTTGACCTTTGATTAAATTTTGGTTGACATAATTAATATAAAACTCACTAAGGAGCATGAACTACTTCATCATTTAACTTGAAAAGGGTTGCTTTGGACAACAAATATTTAAATGGGCCAATTTTGGCAATCAAATGAGTGGTAGCATTAAGCATATAATGTCAATTTTTTTTGTGGCAAACACAACTACAAGGCAAGATTTCTCCATGGATGAATAATTTAGTTCACATCCAACCAATATTTTGCTAAGGTAATAGATATAATTCTCTCTTCCTTGAAAATTATGTTGAGCTAAAAGGGCACCTAAGATATGTTGTGTAACTGAGATGTATAACAAAAAAGGCCTATCTAGAGTGGGTGCCACCAAAACTAGAGAATTGGACATGTGTTCCTTGATATGATCAAATGTTTTTTTACATGATTGATCCCACTCAAAGCTAACATTCTTTTGAAGTAGATGTGAAAATGGATGACACTTATCTACTTATTGGGCAATGAATCATATGATAGCTTGGAGTTTCCCATATAGACTAACTAGTTCTGTAAGGCTCCTAAGAGGTGGAATTTCTATTATTTCTTTTAATTTAGTTGAATCTACCTTTATTCCATGTCTAGAAACAATGAACACTAGGAGCTTTCCTAAAGTGACTCCAAAGACACATTTATTGAAATTCAATTTGACTTTAATATACTCTTCGAGCCTTTGAAAGATATGGATCTACAATATAACTAGGCGACTTTTCTTGAGTTTTGACTTTCCTATGATGTCATCCACATAATATTTAACAATATCATACAACATATCATGGAATATGATATTCATGGCCCTTTGATATGTGACACCAAATTATTTAAGACCAAATGGAGAAACTTTATAACATAATGTTCCCTATGGGGTGATAAAAGTTGTCTTGTCTTGGTCTTTAGGTGATATCTAAATTTGGTTATATCTTGAAAAGTCATCCATAAGGGATAACATCTGGTGACCAAGTTTCAAATCTACAATCATATCAATATTTGGAAGTGGAAAATCATCTTTGGGGAAAGCCTTATTGATATCTCTAAAATATATGCATACCCTAATTCCTTTGGTTGGCTTTCTTATAGATACTATATTAGAAACCCACTCTAGATAGTTAATAGGCTAAAATAATCCAACATCTAACAAATTTTGAAGTTCTTCCTTGATTAAAAGTGCCACCTTAGGATGCATTTTATTAGCTTTTGACAAACTGGTTTAGCATTAGGGCTTACCACAAGGTGATGGACAACCAAATATGGGTCTAAGCCAAGCATGTCAACAAAGGACTAAGAAAATATATTTGGATAATTTATAAGTACCAAAAATATGTTTCTTTAACTTAGGGTCTAAAGCAGATGTTTTTGAAATGGAGGGTTTTGGGTTCTTTTTTTTCAAATGAGGGTTCACCAATAATTTACAATAAATAGAAAGGGAAAAATGGGGTATAATGCACCTATCTCCCTCTATCTCATTAGGAAAAAGAGATCCCTTAAGCCAAGGTTGACTTATAGCCCTTGGTGAGTCAACCTTGAAGGCGATCTTGTTGTTTTCCTTATGATCTAGGATGGGGCAGATCTGCTAAAACAACACTTTTGGGAGAAAGACTAAAAATAGAAAATAAACCCAAAAATGCAAAGTAACATATGAAATCAATAGATTAAACCTTAATCTAACAAAACCTACAACTTTTAGACAGATCTGAGAAGGTTTAGTATTTTTGCACCTTTCATCAAAATGTTGTTGTTGATTGTCCTCTAGGACTCATTCGCTTAATGGTGAATGGGTCTTTGTAGGGCTTTCTGAAATCACTTTTTGGGTCCTCTAGTCCTATTTCTGCACTCTCGAATTCTCAAGATTTCACAGTCAAAAAGTTAGAAATAAAATCTATAGGCGAGTTTTTGTGGCTTGATGAAAATTTTGATAACTTTGCAATTTTTCTCTTTTGATAGATCTTCAATCCTTCTTCAACCTAAGATCTAAAAAACACAAAAGAGAGAAAAAAATGTTTGTTTTTGGTGAATGGGGGTTTGCCTTGGTCAAACCTCATTTTGGTAATTAAACCTCAAATTGAAATAATGAAACATGGAAGGAATGATGAATGAATAAATGTTATGTTGCAACTCACCAAACCCTTGAAGGACTGCAACTTAGTAGATCTCTCCAAGGTCTTGAACTTGCATGAATGGCTTGATTGATGATGTGATCTTGATGCTTGAAATTTGACTTGAATGCTTGAAATCTACATCACAATGTTAGCTCCAAAAACATGCATGATGCAAATAAATTTGACATGATGCTTGAGATCTTGAATGCTGCAAAAAATGCTTGAGAAATTTTCTCTTGAACACCTTTGACAATAATCTTAGCTTTAGGAATGCTTGCATACAAAATCTATCTTGTTCTAGGATTTGAATTGATAAAAAGACCTTGCTTTTGTAGACAATTTTCCAGCTTATTGAAAATTAAACATTACAAGCTAACACTTGAATCTTGTATTTAGGACATTAAGATACCGCCAAAAACATGTTTAAAATTTGGAATTGTGATCTTAAGAGTGACCCATTCGCCCAAGGGCGAATGGGTCCTAACATAAATAATCAAGACCTATTCATTTTAGGGTGATAAAAATAATAAATGCATTAATTAAATCATTTCCCTCTTTTGAAAATTGCAATTAATTAGGCTTGTAAATACAAAATTTAGGAAATTAGAGGCTTAATTAAGCTCAATTAATTAAGGGATCCAACCATAAAGTTAAAATGTAAAGGAGTACATTTTCTGACGCTACAATTATCTATGTCAAATTAAGTGTCTCCTCTATACCCAAATTTATATCTATAACTTCCTCAATAAGGAGTCGTGAGCCATATTAAAGAGGAGAAGTAAACAATGGAAGGTGAAGCTCACTATCAATGGGCGTATATGTAGGTTTTGATGGTTCTTGTAAAAGGATTTCTTGTTCTCCTAAGTATGTTGATGAATTGAGTACGATTTTAGAACCTTTCTTATGATCTCTCAATGAAATATGGGTAGAAGACTGCATAATCTCTAAAATGACATCATCATTTTGAAATGTGTCCAAAGTAGGAGGATCATGTTGCTCCCATTCAATGAGTTTGAGGTATTCTAGATCAAGGCGAATGGTAAAGATGACATTATCATGGAATAAATTTGCAACTGGAACAAAGGGAAATATGGTTCTAGGCCCTAAATGCAAAGAACCTAGGATGTAATGGGAGACCCACTTTTTCCAAGTTTCATTAAAGAGGGAGATCAACAAGATGAATATATTGACTATCAATCATGAAGGTGAGCCAGTCAGACCTGGATCTCCTTGTTTTAAGCCTTAGAAATGGATTGGAAATGATTTGAAATGATTAACCTAATTGAACTATATGACCTAATATGATAAATGCAATATTCTGAAAGCACACATTCTAAAATAGTAAACTGCAAGCAGATCTAAGGAGTACTGGAGATTGTGCACTTGTCATAAAAAGTTGGATGTGGCATGCAGAGGAGGACATAGACACCTAGGGGCTTATGGGTCCCTGATAGGGGGTCCAAAAATTGATTTTTTAGTCCTCTTCAATGTTGGATCTTCCTTGCTTGAATGCTTGAATTCTTTGGAGATCTACAAAAGTGTTAGCCTTCACAAAACATGAACATGAACACATATAAACTTTAGCATGATGTTGGATCTTGTATTTGTTTCTATAATACTCTGAAATGTTGCTCTTAACTTTCTCTTGATGATAGTATTTTCTCACGAATTCTTTTTCTAGTTCTTTGCTTTAAAATGATAAAATAACTAGGTATTTATATGTAATTATTCTAATTTCCAAAAAATAGATTCCAAAAGTCGACACTTGAAATTTGAATTCTAAATGTTAAATTTTGCCAGCAACATATTAAAAATTGGTCTTTGGAAAGATAGGGGGACCCGTACTCTCGTGGGTGTATGGGTCTTGACCCTATCTGCCAGGACATTTAGTGTTGGGATCAAAACATTAATTGCTTGCATTTATTCGTTGCTTGCAATCCTTCAAAAATTGATATCGTTGCTTGCAATCCTTCAAAAAATGATAAAAATGAGCTTTGGAATGCATAATTTTAGGAAATTAGGGACTTAATTAGGCTCATTAATTTAGGGGGAGCAAAACATAGTGTGAAATTGTTAAGGATGACAATTTTTGACACTATATTTAGCCCCCATTTTAGTGAGAGTATAAACTTACACTCAGACTCGCACTAAAGTAGAGAAATATATGTCAAGAGGGGTTCAAATGTACAAATGTTGAAGATATAGGATGACTAAGGATCAAGGGAGATGGCCAAGCCAACATAAGCACAAAGGAACACACACATGTATGAAATGAAACAAGATAGCATACACAAACATACATGTCAAAAAACATGAAGCATAGATGATGGAAACACATGACATGATGGAATATAAAGATGACAACAAAATGAAAATATACACGATGTAAACACAAACAAGATACAAGAAAATTACATAACAAGAAACACACAACAAAACACAAGGTTAGTAGTAAAGATTTGAGTTGGTAAGGCAAAGAGACCTCAGTCTTAAATTGTCTCAAATACCAAACGTCATCCCTCAAATAAATGTTAGCTCACATGAGGACTGAAAATTTGTGTTATGCCACATCACTCATGAAACATATGGCTCTACTGGAAAGAAAGTTGTAATATGCTAGGTGGCCATGTTAAAAGGATATTCATGATTCACACCATAGTAAGGTCTGATATTTTCCATGTGAATCATAAACTAGAAGACATATAGGCTAGTGAAGTTGGATATTCACTAGGTGAGCCCCCAAGACAGGGTAAAATGAGAAACACACACTAGGTCTACAAGGTGTGCCCATAACAACCATACCAAGATTTATACTCTTCGAAAACCTCGATAAGGTGCCCCAAAGTGCTATATCAATGTGTCACTAATTTCAAAACCCATGAACAAAGTGAAGCAAAAATACTGAGGTTTAATGTCACAAGGGATGAATATGATAAGGTCTAACATCGCTGGAGATGAATATGAAAAGGCTTAACATCACGAGGGATGAATATGAAAAGGTTTAATATCATGGGGGATGAATATGACAAGGTTTAACATCATATAGGACAAATATGACAAGGTTTAATGTCACAAGGGATGAATATGACAAGGTTAAACCTCAGGGGATGTTATAATAACATCACCACAAAAGGTAACAAGCAAAGGGGATTTACTTAATATATGAAGGTTACACCTTAGGGAACATCACACATAACGTCACCACTAAGAGAGTACTAGTCAATGAATAGAAAGTCACACCTTAGGGCATAACAACCATAGTATCACCACCAAGAGGAACGTCATATGCCAAGAAGGGTCACACTCTTATGGGACATCAAGTCCAATATCACCACAAAGGAGACATGTAACATGGATTAAGAAGGCCACACTTTGGTTGAAAATGTCACACTTCCTAGGAGATGTATGCTATCATCTCTAAGAAGGGAACATCTCCTATGTAAGCAATGAGCGGGGGACTATATGCCCCCCCTTAAAATGTTAGTTTACCTGCTACACTAACATTTTAAGGAGATACAAATGGATCCCTTGGTAGAATGAATACTCCTAGGAGATGGGTAACTAACCCCATTTCCCCCCAAGTATAGGGAAAAATGTAAGCCCAATATGGTGCTCCTTGCAAGATAAAATATGATTGCATAAAGCCTAGTTTATACCTCCAAAAATGGTGGTGAATATGTTATGATACTAAAACTATCACATGGAAAGGAGCACAAAAAATGTGTTAATCTATTACATCTTCAAATTAATCCCCATAAGGATCATATTCTCTTAATTTCTTCTTTAAAGCACGACATTCGTTCATGAGATGTCCAAGTATTCTATGATATGCACAATAAGACATGTTTGTAATTTTACCTTTCTTATCTTCTCGTTCATGGATAGGTGGTAATGTAATAACTCATAGGTTGAGAAGTGTGTCTAAGGTCTTTTTAGTCTTGTTTATAGGATGTAGAAAGGGTAAATTTTTAAGTTCATATTTCTTGGTTGGTAGCCTACATTTTTTTTGTAAAATTGGAGGATCTTGGTAACTTAATCCTTTGGTATCTTTTGATGGTATTTTTCCAAGAGAGGATGGATTTCATGCTCATTCTTAATGTCACATCCTTGCTTTCTCAAGATCCTAAAGCCTTTTCCATAAGTTTTCTCCAAGTCATTGGGTGTGTTTGTGACCTTATGTTCATATGATGGAGAATTAGTTGATGTGCTTTTGATAAGGTTGTTACTGGTAGGTATCTCCATGCATGTTGTTTATGGTATGCCTTGTGATTCAATTTCAATATGTAACAAAGTGAATGTTTCAAGTAGTGGCATGGCAGGATTGTGTTGGTATGAGGTAATAGGCCATTGCATTGAGGGATAAAAGGATGCATTATTCTCGAGGTTACATAAGGAATTTTATACAAACTCATGCATGCTCTCTTCGTCTTAACCTAGGACATCAAAAAGAACTGTAATAGGAGATGACGTATCATGAATGTCATTATTAGAACTAGGATCATCACCAAACACATAACTTGACACATCAACCAAAGATTTCAAGGACATCCAAATTTTACCCAAACACATATCCATAGTGAAATTTTGCAATGAGGATGTTAATCCACGAGTGAAGAACAACTATAAAATAACTTTGAACAAAGGCTCCTAAGAGTATTCTGTCACATAAAGTTGACCTATGCCTAGATAACAAGACAAAGTCACCCAAGGGCATTGGAGTCTTGGTCAGGGGTTTTGGAAATTCAAAATCTGAATGTGTATTAAACTATTTAAATATTCTGATTCTACTTGCAAAAAGTTGTAACAGAAAATTATTTCCAAAAATTTGCTTAATTTATGCCAATTTGATGCAAAATGAAAAAATGCAAATATGCATCAATAATGTTGAAGATGTTTAAACAAATTACAAATGAAAATTTTAGATCTGAAATGCAATGATTTATTGATTCTAAAATGCAAAGGCCTAGAAAATAATGATTTTGATGCAATTTTTAAACACGAACAATGCACTTTCTTTCAATTTTATGAACTATATGCAATATTCCTAAAAACATGCAATTACTAATTCCAAGATAGAGACCCATAAGTAAACAGACTAAGAAGATAGAGACAAAAAATTGTAAAAAAGTTTGTTGATGTGCCTATACAAGGATAGGGTCACCCAGGGGCATCTGAGTCCTTGACAAGGGATTTTAAAATTGAAAAGCCAAGTTTTAAAGTTGTTTAAGGTTTTTGTTTCTATTTGCAAAGTGGTTTCACAGTGACTATTTTTCCAAAATTTCTTAATGCAAGTGAAATGCAATTGTATGACAATGTTTGAACAAAAAATCACACTTTTGAAAGCAATTTTGAATTCAAATTTGATCTAAATGATTAAAAAAACCCTGATGCAAGCTATGATGTAATATTTTGAAATTTTTATGACTTTTTGATGATGCCAATATGAAACCCTAAATAAAGGATGCATAACAATGCAATACAAAACCTAGATCTAGGATGATTGAATGCAATTTTTAGAAGGTTTATGATGTTAAGAGGTCGGGTTCACCAAAATGAAACAAAGGGAAAATATAGTTCTAGGCCCTAAATGCAAAGAACCTAGGATGTAATGGGAGACCCACTTTTTCCAAGTTTTATTAAAGAGGGAGATCAACAAGATGAATAGATTAACTATCAACCATGAAGGTGATCCAATCAAACCTGGATCTCCTTTTAAGCCTTATAAATGGATTGGAAATGATTTGAAACGATTAACCTAATAGAACTATATGACCTAATATGATAAATGCAATATTTTGGAAGCACATAGACTGAAACAATAAATTGTAGGAAAATTTAAGGAGTACTAGAGATCATGCACCTGCCATAAAAAGTTGGATCTGGCATGCAGAGGACACAGATTCCTAGGGGCATATGGGTCCCTGATAGGGGGTCCAAAAACTAATTTTTCAATCCTCTAATGTTGAATCTGAACTTCTTTTTTTCTCTGATTGCAGAGTTGTCAGAATGTCGCCAGGTAATTTTGTAGGTGAGTTTCTATGGATTGAAAATTTTTAGGGCTTTGAATGCAACAATGGACAACTTGTCTTCAATCCTGTTCAAGAATATAACCTGCACATTCACAAAGAGAGGAAATGTTGGGTCATTTAGGGGCTTGCCTCAGTCAAACCCCGTGTAAGTGTTTCCACTTCCACAATGACAATGTTAATGATATAAATGATAATTGAAAGGAAGGAATGATGGAATCACAAAGCGATACAACTCACCACCCTTTAATGGCTTCCTTGAAGGATTGAAGTCATGCACATCACCTCAAGGATTTGGATCTTGCTTGCTTGAATGCTTGAATACTTGAATACTTTGGAGACATACAAAAGTGTTAGCCTTCACAAAACATGAACATGAACGCATAAAATTTAACATGATGTTGGATCTTGTATTTATTGTTATAATGCTTTGAAATTTTTCTCTTGACTTGCTCTTGACAATAGTATTTTCTCATGAATGCTTGTTCTAGTTCTTTGCTTTCAAATGATAAAATAACTAGGTATTTATATGTAATTGTTCTAATTTCCCAAAACATAGATTCCAAAAGTCGACACTTGAAACTTGAATTCTGAATGTTAAAATACCACCAACAACATATTAAAAATTAGTCCCCGAAAAGATAGGGGGACCGATATTCCCATGGGTGTATGGTTCCTATCCCTATCTGCCAGGATATTTAGTGTTAGGATCAAAACATTAACTGTTTGCAATCCTTCAGAAAATGGTAAAAATAGGCTTTGGAATGCATAATTTTAGGAAATTAGGGACTTAATTAGGCTCATTAATTTAAGGGGAGAAAAACATAGTGTGAAATTTTAAAGGGTGAATTTTTTTTACACTACAACAAGCTCTTCAAAAGGACAAGGAATGATACTTGCTTCCCTATCGTCAAGATTAGAAGAAGTGTGCCTGGCATTATTAAGAAAATATATAAGGTCCCCAACAAAGTTTCCAAAATGCAATGCAAAAGATTTGAAATGAAAAATAGAAATAAACGAGCATGCAAGTTCCTATTCAAACCAAGAAAAACCTCTAGATGGAGCTCACAATGAAATTCAAAACAAGACAATAACATAAGAAATAAACTCAAAAGTTATCATACACTCCATTATGATTTGATTTTCTTCTTGATTGGTTGATATGTAGATGTTCCTTTTCTCGAAGAAACCTATTTGACAACATGTACCTAGCATAAAGTGATGATGGATCAAAATGAAGGAAAGAATGCCTGAATTTATAGAATTTTGGAAGGAAGAATGGATGGTCAAGATTTGATGGTGAGATCAATGGTGGAGGATGGTTGAGAGGATTTCCATAGGATTAAGGGGAGGATGGAGGGTGTAGATGGAGGTTGTTTGATTGTGAATGGCTAGAATGAACTTAATAAATTTAGTAAGTGGTTGTGATCACGAGGAAAATAAGGGTCATGTGATCTTGTGGGGATATATTCTTGGGTTGGGTTGAGAGAATAATGGGACCATAAAGGAAAGTGTTCTTAGGTTCCCTTTATTCTTTATTCTTTGAACTTGTTGAGAGAATATAAGAATAATTAAATAATATTATTATTTAATTATTTAGCCATGTGTGAGATGGATAATAGGTGGAAGTGATAATTATTTATTGATTTATTATTAGGTGAGATGGAAGAAGGGGATGAATTAAATAATATGATTATTTAAGTGATGGAATTTAGGTGAAGGGGACTAGACTAAGTGATATGTTTTATTGATTGGGACTAGGTGAATGAATTGACTAGGTGATAGGGTCTAGGTACACTAGGGGAATTTCTAGGCATCTACACATGGCAATGGGGTGAACCCTGATCAATGTTTGTTGATCATCAAATAAATAAAATCCTCATCAAAATTATAAAATAATGGCCAAAAAAACTTTCAAACATTATTGCAAGAAGATCCACCACTGTAAAAAAATTCAAGAAATCACCTAGAAAGTGCAAAAAATGTGTTGCCAAAGATAAAAATCCACTCGATTTTGACATATGGATAGATTTAGAGAGCCATACAACATTGTATAATATATGGACTTGTACAACTATATGAATTTCAATACATGAAAATCTATGTCCATAAGAAATTGCTTCTTTTGCAATTGCTTGAATTTCAACATTTAAACAAGTGATCTTTAGATTTTTGGGCCCTCTAAACTCAACAATGAGGTTCATTTGGCTCCATAATACACCAAAATTTCACCCAAGTCCATATATCTCAAAAAATAGAAAGGAAATTGTATATCTAGAGCTCTAATACCATGTTGGAGTTGATTCTTCAACCCTACAGCTCCCAAGGATCACCTATAATCAAACACCTATCACAAAAATGGAGAAAATCAAAACTATGGATGCCAAGACTTGATTGATCCAAAAAATTAATGAATCATTATATAATTGGATCAATAAAATTATAATAAAAATATTTATAATAGGAAAAATAAAAAAACAAAAAGCAACCCTAAAGAAACCCTAGTTGAGGATAAGACTAGACCATGACATGTGTGCTCATCCTATGACTTGAGACACAAAATTCAAATAACCTAAGCTTAAGTAATTAAATAGTTAATTAGGTGAATACCCTTTTTCTCTAACAACATATTGAATCAACTTTATATGCTATTCTTATATGTAATCCCATTTTATTATGGTGGGACCATTAGGTTCTCTTGATATGTAGATTGTAATTTCCAATGCTTGGTGGGTTCTTTAGACATAGGGAATTGGATAGAAGTCAAAGTGACTAGCATATTTGAATTAGCTAGTCTTCTTGGTTCTACTCCTATTTTTCTGCCTAAACATTGGATAATGGAACTAAAAATTTGACACTTGTGATTATGCACTCTTAATAAAAATACCAAACCACTCTCTTCAATAAGGTATCCACATTCCTTGTGTTTGCACCAAACTTGCTATGGTGCAATTACAATAATAATTTAATATGAAGAAAACTCAGTTCAATGTAAATATCTTTTTTTTTCTAATGATAATTGGGTGGAAATAGTACATCAGTGAACACATTTTCAATTCTTATTCATTCAAACATATGTAAGAATCAAGTAAACTTCTAAAAGGAGATATGTATGACAAATGTATGATAATAAGGGTAAATGTAAAGATGATTTTGTAGGTTCCATTCTAGTTGGTATGTCTCTTGATTGTATGATCACCTCTTGTAGAAATAAGGAAACATTGCTATTGCACCACACACACATCATATGTAGCTCAAAATTTGCACACTTAAAAAATTTACAATGGAATAACACGAAGCTTGCTATTGGTTAGTATAGTTATTTGACAATTACTTACTAGGAAATGTCATAAATGCCTATAAATCAAAGGATGCATTTGTTATACAAGAATGACATAACATGCTAATTGAATTGTTACTAATATATATGAGACTTGATAAAATCTTGTGAATCTATCAACAAATTACAACAAAGAAGCATTAAAAAATAAAAGTGTAGTTCTAGCAAAGAAGCAAAATAAAATAAAAGAGGAGTTCTAACAAAGAAGGAAAAAAATAGATGAAATGTTGTTGTAATAGGTTCAAAACTTACTATTAGAATCTAAGATCTGGTGAAGAAAGCTTCCTCCTCCATAGTCTTTCTTGAAATTGAATACTTTTCTCTAAAACTTCATAGCGATTACTGATCATGACATTTTTTAATTTAAAAAAATCCCTAGACGAACAAACAATTTATTATTTAGTTGATCAAAGTTATTGAGAATATTTTCTTGTAGATTTTTTTATGAAATATTGTTGTGTAAAGGGGGAAATCGGGTGATGCAATGTAATCAAATTGAATGAATAGAAACTAATCTAAACAAACAAAATGCTATGATTCATGCCCATTACTCATGAAATGAAACTACAAAATCAATGAATTCAAGAACGTAATTGAAACAAAACAATAACAATGAACTCAAAACAATGTAGCTTTACCATCCCATGTCAGAGTGTTCGTAAAGATGTTGGGTTGTTCGTATCAATGTGAAGCCTCCATTGTGCATGCAAAATCTTGAAGAACGTGCAATGTCGTTGATCAAAGATATGTGTAAAGCTTCAAAAGGTCGATTGTGATTTTGGCATTATTTCGTCGTGCAAAATGATGTTGATTATTTGATCCTTTTTTAGAAGAAATGAGGTTGTTATATAGAATTTGTGTTTCAAAATGAACCCTTGAGATCACATAGTAGAATATCCAGATCAACGATTGAAAAGTGTTGAGAGGATTTAGATGGGAATAATCGGTGCATTTTGATTATGTAATCGGTGTGATTGAGGAAATCATTTTGAGTGTTCAGTGGGATTGAGGAAATAGATTGAATAATTTGTGGAATTGAAGAATAGATTGATCTGTTAGGAAATAGATGGAACGGTTAGCCAATAAGATCGAGCAATTAGGGGATCGTAATTTGCTCAATCATGAAAGTGGGTGAGGATAATTAATTAATCTTTTGAGTTGAACATGCAAATCAAGTTTGACTTTTGCAAATAAAGTTGTATTTGTTTGATTTGACCCTTTTGATGATGGTTTGAATAATTTATTTAATTATTCAAGTTTAGGGGAAAGTGATTTAATTAAACTATTATATTTTTAATAATTTAATTGATTTAGGGGAATAGGTAAATTAGCGACATAATTAAATAATTGATGTTATTTAATTAATCAAGAGAAATAAAGTTAGATTAGGACTAAATAAAATAAATGAAATTTATTTAATTAGTAAAAATTATGAAAGTGAATTAATTAAATAATGTAATATTATTTTTTAATAGAGGAAATTAAGGTGTTTGATGTAATTGATGTGAAATGTAGTGATTTAGGTGATAATGATGTCGGTGATGAGAAAATATCATTGAGGGTGTGCAATAAGTGTTAGGTCAATTTTACATGTCTACATTTTCCCCTCTTTGAGACAAAGTAGTGGTTGCTTTGTTTCAAATATTTAGATGTTAAGATCGAGATTTGAAAAATATTATATGCCCCATTGTGCCTTGGTGGTCAGTGAAATGATGGTAGGACTCTGGGTTGCCCCCTCAAGAGGTTGGCCAAAAAAATAACTTTTGAGGTCACGCTCACGACACTGTTTTATTTTAGTTTAGATGCATAAAGGGTGAAAAATTAAGTCTATAGGACTTTTGTTGCTAGCTTAAATGTTTCTAGGAGCTCCTAATTTTAACCTAGGAAGGTTTCCTAAGTAAAAAATTAGGTTTTCGAGGGTTAAAATAGGTCATTAGGGCTTAATTCTCCTCATTTGCTCTTTGAACCTATAGAAAATTCTTGCATCTGGATTTCATGATTTATTGATTATCGAGGAGCTATGGTGAGGATTCAAGGAGCCCCACATCGTGCGGATGCAGTTCATGAGTTCGAACGACCTCTAGCGCGTCGGTGCCCCGATATGTACCCTTTCGTTTCATGTTTTCAACTTTTCGTGTTTGAGTAATTAATACATGAAGTCAAAGTTGTCGATAGCATTAGGTTTATGAATTTTTTTGCACTTGCATCATTTTTAGTGCTTCTTCTATTTATGAATAGATCACTCTTGATTTTTCTGTTTACATCTACTTAAAATGTTTGCATTTGATCTAAAATTTTGCCTTTGTTTTCACTATTATTTAAAAATTCTATTTATGTTTAGTTTTGTATGCTCTTGTTTAAAATTTTCATTTTGAAATACATTTTCGCTTTTGAAATTTTTTCCTTTTCCTTTTTTATGCGCTTTTGACAAAACATTGTTTGCAATTGGCCGTTATTAGTGCTTTTGCTAAAAAGTGTTTTGCTTTTGACTTTTTTGAAGTTTTAAATCCACGTGTTTGTCATTTGAGGCATGTTTTGTGCTTTCATAGTAAATCCCTAACATCATGGAGTGAATGGTTGCAAGCATTCCTTAATTCGCTTATGTCGAGGGAGCGATGATCGCAAGAGCTATCCAATTTGATTACTTGGTTTCAATAACTAGAGTGAGATGTCCTAGATGCTGTTGGATTGTGACACATTTGCTACATACCTACCATTATATGTCACAAAGGGATGATGACTACTCTTGTGGAGAGGTGGCATTCAGATACCCAATCCTTTCATTTACCTATTGGGGAGGCCATTGTTACCCTAGAGGATGTGTAGATGATCCTCCATATACCCATTCATGGAGAGCTTGTTACTTATTTCATTTGATGAGGTACTTGTGCTATGCGTCAAGTACTTGGTGTGAGACATCTTGAGGATCACGGGGCAAAGATAGACTTATTTGAATTTGTTGGCATTGCGGATCCAGTTTCCTTGGTTCTCTATGGTTTGGTCATGGGACTTGTCATTCCTAATAAGTGAGGCGGGCAGTTTCCTATTGGTTGGGGTGTGTGTATCGAGCAGATATTCAAGCACAATACTAGATACACATGGGGTCCATGTCTCCTTGCCCACTTAAATCGAGATATGCATGGGGTCGCCTACCGTAGTGAGAGATCTATTTCTACTGGTGTCTCTCTATTGCATGTATGGGTCTGGGAGCACATCACAGTTGCTTGGCCTAATGGTATTTTGGATCAGAATCTACAAGATCCATATTCTTATCGTTATGGTGATTTCCTTCATTACAATTGGCTTGGACAATTTCCCTACTAGCGTCGTGTTTTAGGTGATATGCTAGGTTTTGTATGGAGGCCATATTTAGATTGTGAGGCATGGCCTGACGACTAGGAGTAGTTAGTATTTTGCAGACAAACTAGATGGTTCATTGGTCATATTGGCTCCGTTTTAGAGAGGTATCTACCTAATAGGGTTTGTCGGTAGTTTGGTGAGCGACAGGGTCATTTTCCAAATGCTTATGAGGCTCATTTTGGCTAGACTACTAGAGAGGTCTGTGTCTGGGGTTTACAGGCTGATTGTGATGTAGCCTTGGAAAATTTCA
>VDFB02281492.1:758465855-758572049 GCA_007258455.2 Sequoia sempervirens | reverse complement strand
TCTTCATTATTTCCCAATTTGGCACTACATTTCTTCTTATCCCCATGAAACATCTTTCAATATGAATGAGAAGAGTTTCAATCTAAGAGCATCTGTGGCATGGTCATAACTTCTGCATAAAATGTCAAACTTAAATAAAAATGTATTAGGGTCTTCTTTGATTAAACCATGGAAATTGGGCAAGGCTGAAGGAAGTATGTTCTTCAAGGTAGCTTCCCATTCTTGATTTTTAATTGGGAATTAAAATGTAATAGGTTCAATCAGATTGTCCATTGCCTCATCTTCCATGGTTTCAAAATGTCTTATGGTGATTCTCCCAAGGTCTGGAACAACTATTGGTGTGAGGGGTATTTCTATATTGTTGGTTTCCTCAATCAGATCTTCTGATGGCGTTAGTTCTTCACTTGCACCAATGTCTTCAAATAATTCCTCTTGATTCTGGTTCAATAGGAGAAATCTTCTTAGAGCACCTCTCTATCATCGCATGTAATAGTAATTTTGAACTTAATAGCTTTTCCTACACATGGTAAGTAGTTCGAGATTGATTTGTAAATTTTACTAGTCCTAATTGTTGTAAATGAAAATTCCTAAATTAAAAAAAGAAATATAGATCAAATAAAACATGATTTAGGAATTCTAATCTTAACACCATCCCTGAAAATGACGTAAAAAATGTACAACTCCATCTATGCTCAATCAGTTAACATAGACAATGCATACATACAACTTAATGGGCCAATGATACCCTTATTAGTAAATTAATTATTCTATAGGTGCTTCATTTAATTTATCAACCAAGGAATTGTAGTATTTACATGATTTTGGCACTATATGTGTAGTTAAGAATCCTAAATCATCCTAATCAATTATGTATAGAAAAGTAACAAAAGCAATTATAATTGAAAGAAACTCGATTGAAATAACTCTATCTAGAAACATATTTAGATAAATAACAATTGTTGTAACTATAATAATTGGTACAAGTAATTATTCTTGTGATGATAGTAACTTAACGACTCAACTATGTTGTAGCTTATTGTAATAACAATTAATTATTATTCAACAACTCAAACTAATTGTAAACCAAGAAATACAATTTAGCAATTTATTCCATTGTAATTAATAATCTAATCTAATCTACAAGTAGTATTGAAAAACCTCAAGTGGCCCTTACTTGAGTTGTTGCAATCATACAATATCATTCTTCAAATCTTAACTCAAAGATTCGTGAAAAAGACTGTATCTATTTTTATTGAAAATTGAACAGATAAATTGAGAACAATGTATTGGATTGATAGAAAGAGTACGTATATTCAAATCTATTTTAACATAGAATATCTAGCTAGCTTGACCTCTCTCAAGATCAAACATATATACAAGATCTTTGAGAGTTTGATTATTTTTGGATTGATAATAAACTATAACGAGTTGTCGACTCTCCCAAAAACATAGGAATAGGACTAGGTCTTATTTTAAATAGTAATAAAAATCTAGTGAAGATAATAGTGTCAAAATCATATAAGGACTCTACATCTTTAAAGAAGACGATTATAATTGAAGATGTGCCTAACAAGGTAAAAATTATTGCAAGCCATAACCACTATTATTACAAGTGTCTTCTTTCCTCCATCACCTAATGATAACATAAAGTAAATATATAGAGTGATCCATAAATAAATCATGTACACAATCTGTGACCATTCTTTGCATTGGCCGCGGAAAACTACATGTGTTGTAGGTGATCATCCTCTTTTGTTGTGAAATACAAACATCCTTTTGTTGTAGGTTGATAGTCCCTTTGTTGTGGGTTGATAGATCTTTCACTATAGGGTTTAGTTTATCTCAAGGGCATCTTTTCATCATTAGTAACCATAATTAACATAAAAATATTAAATTTCATAGACATTCATAGGTTCACGCAATCATTTATCAATACAATATATAATCCTCAATGTTTTAAATTCTTAAAATAAGTGGAAAGGTATGGGAATGTCTTTGAAACTAAAAAATATTATGAAAATTATGAAACTAAAACAAAGAAAATAGGACAATTCCAGGGCTCATCAAAATTGAGGTCCCATGTAGAGCAACATGACATAATAATACGTTGGAGGGCTTGTGATGGTGCATGAATAAGGATTCCATGTTTTTGGAAATCAAGGCATTTCTTAACATATTGATAGGTGTTTGATTTTATGGTAGGCAATATTAACCTATGTGAAGGAGCTTCTTGGCTAAGATCATGTCATTTGTATGAGCATCACAAATACCATTATGGACAAGGGATTTACATTTGGTGGATGATATGTCAAGAGGAATGGTTTGGTTTTGAAGATAGGAAAAAAAGTCATTGTAATAAGGAGTGTTAAGATCAATTTCACATATAATGCTAGAATTTGGGAGATCATAAACAATATAAAGCATTTTTCTGAAAGTAAATGATACTCATTATATTCATCATGCATATCTAGAAGAGTTATAATGGTTTCCATTGCATCAACAACTTTATTATTGATATGATAAACTTTCTCAAAAGATATATCCAAGAAGTATTGTTTGAAACTACTAACCATTTGTTTATATGGAACACATTTGTAATCCTTAATAAACAACTCATCATTAACCTATTTTACTATCAAAAATTAATCTAAAGAGACTTATAAGTGTTGAATGTGTCATTTTACTACTATTTTTACATCAGAGATCAATGCCTCATATCCTACTATGTTGTTTATACAAGGAAAGCTAATATAGAATTCCTTTGTAATGAAATTTCCTTGGGGGTGATGAAAAGTATGCTAGCACCTTATCCATGTGATATGAATGATCCATAAAATAATAATGTCTTTTTTTTGGATTCTTCAATGTGAAGGATGGATTCATTTGGAAATTCTAAAATCTATGTTTGAAGGTTGATAGTCTTGAATGGAAGCCTCTACTAATTGGTTTGCTATAACTTGACCTTTGATTAAATTTTGGTTGACATAATTAATATAAAACTCACTAAGGAGCATGAACTACTTCATCATTTAACTTGAAAAGGGTTGCTTTGGACAACAAATATTTAAATGGGCCAATTTTGGCAATCAAATGAGTGGTAGCATTAAGCATATAATGTCAATTTTTTTTGTGGCAAACACAACTACAAGGCAAGATTTCTCCATGGATGAATAATTTAGTTCACATCCAACCAATATTTTGCTAAGGTAATAGATATAATTCTCTCTTCCTTGAAAATTATGTTGAGCTAAAAGGGCACCTAAGATATGTTGTGTAACTGAGATGTATAACAAAAAAGGCCTATCTAGAGTGGGTGCCACCAAAACTAGAGAATTGGACATGTGTTCCTTGATATGATCAAATGTTTTTTTACATGATTGATCCCACTCAAAGCTAACATTCTTTTGAAGTAGATGTGAAAATGGATGACACTTATCTACTTATTGGGCAATGAATCATATGATAGCTTGGAGTTTCCCATATAGACTAACTAGTTCTGTAAGGCTCCTAAGAGGTGGAATTTCTATTATTTCTTTTAATTTAGTTGAATCTACCTTTATTCCATGTCTAGAAACAATGAACACTAGGAGCTTTCCTAAAGTGACTCCAAAGACACATTTATTGAAATTCAATTTGACTTTAATATACTCTTCGAGCCTTTGAAAGATATGGATCTACAATATAACTAGGCGACTTTTCTTGAGTTTTGACTTTCCTATGATGTCATCCACATAATATTTAACAATATCATACAACATATCATGGAATATGATATTCATGGCCCTTTGATATGTGACACCAAATTATTTAAGACCAAATGGAGAAACTTTATAACATAATGTTCCCTATGGGGTGATAAAAGTTGTCTTGTCTTGGTCTTTAGGTGATATCTAAATTTGGTTATATCTTGAAAAGTCATCCATAAGGGATAACATCTGGTGACCAAGTTTCAAATCTACAATCATATCAATATTTGGAAGTGGAAAATCATCTTTGGGGAAAGCCTTATTGATATCTCTAAAATATATGCATACCCTAATTCCTTTGGTTGGCTTTCTTATAGATACTATATTAGAAACCCACTCTAGATAGTTAATAGGCTAAAATAATCCAACATCTAACAAATTTTGAAGTTCTTCCTTGATTAAAAGTGCCACCTTAGGATGCATTTTATTAGCTTTTGACAAACTGGTTTAGCATTAGGGCTTACCACAAGGTGATGGACAACCAAATATGGGTCTAAGCCAAGCATGTCAACAAAGGACTAAGAAAATATATTTGGATAATTTATAAGTACCAAAAATATGTTTCTTTAACTTAGGGTCTAAAGCAGATGTTTTTGAAATGGAGGGTTTTGGGTTCTTTTTTTTCAAATGAGGGTTCACCAATAATTTACAATAAATAGAAAGGGAAAAATGGGGTATAATGCACCTATCTCCCTCTATCTCATTAGGAAAAAGAGATCCCTTAAGCCAAGGTTGACTTATAGCCCTTGGTGAGTCAACCTTGAAGGCGATCTTGTTGTTTTCCTTATGATCTAGGATGGGGCAGATCTGCTAAAACAACACTTTTGGGAGAAAGACTAAAAATAGAAAATAAACCCAAAAATGCAAAGTAACATATGAAATCAATAGATTAAACCTTAATCTAACAAAACCTACAACTTTTAGACAGATCTGAGAAGGTTTAGTATTTTTGCACCTTTCATCAAAATGTTGTTGTTGATTGTCCTCTAGGACTCATTCGCTTAATGGTGAATGGGTCTTTGTAGGGCTTTCTGAAATCACTTTTTGGGTCCTCTAGTCCTATTTCTGCACTCTCGAATTCTCAAGATTTCACAGTCAAAAAGTTAGAAATAAAATCTATAGGCGAGTTTTTGTGGCTTGATGAAAATTTTGATAACTTTGCAATTTTTCTCTTTTGATAGATCTTCAATCCTTCTTCAACCTAAGATCTAAAAAACACAAAAGAGAGAAAAAAATGTTTGTTTTTGGTGAATGGGGGTTTGCCTTGGTCAAACCTCATTTTGGTAATTAAACCTCAAATTGAAATAATGAAACATGGAAGGAATGATGAATGAATAAATGTTATGTTGCAACTCACCAAACCCTTGAAGGACTGCAACTTAGTAGATCTCTCCAAGGTCTTGAACTTGCATGAATGGCTTGATTGATGATGTGATCTTGATGCTTGAAATTTGACTTGAATGCTTGAAATCTACATCACAATGTTAGCTCCAAAAACATGCATGATGCAAATAAATTTGACATGATGCTTGAGATCTTGAATGCTGCAAAAAATGCTTGAGAAATTTTCTCTTGAACACCTTTGACAATAATCTTAGCTTTAGGAATGCTTGCATACAAAATCTATCTTGTTCTAGGATTTGAATTGATAAAAAGACCTTGCTTTTGTAGACAATTTTCCAGCTTATTGAAAATTAAACATTACAAGCTAACACTTGAATCTTGTATTTAGGACATTAAGATACCGCCAAAAACATGTTTAAAATTTGGAATTGTGATCTTAAGAGTGACCCATTCGCCCAAGGGCGAATGGGTCCTAACATAAATAATCAAGACCTATTCATTTTAGGGTGATAAAAATAATAAATGCATTAATTAAATCATTTCCCTCTTTTGAAAATTGCAATTAATTAGGCTTGTAAATACAAAATTTAGGAAATTAGAGGCTTAATTAAGCTCAATTAATTAAGGGATCCAACCATAAAGTTAAAATGTAAAGGAGTACATTTTCTGACGCTACAATTATCTATGTCAAATTAAGTGTCTCCTCTATACCCAAATTTATATCTATAACTTCCTCAATAAGGAGTCGTGAGCCATATTAAAGAGGAGAAGTAAACAATGGAAGGTGAAGCTCACTATCAATGGGCGTATATGTAGGTTTTGATGGTTCTTGTAAAAGGATTTCTTGTTCTCCTAAGTATGTTGATGAATTGAGTACGATTTTAGAACCTTTCTTATGATCTCTCAATGAAATATGGGTAGAAGACTGCATAATCTCTAAAATGACATCATCATTTTGAAATGTGTCCAAAGTAGGAGGATCATGTTGCTCCCATTCAATGAGTTTGAGGTATTCTAGATCAAGGCGAATGGTAAAGATGACATTATCATGGAATAAATTTGCAACTGGAACAAAGGGAAATATGGTTCTAGGCCCTAAATGCAAAGAACCTAGGATGTAATGGGAGACCCACTTTTTCCAAGTTTCATTAAAGAGGGAGATCAACAAGATGAATATATTGACTATCAATCATGAAGGTGAGCCAGTCAGACCTGGATCTCCTTGTTTTAAGCCTTAGAAATGGATTGGAAATGATTTGAAATGATTAACCTAATTGAACTATATGACCTAATATGATAAATGCAATATTCTGAAAGCACACATTCTAAAATAGTAAACTGCAAGCAGATCTAAGGAGTACTGGAGATTGTGCACTTGTCATAAAAAGTTGGATGTGGCATGCAGAGGAGGACATAGACACCTAGGGGCTTATGGGTCCCTGATAGGGGGTCCAAAAATTGATTTTTTAGTCCTCTTCAATGTTGGATCTTCCTTGCTTGAATGCTTGAATTCTTTGGAGATCTACAAAAGTGTTAGCCTTCACAAAACATGAACATGAACACATATAAACTTTAGCATGATGTTGGATCTTGTATTTGTTTCTATAATACTCTGAAATGTTGCTCTTAACTTTCTCTTGATGATAGTATTTTCTCACGAATTCTTTTTCTAGTTCTTTGCTTTAAAATGATAAAATAACTAGGTATTTATATGTAATTATTCTAATTTCCAAAAAATAGATTCCAAAAGTCGACACTTGAAATTTGAATTCTAAATGTTAAATTTTGCCAGCAACATATTAAAAATTGGTCTTTGGAAAGATAGGGGGACCCGTACTCTCGTGGGTGTATGGGTCTTGACCCTATCTGCCAGGACATTTAGTGTTGGGATCAAAACATTAATTGCTTGCATTTATTCGTTGCTTGCAATCCTTCAAAAATTGATATCGTTGCTTGCAATCCTTCAAAAAATGATAAAAATGAGCTTTGGAATGCATAATTTTAGGAAATTAGGGACTTAATTAGGCTCATTAATTTAGGGGGAGCAAAACATAGTGTGAAATTGTTAAGGATGACAATTTTTGACACTATATTTAGCCCCCATTTTAGTGAGAGTATAAACTTACACTCAGACTCGCACTAAAGTAGAGAAATATATGTCAAGAGGGGTTCAAATGTACAAATGTTGAAGATATAGGATGACTAAGGATCAAGGGAGATGGCCAAGCCAACATAAGCACAAAGGAACACACACATGTATGAAATGAAACAAGATAGCATACACAAACATACATGTCAAAAAACATGAAGCATAGATGATGGAAACACATGACATGATGGAATATAAAGATGACAACAAAATGAAAATATACACGATGTAAACACAAACAAGATACAAGAAAATTACATAACAAGAAACACACAACAAAACACAAGGTTAGTAGTAAAGATTTGAGTTGGTAAGGCAAAGAGACCTCAGTCTTAAATTGTCTCAAATACCAAACGTCATCCCTCAAATAAATGTTAGCTCACATGAGGACTGAAAATTTGTGTTATGCCACATCACTCATGAAACATATGGCTCTACTGGAAAGAAAGTTGTAATATGCTAGGTGGCCATGTTAAAAGGATATTCATGATTCACACCATAGTAAGGTCTGATATTTTCCATGTGAATCATAAACTAGAAGACATATAGGCTAGTGAAGTTGGATATTCACTAGGTGAGCCCCCAAGACAGGGTAAAATGAGAAACACACACTAGGTCTACAAGGTGTGCCCATAACAACCATACCAAGATTTATACTCCCTGAAAACCTCGATAAGGTGCCCCGAAGTGCTATATCAATGTGTCACTAATTTCAAAACCCATAAACAAAGTGAAGCAAAAATACTAAGGTTTAATGTCATAGGGGATGAATATGATAAGGTCTAACATCGTTGGAGATGAATATGAAAAGGCTTAACATCATGAGGGATGAATATGACAATGTTTAATATCATGGGGGATGAATATGACAAGGTTTAACATCATATAGGACAAATATGACAAGGTTTAATGTCACAGGGGACAAATATGACAAGGTTAAACCTCAGGGGATGTTATAATAACATCACCACAAAAGGTAACAAGCAAAGGGGATTTACTTAATATATGAATGTTACACCTTAGGGAACATCACACATAATGTCACCACTAAGAGAGTACTAGTCAATGAATAGAAAGTCACACCTTAGGGCATAACAACCATAGTATCACCACCAGGAGGAACGTCATATGCCAAGAAGGGTCACACTCTTATGGGACATCAAGTCCAATATCACCACAAAGGAGACATGTAACATGGATTAAGAATGCCACACTTTGGTTGAAAAGGTCACACTTCCTAGGAGATGTATGCTATCATCACTAAGAAAGGACCATCTCCTGTGTAAGCAATGAGCGGGGGACTACTATATGCCCCCCTTAAAATGTTAGTTTACCTGCTACACTAACATTTTAAGGAGATACAAATGGATCCCTTAGTAGAAGGAATACTCCTAGGAGATGGCTAACTAAACCCATTTCCCCCCAAGTATAGGGAAAAATGTAAGCCCAATATGGTGCTCCTTGCAAGATAAAATATGATTGCATAAAGCCTAGTTTATACCTCCAAAAATGGTGGTGAATATGTTATGATACTACAACTATCACATGGCAAGGAGCACAAAAAATGTGTTAATATATTACATCTTCAAATTAATCCCCATAAGGATCATATTCTCTTAATTTCTTCTTTAAAGCACGACATTCGTTTGTAAGATGTCCAAGTATTCTATGATATGCACAATAAGACATGTATGTACTTTTACCTTTCTTATCTTCTCATTCATGGATAGGTGGTAATGTAATAACTCATAGGTTGAGAAGTGTGTCTAAGGTCTTTTCAGTCTTGTTTATAGGATGTAGAAAGGGTAAATTTTTAAGTTCGTATTTCTTGGTTGGTAGCCTAGATGTTTTTTGTAAAAGTGGAGGATCTTGGTAACTTAATCCTTTGGTATCTTTTGATGGTATTTTTCCAAGAGAGGATGGATTTCATGCTCATTCTTAATGTCACATCCTTGCTTTCTCAAGATCCTAAAGCCTTGTCCATAAGTTTTCTCCAAGTCATTGGGCGTGTTTGTGACCTTATGTTCATATGATGGAGAATTAGTCGATGTGTTTTTGATAAGGTTGTTACTAGTAGGTATCTCCATGCATGTTGTTTATGGTATGCCTTGTGATTCAATTTCAATATGTAACAAAGTGAATGTTTCAAGTAGTGGCATGGCAGGATTGTGTCGGTATGAGGTAATAGGCCATTGCATTGAGGGATAAAATGCATTATTCTCAAGGTTACATAAGGAATTTTATACAAACTCATGCATGCTCTCTTCGTCTTAACCTAGGACATCAAAAAGACTTGTAATAGGAGATGACGTATCATGAATGTCATTATCAGAACTAGGATCATCACCAAACACATAACTTGACACATCAACCAAAGATTTCAAGGACATCCAAATTTTACCCAAACACATATCCATAGTGAAATTTTGCAATGAGGATGTTAATCCACGAGTGAAGAACAACTATAAAATAACTTTGAACAAAGGCTCCTAAGAGTACTATGTCACATAAAGTTGACCTATGCCCAAATAACAAGACAAAGTCACCCAAGGGCATTGGAGTCTTGGTCAGGGGTTTTGGAAATTCAAAATTTGATTGTGTATTAAACTATTTAAATATTTTGATTCTACTTGCAAAAAGTTGTAACAAAAAAATTATTTCCCAAAATTTGCTTAATTTATGCCAATTTGATGCAAAATGCAAATATGCAAATATGCATCAATAATGTTGAAGATGTTTAAACAAGTTACAAATGCAAATTTTAGATCTGAAATGCAATGATTTATTGATTCTAAAATGCAAAGGCCTAGAAAATGATGATTTTGATGCAATTTTTAAATAGAAACAATGCACTTTATTTCACTTTTATGAACTATATGCAATATTCCTAAAAACATGCAATTGCTAATTCCAAGATAGAGATCCATAAGTACAGACAAACTAAGAAGATAGAGACAAAAAATTGTAAAAAAGTGTGTTGATGTGCCTATACAAGGATAGGGTCACCCAGGGGCGTCTGAGTCCTTGACAATGGGTTTGAAAATTGAAAAGCTAAGTTTTTAAGTTGTTTAAGGTTTTTGTTTCTATTTGCAAAGTGGTTTCACAGTGACTATTTTTCCAAAATTTGCAAGTTAATGACAAGTGAAAAATGCAATCTAAATGATTAAAAAAACCCTAATGCAAGCTATGATGTAATATTTTGAAAATGTTTTTGATGACAATATGAAACCCTAAATAAAGGATGCATAACAATGCAATACAAAATAGATCTAGGAATGAATGCAATTTTCAGAAGGTTTATGATGTTAAGAGGTCGGGTTCACCAAAATGAAACAAAGGGAAAATATGGTTCTAGGCCCTAAATGCAAAGAACCTAGGATGTAAAACTCGCTTTTTCCAAGTTTTATTAAAGAGGGAGATCAACAAGATGGATAGATTAACTATCAACCATGAAGGTGATCCAATCAAACCTGGATCTCCTTCTTTTAAGCCTTATAAATGGATTGGAAATGATTTGAAATGATTAACCTAATAGAACTATATGACCTAATATGATAAATGCAATATTTTGGAAGCACATAGACTGAAACAATAAATTGTAGGAAAATTTGAGTACTAGAGATCATGCACCTGCCATAAAAAGTTGGATCTAGCATGCAGAGGACACATATGCCTAGGGGCATATGGGTCCTTGATATGGGGTCCAAAAACTAATTTTTCAATCCTCTAATGTTGGATCTGAACTTTTTTCCTGATTGCAAAGTTGTTAGAATGTCGCCAGGTAATTTTGTAGGTGAGTTTCTATGGATTGACAAATTTTAGGGCTTTGAATGCAACAATGGACAACTTGTCTTCAATCCTCTTCAAGAATATAACCTGCACATTCACAAAGAGAGGAAATGTTGGGCCATTTAGGGGCTTGCCTCAGTCAAACCCCGTGTAAGTGTTTCCACTTCCACAATGATAATGTTAATGATATAAATGATAATTGAAAGGAAGGAATGATGGAATCACAAAGTGATAAAACTCACCACCATTTAATGGCTTCCTTGAAGGATTGAATTCATGCACATCACCTCAAGGATATGGATCTTGCTTGCTTGAATGCTTGAATACTTGAATACTTTGGAGACATACAAAAGTGTTAGCCTTCACAAAACATGAACATGAACACATATAAACTTTAACATGATGTTGGATCTTGTATTTATTGTTATAATGCTTTGAAATGTTTCTCTTGACTTGCTCTTGACAATAGTATTTTCTCATGAATGCTTGTTCTAGTTCTTTGCTTTCAAATGATAAAATAACTAGGTATTTATATGTAATTGTTCTAATTTCCCAAAAAATAGATTCCAAAAGTCGACACTTGAAAATTGAATTTTGAATGTTAAAATACCACCAACAACATATTAAAAATTAGTCCCCGAAAAGATAGGGGGACCCATATTCCCATGGGTGTATGGTTCCTATCCCTATCTGCCAGGATATTTAGTGTCAGGATCAAAACATTAACTGTTTGCAATCCTTCATAAAATGGTAAAAATAGGCTTTGGAATGCATAATTTTAGGAAATTAGGGACTTAATTAGGCTCATTAATTAAGGGGAGAAAAACATAGTGTGAAATTGTAAAGGGTGAATTTTTTTTACACTACAATAAGCTCTTCAAAAGGACAAGGAATGATACTTGCTTCCCTATCATCAAGATTAGAAGTGTGCCTGGCATTATTAAGAAAATATACAAGGTCCCCAACAAAGTTTCCAAAATGAAATGCCAAAGATTTGAAATGCAAAATAGAAATAAACAAGCATGCAAGTTCCTATTCAAACCAAGGAAAACCTCTAGATAGAGCTCACAATGAAATTCAAAACAAGACAATAACATAAGAAATAAACTCAAAAGTTATCATACACTCCATTATGATTTTATTTTCTCCTTGATTGGTTGATATGTAGATGCTCCTTTTCTCGAAGAAACCTATTTGACAACATGTACCTAGCATAAAGTGATGATGGATCAAAATGAAGGAAAGAGTGCCTGAATTTATAGAATTTTGGAAGGAAGAATGGATGGTCAAGATTTGATGGTGAGATCAATGGTGGAGGATGGTTGAGAGTATTTCCATAGGATTAAGGGGAGGATGGAGGGTGTATATGGAGGTTGTTTGATTGTGAATGGCTAGAATTAACTTAATAAATTTAGTAAGTGGTTGTGATCACGAGGAAAATAAGGGTCATGTGATCTAGTGGGGATATATTCTTGGGTTGGGTTGAGAGAATAATGGGACCATAAAGGCAAGTGTTCTTAGGTGCCCTTTATTCTTTATTCTTTGAACATGTTGAGAGAATATAAGAATAATTAAATATTATTATTATTTAATTATTTAGCCATGTGTGGGATGGATAATAGGTGGAAGTGATAATTATTTATTGATTTATTATTAGGTGAGATGGAAAAAGGGGATGAATTAAATAATATGATTATTTAAGTGATGGAATTTAGGTGAAGGGGACTAGACTAAGTGATATTTTTTATTGATTGGGACTAGGTGAATGAGTTGACTAGGTGATAGGGTCTAGGTACACTAGGGGAATTTCTAGGCATCTACACATGGAAATGGGGTGAACCCTGATCAATGTTTGTTGATCATCAAATAAATAAAAGCCTCATCAAAAATATAAAATAATGGCCAGAAAGACTTTCAAACATTATTGCAAGAAGATTCACCATTGTAAAAAACTCAAGAAATCACCTAGAAAGTGCAAAAAATGTGTTTCCAAAGATAAAAATCCACTCAATTTTGACATATGGATAGATTTAGAGAGCTATACAACATTGTATAATATATGGATTTGTACAACTATATGAATTTCAATGCATGAAAATTTATGTCCATAAGAAATTGCTTTTTTTGTAATTGCTTGAATTTCAACATTTAAACAAGTGATCTTTAGATTGTTAGGCCCTCTAAACTCAACAGTGGGGTTCATTTGGCTCCATAATACACCAAAATTTCAACCAAGTCCATATATCTCAAAAAATAGAAAGGAAATTGTATATCTAGAGCTCTAATACCATGTTGGAGTTGATTCTTCAACCCTACAGCTCCCAAGGATCACCTATAATCAAACACCTATCACAAAAATGGAGAAAATCAAAACTATGGAGGCCAAGACTTGATTGATCCAAAAAATTAATGAATCATTATATAATTGGATCAATAAAATTATAATAAAAATATTTACAATAGGAAAAATAAAAAACAAAAAGCAACCCTAAAGAAACCCTAGTTGAGGATAAAACTAGACCATGCAATGTGTGCTCATCCTATGACTTGAGACACAAAAGTCAAATGACCTAAGCTTAAGTAATTAAATAGTTAATTAGGTGAATACCCTTTTTCTCTAACATATTGAATCAACTTTATATGTTATTCTTATATGTAATCCCATTTTATTATGGTGGAACCATTAGGTTCTCTCGATATGTGGATTGTAATTTCCAATGCTTGGTGGGTTCTTTAGACATAGGGAATTGGATAGAAGTCAAAGTGACTAGCATATTTGAATTAGCTAGTCTTCTTGGTTCTAATCCTATTTGTCTACCTAAACATTGGATAATGGAACTAAAAATTTGACACTTGTGATTATGCACTCTTAATAAAAATACCAAACCACTCTCTTCAATAAGGTATCCACATTTCTCGTGTTTGCACCAAACTTGCTATGGTGAAATTACAATAATAATTTAATATGAAGAAAACTCAGTTCAATGTAAATATCTTTTTTTTTCTAATGATAATTGGGTGGAAATAGTACATTAGTGGTCACATTTTCAATTCTTATTCATTCAAACATATGTAAGAATCAACTAAACTTCTAAAAGGAGATATGTATGACAAATGTATGATAATAAGGATAAATGTAAGGATGATTTTGTAGGTTCCATTCTAGTTGGTATGTCTCTTGATTGTATGATCACCTCTTGTAGAAATAAGGAAACATTGCTATTGCACCACACACACATCATATGTAGCTCAAAATTTGCACACTCTAAAAATTTACAATGGAATAACATGAAGCTTGCTATTGGTTAGTATAGTTATTTGTCAATTACTTACTAGGAAATGTCATAAATGCCTATAAATCAAAGGATGCATTGTTATACAAGAATTACATAACATGCTAATTGAATTGTTACTAATATATATGAGACTTGATAAAATCTTGTGAATCCATCAGCAAATTACAACAAAGAAGCATTAAAAAATAAAAGTGTAGTTCTAGCAAAGAAGCAAAATAAAATAAAAGAGGAGTTCTAACAAAGAAGAAAAAAATAGATGAAATGTTGTTGTAATAGGTTCAAAACTTACTATCAGAATCTAAGATCTGGTGAAGAAAGCTTCCTCCTCCATAGTCTTTCTTGAAATCGAATACTTTTCTCTAAAACTTCATAGCGATTACTGATCATGACATTTTTTAATTATAAAAAGTCCCTAGATGAACAAACAATTTATTATTTAGTTGATCAAAGTTATTGAGAATATTTTCTTGTAGATTTTTGTATGAAATACTGTTGTGTAAAGGGGGAAATCGGGTGATGCAATGTAATCAAATTGAATGAATAAAAACTAATCTAAACAAACAAAATGCTATGATTCATGCCCATTACTCATGAAATGAAACTACAAAATCAATGAATTCAAGAACGTAATTGAAACAAAACAATAAAAATGAACTCAAAACAATGTAGCTTTACCATCCCATGTCAGAGTGTGTTCATAAAGATGTTGGGTTGTTTGAATCAACGTGAAGCCTCCATTGTGCATGCAAAATCTTGAAGAACGTGCAATGTCGTTGATTGAAGATATGTGTAAAGCTTCAAAAGGTCGACTGCGAATTTGGCATTACTTCGTCGTGCAAAATGATGTTGATTCTTTGATCCTTTTTTAGAAGAAATGAGGTTGTTATATAGAATTTGTGTTTAAAAATGAACACTCGAGATCGCGTAGTAGAATATCCAGATCAACGATTGAAAAGTGTTGAGAGGATTTAGATGGGAATAATTAGTGCATTTTGATTATGTAATCGGGGTGATTGAGGAAATCATTTTGAGTGTTCAGTGGGATTGAGGAAATAGATTGAATAATTTGTGGAATTGAAGAATAGATTGGTCTATTAGGAAATAGATGGAACGGTTAGCCAATCAGATCGAGCAATTAGGGGATCATAATTTGCTCAATCATGAAAGTGGGTAAGGATAATTAATTAATCTTTTGAGTTGAACATGCAAATCAGGTTTGACTTTTGCAAATAAAGTTGTATTTGTTTGATTTAACCCTTTTGATGATGTTTTGAATAATTTATTTAATTATTTAAGTTTAGGGGAAAGTGATTTAATTAAACTATTATGTTTTAATAATTTAATTGATTTAGGGGAATAAGGTAAATTAGCGACATAATTAAATAATTGATGTTATTTAATTAATCAAGAGAAATAAAGTTAGATTAGGACTAAATAAAATAAATGAAATTTATTTAATTAGTAAAAAATTATGAAAAAGTGAATTAATTAAATAATGTAATATTATTTAATTAATAGAGGAAATTAGGGTGTTTAATGTAATTGATGTGAAATGTAGCGATTTAGGTGATAATGATGTCGGTGATGAGAAAATATCATTGAGGGTGTGCAATAAGTGTTAGGTCAATTTTACATGTCTACATTTTTCCCCTCTTTGAGATAAAGTAGTGGTTGCTTTGTTTCAAATGTTTAGATGTTAAGATCGAGATTTGAAAAATATTATATGCCCCATTGTGCCTTGGTAGTCAGTGAAATGATGGTAGGACTCTGGGTTGCCCCCTCAAGAGGTTGGCCAAAAAAATAACTTTTGAGGTCACGCTCACGACACTGTTTTATTTTAGTTTAGATGCATAAAGGGTGAAAAATTAAGTCTATAGGACTTTTGTTGCTAGCTTAAATGTTTCTAGGAGCTCCTAATTTTAACCTAGGAAGGTTTCCTAAGTAAAAAATTAGGTTTTCGAGGGTTAAAATAGGTCATTAGGGCTTAATTATCCTCATTTGCTCTTTGAACCTATAGAAAATTCTTGCATCTGGATTTCATGATTTATTGATTATCGAGGAGCTATGGTGAGGATTCAAGGAGCCCCACATCGTGCGGATGCAGTTCACGAGTTCGAACGACCTCTAGGCGTCGGTGCCCCGATATGTACCCTTTCGTTTCACATTTTCAACTTTTCGTGTTTGAGTAATTAATACATGAAGTCAAAGTTGTCGATAGCATTAGGTTTATGATTTTTTTGCACTTGCATCATTTTTAGTGCTTCTACTATTTATGAATAGATTGCTCTTGATTTTTCTGTTTACATCTACTTAAAATGTTTGCATTTGACCTAAAATTTTGCCTTTGTTTTCACTATTATTTAAAAATTCTCATTTTGATATTTATGTTTAGTTTTGTGCGCTCTTGTTTAAAATTTGAATTTTGAAATACATTTTCGCTTTTGAAATTTTTTCCTTTTCCTTTTTTATGCACTTTTGACAAAACATTGTTTGCAATTGGCCGTTATTAGCGCTTTTGCTAAAAAGTGTTTTGCTTTTGACTTTTTTGAAGTTTTAAATCCATTTGTTTGCCATTTGAGGCATGTTTTGTGCTTTCATAATAAATCCCTAACATCATGGAGTGAATGGTTGCAAGCATTCCTTAATTCGCTCATGTCGAGAGAGCGATGATTGCAAGAGCTATCCAATTTGATTACTTGGTTTCAATAGCTAGAGTGAGATGTCCTAGATGTTGTTGGATTGTGACACATTTGCTACATACCTACCATTAGATGTTACAGAGGGATGATGAATACTCTTGTGGAGAGGTGGCATTCAAATACCCCATCCTTTCATTTACCTATTGGGGAGGCCATTGTTACCCTAGAGGATGTGTAGATGATCCTCCATATACCCATTCATGGAGAGCTTGTTACTTATTTCGTTTGATGAGGTACTCATGCTATGCGTCGAGTACTTGGTGTGAGACATCTTGAGGATCACGGGGCAGAGATAGAATTATCTGAATTTGTTGGCATTGCGGATCCAGTTTCCTTGGTTCTCTATGGTTTGGTCATGGGGCTTGTCATTCCTGATAGGTGAGGCAGGCAATTTCCTATTGGTTGGGGTGTGTGTATCGAGCAGATGTTCAAGCACAATACTAGATACACATGGGGCCCATGTCTCCTTGCCCACTTAAATCAAGATATGCATGAGGTCGCCTACCGTAGCGAGAGATCTATTTCTACTGGTGTCTCTCTATTGCATGTATGGGCCTAGGAGCACATCACAGTTGCTCGGCCTAATGGTATTTTGGATCAGACTCTACAAGATCCATATTCTTATCGTTATGGTGATTTCCTTCATTACACTTGGCTTGGACAACTTCCCTACTAGCGTCGTGTTTTAGGTGATATGCCAGGTTTTGTATGGAGGCCATATTTAGATTGTGAGGCATGGCCTGACAACCAAGAATAGTTAGTATTTTGCAAACAGACTAGATGGTTCATTGGTCATATTGGCTCCATTTTAGAGAGGTATCTACCTAATAGGGTTTTTCAATAGTTTGGTGAGCGACTGGGTCATTTTCCAAATGCTTATGAGGCTCGTTTTGGTCGGACTACTAGAGAGGTCTGTGTCTGGGGTTTATAGGCTGATTGTGATGTAGCCTTGGCAGATTTCAAAGCTCTTTCCCCATTCGAGTGGGGTTGGATAGTTAGTTTAGCAAATCCTGGGACTACCACATATTTTTATCAGTGGTGGGCACGACACATTCCATTGAGATTTATAGATCCTATATAGACCAGGCACTAATGGTCGTCGAGGGGAGAGGCAGTGTGTTGAGATCATTATTGAGCAACTTGCTAGGGCCTAACAAGACAGTGGACAAGGCAAACAAGATGATCCGATGCAATAGGATCAGGGATAGGTTCCAAGTCCTCCACCACCACCTAGAGATGGAGTAGTACAGTTAGCATAGATGACAGCCATAAGGGACACATAGGTAGTGTGGCGATAGGTCGCAGAGGCTCAAGTTGCTATCGTGATAGTGGAGAGGGACCACTTGAGGGCAAAGCGAGATAGAAAGAGTGGGAAATACCATGTTGCAGAGGACCAGGTACAGGTGATTAAGGCTGAGAGAGATACTATTAGAGCAGAGTGTGATGTCCTCAGTGCAGAGTAAGATCAGTTGTTACAAAGGGTGACCTACTATCGAACTCTATATGATGCCTTCATTCCTAGAGCTCAGTGGCAGCCATGCTTCAGAAAGCTAAGTACTGCTACAAGTGTCGAGTCAAGTGGGCACTCCATTAGATAGCCTGATCCACAACTCGATCCTCAGAGTCCTCTAGTCGGGCCGTAGTTTTATTGTACTTGATCTTCATGATGTTTTATTGTTTTAGAGTCATTGTTGTAGACATGATTTTTTATGTATATATTCATAGGCCTAGCCGAGGCCTCATATATATTTATTTTTTTGTATTATCCTATAACACATGTTTCATTGATGATGTACAATGACATTCTCATTTTTTATGATGATATATGTGAGATATACATGCTTTGATTTGACTTCATTATGTGTTATTTGATGGTCATCGATGATGATTTATATATGCTTATGTTTATGTTTTGTACTTTTCTAATATATGCATATGACATGGATGGATGGATTGATCATATTTTATTTCATATGATGTTTTCTTATGTATATGATGGATGTATGCTCTATACATAATACATGATGTTTTATTGCTTTATTATCATCATGATATGTATTAACAAAATTGTGGGTGCAAGATGGATATGGAACTAATGATATTGTGATTTATGATGGAGTTGTTAGTTAGAAGAAATGTTAGATGATGGATAGAAATTTTGATGTTGTTAGTTATTGATGAGTTGCTTTTGCTTTGTATAGAGGCTTCATATCTTTAACAATCCTTTTTGATGTAGCAAACAAACAATATGCACTAGGGTATTGATAACCAAGGTGACTTTGTATCCATTGTGTGTACTTTGACTCTACATACAAATAATAATCTTTCTCATACCAGACATACATAAACTTTGTTCAAACTATATGGTTAGATGTGTTTAAAACTCTTCAAGCCAGTTACACAAAGAGGTATGAAATACCTAACATGCAAATACTACACTAATTTTCTTAAAACAAATTCCATACACCTAATAAATCAAGTGTTTGCCATGGTAGTATCACAAAAATATCTTTACAAATAGCAAACTAAAATGACTCAATTCCCTCGATTCCTTCTTCTCTAAATCCTTATGGACATCCTCGAGAGATCCTGGGAACGAGTCAATAAAAATAAATCATAAAGATAAGACTATAAAAAGATAAAACAATGTTGCAATATCACTTGCCATATCTGTTTTTGGGTTTTAGGCTATTATCCGTTGTTGATCATATCTATCATAGGAACAGATCCGTTAAGGCATATCTCAGGATGTTGTTGGTGAATTGTCAAAAGATAGGTAGTTAACACTTTGTCATTGTTTTTGTCTATTTGTAATCAAGGATTTGTGATTGTTTGCTTGAAAATTTCTAGATTTTGTTGTTTGCTTTGTTTATTTGTTTGTTTTGTCAAAGGTGAAGATGACAATTTGTTTATTATGGATGAAAAGTTTATTGCGGCTAGGCGATCATGAAGATAGGATCTTTTTTATTTTATGAGTTTTATGATGTTGTTTTTGTTGTTTTTAGGGGACTAACCTAGGGCCTCGGGAGCTAATCAAAGATAATCCTTGCCTACGTTTTACACATAGAGGCTCGCAGTTCGCTTGGTTTGATAAGAACATGTTTTTGATTTTTGTGTTTTGTGAATGTTTTTGGATTTTGAATTTTTTGACTAAGTTGAAATAAAGAATGATAAATACGTATGAGGATTGACCTAAGGCCTTAGGAATTGATAAGCCTTTCCTATGTTGTACATGCAGAGACCACGTAGTTTGATTGGTGTTGACTCAAAGCATAACATATTTTTGGAATTTTGAATTTTTACAACTTTGTTTTGATTTTGTTGTTTTTTGGATTTTTTGATTTTGTTATTTTCTAGATGTTTTTGATTTTTGATATTTTTGACCATGATGGGACACTCAAGGATCTAATCCATGACCAGTTTCGAGAAGTTTCCCTTAGTTTGAAACAAGACTACCTTCTCTAGGAGAGATGGATGTAGATGGTGCAACAAGGTTCAATATGTAATCAGTCATCAAGCCATGACACATGTTTTATTATGGAAAGAATGGGTGGGTGATTTGGATAATGCTGATAGATAATGATGCAAGTCTTATTCAAACGTAGCACTTGTTTTCCAGGTTTTCCATACGATACCTATTCTAGAAGCAGCACAAAGTGGTTTTCACTTAAAGAATGTTTTATTTCTCTTTACTATTTTTCTTGCTTTTTTGATTTTTTTTTAACTTTTTATCTTTTCAATTTTTTGGGAATTTTACCCTTTTGCCTTGGGTATTCTAACGTGTTTCAAGTATAGAACCTCTTGAGGTGATTGTTATTCAACAGTTCAGCTAAGGGTTCTCCTTCAGGAGTAGCCAACTGATAAGCTCTAGAGCCATAGCTTGTTGTGATAATGAATGAGCCTAACTAGTTGGGTTAAAACTTACTATTTCCATCGTGATTTAGTTGTACCTTTTGATTCTCTTTAAGTACCAAGTCACCAACCTGAAATTTTATATATTTGATCTTTTTATCATAGCTTCGTTTGAGTCAATTTTGGTAAACTTGAAGATGATTTAACGTGCTCAACCGCTTTTCATCTAGGAGTTCCAACTCATTTAATCTGGATATTTGATACTCTTCATTATTGACCATGCCTTTTAGTGATATTCACAGTGAAGGGATTTTTCCTTCGATAGGTAAGACAAATTCTAATCCATAGACTAAGGAGAAAGGTGTGGCACTTGTAGGTGTTCAGATATTGGTTCAATAAGCCCATAGGGCTGCCCAGTTTAGTTGCAAATTCCAATCACGACCAATGTCATTAGCAGTCTTCTTTAGTATCTTTAGGAGGGTTTTGTTAGATGCTTTAGCCTGACCATTTCCTTGGGGATAGTAGAGCGTGGAGAATTTGTGTTGAATAAAGAACTTGGAACAAAGCTCTTGGACATCTTGATTCTTGAATGTGGTTCCATTATCTGTTATGATGGCTTGGGGAATTCCATACCTACAAATCAGATAATTCATAATGAACTTTGATATTTGTTTTCTGGTGATGTAGGTCAATGGAATTTTTTCTATCCATTTGGTGAAATATTTAGTTGTGATAATAATAAACTTATGCTCGTTAGAGGAAGCAAGATAAATATTTCCTACCAAGTCTAATCCCCATTATGAAAAAGGCCATGGTGTGGTGATAGGTCTTAACTCCTGTGTTGGTGCGTGAACGGGGTCACTATGTTGTTGGAATTGATGAAATTTTCTAGAATACTGAATACACTCTCGTTCCATGGAGGGCCAATAGTACCCTATTCTCAGCAATTTTCGTACTAGGTTAGGTCCACTATAGTGGGACCCACAAACACCTTTGTGTACCTCTTGTAAGGTAGTTTGTGCTTCTTCTGTGTTAAGACATCAGAGTAACATACTATCCAAACTTTAACAATATAAGGTATCTCCTAGGATCGTGAATCGGGAAGTCCTACAAGTAAAGGTCTTCTTTTGGGTTGTTGCCAGGTTAAGTGGTATGATACCATGGTGGATGTAATCCAATGTGGCTTGGTATCATGGTGAATTAGGACCAACAACAATACACACTAGTTCTAATTCTGAGATATCAAACATTGGTATGAGTAATTGCTCCACCAAGAATTCATACTTAGGAATGTTTTGTGGAATATCGAGAAGTAGACCTATTATTGCCATTGCATCTGCTACTTTGTTGTTGATCCGAGGAATCTGTTCAAATTTTATAGTGACAAAATATTCCTTGAAACTATTCACCATCCTTTTATATGACATTAGCTTGTCTTTTGTTTGATACTCATCATTCACTTGTCTAATTACTAGTTGAGAGTCTCTAAAGACATACAGTTCTTTTATCCTCCATTTGATAGCCATCTTCATTCATATGATTAGGGATTCATACTCTAAGATATTATTTGTACATAGGAAAGAAAGTCTACATGCCTTAGGTATACTATCTCCCCGTGGTGTGAGAAATAGGATGCCTGCTCTAGAGCCATGTTGAGTGTGGGACCCCTCAAAGTATAGCATCCAATGGCTTGCCTATTCTGTTAGCAATATACTTTCATCTGGGAAGTCTATTGTGAGAGGCTACTAATTTTCCATCGGTGCTTTGGCTAGTTGGTCTACTATGATCTATCCTTTGATGGATCTCCTATCTACATACTCTACGTTGAACTCACTCAGAATCATTACCCATTTAGCAATTCTGCCTATTAAAGTTACTTTTTCTAATAGGTACTTTAGTGGATCTACCTTTGAAATCAACTTTACTTGTCTATTTAAGATATAGTGTCTCAACTTTTGTGTCAAAAATACGACTGAGAGACACACTCTTTCTATGGTCGATTAGTTCAACTTGTATCCCACCAGTGTTCAACTGATGTAGTAGACCGCTCTTTCTTTGTTATTATCATCTAGCTGTGCTAGGAGAGCTCCCAACACTGCTTGTGTTGTAGACACATAGAGTATCATTTCTTTATTGGGAATAGGGGAATCAAGACTGGAGGAGTAAGTAGATACTCTTTGACTTGTTGGAATGCCTGATCACATCTCCCATCCCACTTGAATGTGACATCTTTGTGTATTAGATGGGTGAACGGGTGACACTTTTCTACTAATTGCATGATGAATTGCCTGGTAGATTGTAGCTTCCCATGTAAACTTCTTAATTTCTTCAATGATTTTGGTGGAGGCATCTCTTGTATGGCTTTTACTTTCGCACGATCTACTTCAATGCCCCTTCTTGATACTGTGTATCCTAGTAGCTTTCCAAATGTTACTCTGAATGCACACTTTTTCAAGTTGAGTTTCAGGTTATACTATTCTTGCCTATCAAACAATTTTTCAAGGTTGATCAAGTGGTCTTATCTTTTGATGGACTTAACTAGTATGTCATCCACATAGTCTTCCATAGTTGTATGCAACATATCATGGAAGATTGTAGTCATCGCTCGCTGATAGTTTTCCCCTACTTTTTTTAGACCGAATGGCATGGCATTCCAACAAAAGGTCCCCCAAGCACAAGTGAATGTCATTTTATGCTAATCATCAGGGGATATTTTTATCTGATTATACCTAAAGAAACCTTCCATTAGTGACAAAATTTCATGGCCCACGGTTAAATCTACAATAATGTCTATACTTGGAAGAGGAAAGTCATCCTTTGGACAAGCTTTGTTCAGATTGTAGAAGTTTGTGCAGATCCTTATCCCCCTAGTAGGCTTTGACACTAGTACTATATTTGATATCCATTTTGGATAATCGATCGGTTTGATGAAACCTACATCTAGTAACTTCTTTAGTTATACCTTTACCAACAGTGCTATTTGAGGACGTGTTTTCCTTAGTTTTTTCTTGATAGGTTTAGCTCCAAGAAATATGGCCAAATGATGTACAACTAGTCCCGGCATGTCTGCATATGTCCACACAAATTTTATCTTTTTTTATCATTGATGAATGCTATGAAGTTCACTTTCTCTTCAAAATCAAGTGACATTGCATGGTATGTGATCTTTGGGTTCTCTATTGTGCCAACATTGATGGATTTTTCCTCTTCCACTAGGAGTGTTGACTTCTTTTGATATTCAGATATAAGGAGATTGAATCCTTCATCTTTGAGTGTCTCGGAGAGGTTTTCACCTTCAAATTCATTCTTTATTTTCTTCTTTTCAAGATCCGTAGAGCCACATTGTGGTTTTCTCTAGGGGATCTCATTTTGATATTGTCCTTTTTAATTTTGTGACTGGGTGACACAATCTCCCCATAGAAATATGCTTCATGTTCAAGTTCCATGACGAACCCTACTTTATGATCTCGTACTAGTATATCAGTTTTAAGTCCCATAAACTCTGTGATTGCTTCATCATTCTAAAATTGATCCAAAATAGGTTTATGTTGTTGTTGGTCCCAATCTATCAATTGTGGGTAGTAGAGGGGTAGGCTATCATCATTATCTACAAAACTTACAGAAGTTGTTGAGAAGATTAATATGGATTTAGTATCATTCTCCCATTGGGTGTCTAAGTCATCATCACTAGAGGTGACAAAAGGAGAATCCCATTCATACTCATTAGAGTCTGTTTCAAAATAATAATAGTCATTAGGAATGGTTTTGATAAGTTGGATAGGGACTATACCAATGTTAAAATTTTCAAATAAGTCCTCAATGGGTAATTCATTGTCTATAAGGTGGTAGATATCCAATGTCTTAACACTAGTAGAAGGCGTTTGTTTCTTAAAAGAGGTACATCTAGTGTTTGTAGTAACCATGTCTTTTGAATCATAACCTAGTCCCATGTTCTTCTTTCCCTATTCCACTATGATAGGTTTCCATCTGCCTTGTTTGCATAGCCCAAGGCCACTTGTTCCAGTATATCCCATTTGTTTAGCTAACTGATAGCCTTTACTGCTAGGATCGATTAGAAGGGGTTGTGGTTGTTCTAGCTCCATTTGGTCTTCTTTGTAGATCATTTATGACAAGTCTTCTTTGAATATCTCTTCATCCTTCATATCTCCCCACTTGGTGAAAATTGTGGGTTTAGCTATCATTTTTACTGTTTGAACATATTTGATCTCCTTAGGACCTCCATAAACCTTGGGTGTTGGTGGAAGCATTCCAATGCAAAAGTGCTTGATTGAATTGATAATTTCCATTACCCTTGTTAAGTACTTGAACCTTGGTTTTAGTTTTTGGTTGCTCCCTTGGTGTTGTTTTAATTGAGGTTGATTGTAGTGTGGAAGGTTCAACATATGAGAATGAATGAAATGATATGTCATTGTTGGGTATACGCTAGAGTTTGTTATACTTTTCCTCTAAATTTGCACAAAAGTGGAAGGGTTCAAGATCAACATATAATGTAACCTCCTTTCCTTTGTGATGAAACTTTAAACATTGGTGAAAGGTTGAAGGAACCGCTTGTAATACATGAATCCAAGGGCATCCTAGAAGGAGGTTATATGGTAACTCAAGGTCCAATACCTGACATGTTGTTTTTGTGGTTGTTGGTCCTATCTGCATAGGAAGCCTAACTGTCCCTTCTAAATTCCTTTCGAGATCATCATAGGCCCTTATAGTAATGCTTTCTCCCTTGTCTATTACATCGTCAGAATACCCCAGTTGTTTAAAAAATTTCAAGGTACAGATGTTTAGACCTACACCGTTATCTATCAACACTATTTTGACCATGTTTTTATGGACACCAACCTCTATGTAGAGAGCTTGGTTGTGGAATGACTTATGTGGAAGGTCTTTCTTGGAAAATACTAAATGGTGATTGGTTGTGATTTTTCCAACCATGGCTTGAAACTAATCCGGATTGAGGTCATTAGGAACCAATGCCTCTAATGCTTTCTCTAGTATCTCCCTATGTGCAGGTGATAATTTTAGCAGTTAGAGGATTGAGATCAAGGTGGGAATCTTCTTCAGTTGTTCCACAATATTGTAGTCATTTGATGACTTAGCTACAGGTTTAGGTGGTGCTCCTTGTATTGTGACTTTCCCTCAATGGGTAGTTACATTACATTCGATGTCCCTACCTTGTATAGTCAATACATGTACCTTAGTTTCATCTGTTTGAGAGAGGGTACCTAGAACTGTGTCACCATAAGTGTAGTTAGCATTGTGATAGTCTTGGTCCTTTCCTTCATCATTAATCTTAGCATGGTTCAAAATTAGATTTTTGTATATCTGGAGGTATTTGTTTCTAGGATGATGTTCGACGTCCACTTCTCCCTTGTCGATCAAGTTTTGTATTATGTGCTTAAGTCCCATGCAATTGTTTGTTGTATGTCCTTTGATTTTGTGGAACTCACATAAGTCCTTGTCATTGTACCATGGTGTTTTGAAGCTTGGCTCCTCATAGTTTGGGTGATTTTTGACCTTGATGAGGTTTTGTTGCACTAGTTTGTGCATGACCATCTCAAGTGGCTCTCCTAATGTAGTGAACTTCCTTCTTGGTTGATCATATTTCCTTTGTTTCCCTCCTTGATTTTTCTATTGGTTGACTGCTTGATTGTTTTGGGGATAACTAAGTCGATTGTTTTGTGCATTATTAGGAGCATAGCTTGTTTGTGCAATTTAAGGTTTGTTTTGTGGTGCACATTAGGATTTTGTACATTCCACACAGCTCTAGCATCAACTACCCCATTGTTGGTGACATTTTTTTTCTTGGCCCAAATCTTAGGTTTCTCATTCGAATTAGAAGAATTGTCTCTTGGGTTGTTTAGCTTAATCAATCCACTTGCTATGAGAGCCCTTTCTATGTGTAGTCCATTCTCAATATTTTCTTCAAAGTTTACGAGATACAACATGGTGGGTTGGTAATTGACTTTTGTTGGGACATTGAAAACAAATATGTCTACCAGTTCCTTGTTGGGAATAATTTGTTGAAAATGAAGGTAATATTGTAGCTTAAAACTTGTAAAACTATGAGACTGTAGATTTAATTAAGTGTTCTTTGTCACAATTCTTTGCGTATGATTAATCTGTTTAGATGAATTTTACCAAATGTAGAAAGAGATAGAAGATTGTAGAAGAATGAGACAAGAAGATAGAAGTGACAACATATACGTGGAGAAACCCTTTCGGGAAAAAACTCCACCAGAATCAATAGTTCTTGTATTATTTAACCTTAGAATAAGATTACAATAATATTGTATCAATCCTTAATTGATATGCTTTGTTGCCTTCAACAATCCTTCTTCACAACCTACAATAAACTCTCATGGAACTCTCATACACTTGTTGCAGCACAAGCTATCCATGCATTCCATGTGACCAAGCATGAATCCACACATCCCATGCCATGCTTCAAACCCTCACACATGCACAAGCTCAACCTGCTAACCTCCTTCAAACTCTGATGCACTTGCTGCAATTAGTAGACAATTAATGAGCATGTAAACTCATAAGAGTTGTTAAATACAAGAGCATAAAGCTCCTCTCAAAAATCTACACCTAGATTGTGCAAGTAGAGTTCCACCTTGTGATTTGAAGTCAAATCAAAGTCTTCCTCAATTTAGGTGCCCCAAACTGAACACTTAATTGAAATCTATTCAAGAAAATATCTTGCAAGCTCCACCTCAAAGTTGGGGCCCAAGAATGGGCCCACTTAACTGAGCCTTGTAAATATCTTCTCATGCAAAAGGTTTTAAATCAAAGATGCCAACTTGGGCGTCCAAGGTAGGTCCAAGTCAATCTTAGTTAATTGAAACATATCTCCACCAATTCATGCAAACATTATGCATGATTGATCATCCCCACTTAACTGAAAGTATCCACCTGTTATATGTCATGCAATTGAAGACATTAGTCATGCAACTCAAGTCAATTGAAGTCAACTATCATTCAACTCAAACTAACTACATGCAACTAAAGATAACTGAACCATACTTAAACTGAATTGAACTCCACTCATGTAAATATCAATCCCTAATTTGTAGGATCTTTACATGCATTACTGAAGTGTTATCAATCCTCCAAATAGTTAACTGAAGCAAGGTGGGTTCCACTTTCCATGTGGGCGCCCCATGTGCTCCTATCTTGTAGGAGCTCTTCTTGGGTGTCCCCACATGTTCCTATCATTTGGGAATAATTACAAATGTCAATTTACATGTTTATTTCATTTGAATTTAATCTCTTTCTAATCCTAGTGTTGGGGAACACTTTGCAAGGACTTAGGAGATACATGAAATATGTTTAGGATTGCAATTAAATGGCATCCTATTCCCAACATAATCTACTTACACCTAGTATCTTTATGTATCCATCTTTGTAGGTAGGAGGTGAATGATTCTCCTTGACTCTATTTAATATTGTATAGATTTGTGATGGTGACGTCCTGTTCTATATTGAATGAGAAGTGGTTTACGAATTTGGTAGTTAGTTCATAAAAACTTTTAATTCCTAGGGGTAGGTGGGAGAACCACTCCATAGCATGACCAGTAAGGCTACGTGGAAAGATCCTCATTAGATAGGAATCATTGTTTTGGAATTCCATACATGATACCAAGAAATCTCGTATGTATTCTACTAGATCTCCTTTTCCTTTGTATTTGTCAAACTTTGGTATTTTGAAGTTTTTCAAAAAAGGAAGCATAGTAATGGAATGATCAAAAGGAAATCGAAATATATCCTAAAAGGTATAAATCTTCTTTGGTTTTCCTATCTACATATCTAATATTCTTTGATTCATGGCTTGTAGTTGCATATCTACCTCTATTTTTGGTACATTTGTTTGTGGATCATGTGTGTAGTAACCTTGTTGTCCTGCCATGCTTTGGTCATAGGTTGGGTATTGTGGAGGTACGGGGCCTTGGTAACCATGTTGGGTGGAAGGAGGGTTAAATCCTTGTTGTGTGAAAGGAGAGTTAGGTCCTTATTGAATGTAAGAAGGGTTAGCTCCTTGTTGAACGGAAGGAGGGTTAGCTCCTTGTTCAATGTAGGGAGGGTTAGCTCCTTGTTGGATGGAAGGAGGGTTATCTCCTTGTTGAACATGAGGAGGGTTAGATCCTTTTTGGATGTAAGGAGGGTTAGCTCCTTGTTGTTATTGATGAGGGGTACCTTGATAATGTGTTGGTGATACACCTCTTTGTTGGGATGAACTATATTGAAGGTTACCCTGATAATGCGTTGGTGAGACACCTTATTGATAGGAAAATTCGGGAAGGGTACCCTATGGTACACCTTGTTGTTGGGGTGAATTGTTTTGAAAGTTACCCTGATAGTGCATTGGTGGGACACCTTGTTGATGGGATGAATTGTGAAGGGTACTATGTGGCACACCTTGTTGTTGGCACTGTTGATTGGGAAGGGGACCATGTGGCCCACCTTGTTGATTGGAAAGGGTACCTTGCAACACACCTTGTTGGTATTGTTGATTGGTAAGGGGACCATGTGGTCCACCTTATTGATTAGAAAGGGTACCCTATGACACTCCTTGTTGTTGGTATTGTTGATTGGAAGGGGTACTATGTGGACCACCTTGTTGATTGGAAAGGATACCCTATGGCACACCTTGTTGTTAGTATTGTTGATTGGGAAGGGGACCATATGAGCCACCTTGTTGATGGTACTATTGTGGAAATTGCCCTTATGATTTTGTACATTTTGTGAAGGGTCAATATATGAAGTGTTTTGGGGCATGTATTTAGATGAACCTCCCTGATATTGTTGGGTCACTACTGCTTGTTTGAATTGGGATAGTTTCTATACAAAGGGTTTTCCATTGGTTGATCATTGCCTTTCAAGAAGACTGGTGGAATGTTTGGAATCTCCAATTGTTTGGGTATTTCTCTTACAACTAAGTTATCTCCCAAGGGAATGAGGTGAGGATCTTTGATACCTTCTACATTAAAGTCTATAGGCAACTTAGCACCACTTTGTGTTAATTTAAAAAATAATTATTTAGATCCTTTCTTAGGAGTTTTTCCATCAGCTTGAGCACCTTGGGATTGTTAGAATGTTGAAATAATTCTTCATCATTTATTTCTTCTTCACTATCCACCTCCTCTATGACCATATCCTTGGGATTTTGTTTTGATCTATCCATTGATTCTTGTTGTCTACAAATTACCTCTTCCTCACTAGGTGATTGGTTTGATGTTGCATAAAAGGTGGGTTCTTTTTGAGGAGTCACAAGGTCACTTGGTCTATAACCCCATCAGTCAATTCCTTTGTTTGTGTTGTTTGTTGGGGGTAAGCTAGTGCTACTTTTGTTGGCCTCCATGTTTTTTCTATGTTGTGATCTCGTAATTGTCATAGACAAGTGTCAAGCTTTTGTGAACGTTTGGTGACTTCTAACTATAGAATGAAAGAATGCTTTGTTTATGGGATTTTTGGTTTTTGAGGAAATGAAATTGTGTTTGTTTTTGGGATTTTCTATTTTTGGAAAGAGGATACCTATTGCCATGCAGGAGGTGGTAGTATGGGCCTTCTGACCGCAAGATCGACTTTTCACTCTTGTTTTTCTAGGATATTTGCTATGTTTCTCCACTGGTTTGGTGTTTCCTTTGTCTCAAATATGAAGCTCCTCAAACTGTTGATTATGTCTATTTGTTCTCCTTCAATTAGCTCAAAGATTGGTTGTTGAACTGGAGCAATCGAATGCCAAATGGTCATAAGGTGAAATGATGGAAATATTGGTGTTTTGATATGATTTTTGTGATTCTCAAGGCCTTAAGGTTTGAGCGATGTTTTGGGATGATGCTATTTTTGGAACTCAAAATGCTAAAAGGTTTGGATCGATATTTCACTTCTTTTTCTAAAGGATATTGCATAGGAGTGAATTTGCACCCCTTGTGTAAATTCCCCTTTTGCATACCCCCACCTTAGAAAATCAAATCCGAAGGAGAAATTCCACATCACCCATCTTCCCTCCATCCACATAGTGTGTGTTTTGTGTGTTAGTGAGGGAATTTTTGCCATGGACTCAAGCACAATGCATGAACGTCTGCATGACGTGCTACCATCCCTGACAAATTCCTACATCTGGAGTCCGTAGGGATGTTACACACCTAATTGGGGTCAAATTGTAATGCCTCTATGCAACTAATTGACCTAAAACAACTCCTTTTGGCCTTCAAATCCATTCTATTCACTATCACCTCATATTCTTCACACTCTCTAGAAATTTCACTCCATTTTCTACACACTTTTTGGATCTCTTGAGCACACTCTTGAAGCAGTCTACCAACATTTTGACAACTCCATTGATCATTGCAGTAGCTTGATACTCCATCAACTTCACTTTTGTACGTGTGAGGCTACCATAGAAGTTGCAAGCTTGGAGTCTTGCGAGACCTCCCTTCATCACCACTGTGACTATGGTGATTTTACCAAGTTCGTTGCTTGCATTCTCCCTTCATTGGCCTTGAGAGCCTTTGGGTGGACGTGGTAATGCCTCACTCTCCCTTTTCTGGTATGATAGAGTAGCATAGTATTGTTTTGTAGTGTTCAACAATCTCTGTTTCTCTTCCATTTCCTTTATTGTACTTTCTAATCTGTTGCTCTTTTGGTTGTTCGTGGAGGTGGAAACACTAAAGCAGGGCTTTGACTGAGGCAAATCCCTATACAGCCCCAACAATTTTCCCTTCTTGCTTGTGCATAGGTGAACGTGTGCGTGGAGCTAGCTGGTGAACTGACATTTCAATAATTTAATATTCGTCACCCTATTTTTTATCTACTTGTTTTATCATTTTCGCATTTACTTTTCATACTTTATTATTCTATTATTTTCGTTAAAATCAATTAGCTAGGTTGTTAAGTAGGTTTTTGGAATTTCTTACAGTACTTCACATTTTTTGATCGTATGGATTCCAATGTGCCAAAGAGACGCTAGCGCATCGTGCTGTCATCCTCAAACCCGCACTGCGCCCTCGAACAAAGAGTTGTTTGAGGTGTAGTATTGACTCCAAAAACTAGCTTGTCTAGCTCCAACCAAAATTTTGGGTTTGTAGAGTGAAAAAATCACTTGAGAGTGCTCTTCATTCTCGGTCCTCATCCCAAAACATCTGTTAGAGTGAGGTAAGTTAGGGCAGCCCCCCGCTCTTGGCTCTTTATGACTTGTAGACTTGATGTGGTTGGTCCCCCTCTCTTACAGTAAGAGAGGGGGACCAACCTTGTGAAGGCTCCAGGTCATGGAGAGCCAAGAGAGGAAGGCTACCCTAACTTACCTCACTCTAAGGGGGTGTTTGATGTGAAGGACGAGAATGATAAGGACTGTAAAGTCCTTCAACCACTCTGTAGACCTGAACTATAGTCTAGGCTAGGCGAGCTCACTTTTTGGAGTCAGTTATGTGCCTCAGATAGCTCTTTGTCTGAGGACAACACAATTTTGGGATGACAGTGTGTTGTGCTGGCATCTCTCGGGCGCGTTGGCATCTGTACAACCAAAAAATAATGAACATAGAGACACTACCAAAAAAGCCTACTAATAGCCTAGCTAGTACAATCTAGATGGTAAGAACAAAATGAGAAAGTATGTGATATAATTACTGAAGTGATAAAGTAAATAAAGTAGAACCAAGGTGACAAAAAGAAATCTCACAAAAGTGTCTGTTTGCCAGCTAGTTCCAAATGTGTGTCCTCCTACACACAATAAAGAGGGGAAATTTGTTGGGGTTGTAAAGGGGCCTACCTCAGTTAGACCCCCGCTTTGGTGTTTCCACCTTCACAGACAACCAAATAGCAACGATAGAGAAAATTATGATAAAGGAGTAAAGAAAGAAAGCACACGAAGAACACTACAAAATAATATATAGCTACTCAACCAAATCATAAAGGAGAGGAGTGAAAATGTTACCACCTCCACCAAGAACTCACTAGCTAATGATGGAGAAAGAAAGCTTGAACAATCACCACAACCTTGACTGTGATGAAGGGAGGTGTTGCAAAACCTCAAGCCCCTGCTGCAATGGCTTGCTTCACACTTGCTTGACGGAGTTGATAGAGTGTTGTTGCTACAATAGAGTGTTGGAGTGTTGTTGAGAGTGAAAATAAAGGCTCAGAATGCAAGAAGTGATGGAAAAAGATAATTTGAATGCTTAGAGGATGCAAGAAAAAATAGATTGAATGAAGAATGGAATAATTTGAAGAAGGGAGAGAATCTGCCATATTCGGGGTCAGTTGGTCGAAGAGGGACGTTACAAACTGACCCCACTGGGAAGTGTAACGCCTCTGCCAACTTCAGACACAAGAATTCATTAGGGATGTTTGCATGTCACGCGAGTGTCCTCAACAAATATTCTTCTACCAACACAAACGACGGATGCCAAGTGGAAGGAAGGAAACAAGGTGATGTGGAATTTTTCCTTCGAATTTGGTTTTCTAAGGTGAGGATGTGTAAAAGGGAAATTTGCGTAAGGGGTGCAAATTCACTCCTATACATTTTTCCCCCACTTTAGCGGGCATGAATACTGATGAATGCTTTAGTAAAGTAGATCAAAGAGTGAATAGGGTTAAAAATTTATACCTGAACCGTCGAGGAAGCAAACTGCAATCTAGCGAGCTCAAAAGTGCAGGGTAAGCAAAGGACTGCATAGCCCCGCAAAACTATGAAGTTGTATGTTGAAAGCGTCTTATAGGCTCGTAGACCTGCAAGGAGGCGACCCTCGAGATATCTCACATGAAGGAATCCCCAAGAGGTAAGCACCTCACATGCCAAAAGACTTGCAAGGAAGGTGTCCTCCAAGATCTCTCACATGAAGGAAACCCATAAAAAGTACCTCACAGACCCGCAGGCCTGTAAGGAAGGTGTCCTCAAAGATTTCTCACATGAAGAAAACCTAAGAAAGTGCCTTGCAGCCTAGTAGAACTACAAGGAAGGTGTCCTCCAAGATCTCTCACATGAAGGAAACCCCAGAAAAAGTGCCTTATAGGCTCGCAGACCTGCAAGGAGGCGACCCTCAAAATATCTCATATGAAGAAAGCCTAAAGAAAGCACCTCACAGACCCATAGACCTATAGGGGAACGACCCCCAAGATCTCTCACATGGAGGAAGCTTAGAAGAAGTGCCCTATAGACCCGTAAACCTGCAGGGAGGTATCCCCTAAGATCTCTCACATGGAGAAAACCCAAAGAAGGGGACTTTGCAAAGTTGGAAAGCGGCTTCACAGGCACACCTGCAAAGTGACATGTTCACCTGTAGATAGAACATGTTCGAAAGTGACCACGCAAGCAAGTAAGCGGATAGTTGCATAGATCATCGATAGATTAGAAAGCTTTCAAAGGGGTCCCTCAAGAAATCTATGTGATGAAAGAGGTCCACTCAAGGGATGCGTTGTTTGAAAGTGCGGAAGAGATGTTTCTTTCTCAAATTGATTCATCATCAAGGAATCCTTTCAAAAGATGTTCACTTCATCAAGGAATTTGAAAGGAAGAAAATGCCCCCTTGTGAGGGGAAGGTCGAAGTTGCTCCCACCTCAAAGAAAAAGTCTCAAGTTCTTTCTTTACGAACCCATGATGAAGGAAAAACATTCCATTAGGGTTTCAATTTGAGAATGCGATTCTCAAAAATGTTTACAAAGATTCTAGAGAAAAGATTCGTTTGGAAACGAATACATTTTCTGAAAAATTGAAGTGTTATGTCATTGTCACACACGAAAGGGACAACTCAAGAAAAGAAGAGGGAAAGATGAGAAAAGAGCAAAGGAGAAATAAACATAAACACAGGGCACTAGGGTAGTATGATATTTCAGGGTCATAATTGCTCATAAATATATATAAGTATAATAATAATAGTACATAAAATGAATTGTCATCAACCCCCTACTATATCAGACCATGTGAAGAATGCATGAGAAGACAAAGTAAAAATAAAAAAGTAGGTCAACATGGAAGGGAAGCCTAAATGCCCCAAACGCTTTGCATCGTCCCCAACTTGCCAAAAATCAATCACAAACATGGAAGAATGATGATACAAATAGAAGAAGGTTTACAACATAAAAACCACACCTGTATCCAAGCACCAACGCGGGTAACAAGGTTCATCCAGGCACACATAACATGCTCATGAGGGAACACATCACAACACACACACATCTAATCTAAGGATAAAGAAGAGGCCTCCCCTTAACACTGATCAACCAAGAGGTGATCCACTTTCCACTCTAGATTATCATAGGGGGAAGGAGGATGAGCCTGCAGTGGTGGGATGTTAAGAGGAGGAGCTTCCGACCCTCCCATAACAAGGGCTAAGGAAGAAGGCCCCATAAGGTCTCCTCCACTTGGCTCTTGTGGAGCTATGGTCAACGATTTTGTGAAGATCGCTGACAAGGCCGAAACTTCATCCAAAGAGTTAAACATGCACTTCATTGGAGTTCCATGTTGTACCTCAGCGCATGGGGAAAGTTGTGCTTGAGGTTCACCGCTAGGCTCACCGAGTGACTCGGGAGCGGTGACGAACTTAGGGGAAGCTGGGACTGGTTCCGTTACCAAAACAAAACAAGTCAACGTAGACCACCTTTCGGAGAAGGTGGGTTTCTCTTATGTCCTCCATTGTTGGAAGGACCAGTCTCCACATTCTACTCCATCAGGGGACGTGAACTCCCCATAAACAAGGCGAGCGGTGCGGAAGAAGAGGAGGAAGAGAAAACTGTAGCAAATACCACTAAAGTGTTCGACATATCTACAGGTTTCGGGAGAGGTGAGGCATCTAGAAGGGACATCAAAAAAGGTAGCTCCACTGAAGGAGCGATGAACACCTGCACCTTTTTAGGGTTAGGCACACTCATACTCACAATGGAAGCTGGAAGTGATGCGGAGCTAGATTGAACGGAAGCAGAGGGGAGGAGAGAGGAGGACGCGACAAGAGGCCCTGATGCAGGGGCAGTCATCTCCTCTTCCCTCCTTTGTAAGGTGGCTTGTTCAACTATGAGAGCCTTTCGACGACGCTTACGCTCATGCGCAAGGCAGTTTCTATGACTCTTCAAACTAGAGATCAAACGTTGTGAAGGAATGGAAGCCTCCTGCTTAGCCATGGGAGTGTCCACAACTGTTTCTAGTGGAGGGATAGGCTCCTAAATGGGAGCAGGAGGAGTAGGTTGAGAAGCGGTAGGGGGAGTCAGCTCTAATTCCTTAACAACGGGCCTCTTCCCGTTTACTGCTTTGGGAGCAAAACGGTAGGAGGTCACGGAGGTTGAGACATAGAAGATTCCCCATGGGTGCCTTTTCCTCTACCATAATAATAGTACCAAGGTCTAGGCGTTTAGTAGAGAGGTTCAATATCCTAATCTTAGGTTTGTGCTAGGGTGGTATCATCAGACTCAACGGATAAAAGCCAGGCATATTCATCCAAAACTCTTCTCTAGAAAGAGGAGGAGAGCCATCTTGAGGACGGGGTGGCTTCTCTTTCCCTTTTCGAGAAGGGGAGGAAGTTGACTGTTGTACTATTGGAAGGGTCAACTTTGGCTGTCCCTTGCCCTTGATCTTTTACTTCACATAGTTTTTGTAAAGTAGGTCCATTCTTGGAGGAAGCGGACCAACCGAGGTGAGCCAAAAGTGGTCTAATGAATATCCCCCACGGGCTACCAGAGGTTGGTATCTAGTGTCATGCACTAAGTGCAAAACACCTTTCTAGGACAATCTTAAACATTTGTGGATAATGGAGGTGATTCCATTCATGTAAGCTAGCAAAGGTATGCCTAATTTCATCCTGAACAGATTTAACTCTAGGATAATGTCAAAGACTGTGTCTACAGCCCTAGGTCCTACTAGGATGAACAGAGTTATGGAGCCATATGACTTTAGGCAAAGACCATCATGTGTACGAATGGTAGATTTTGTTTCTTCATACTCTTTTCTATGTAATGAATTAAGCCACAATGTCTCTTTAGTGATGAAATTCACTCGGCTCGTGGGATCGACTAAGACCCCTGTCACAATGTTGCCATTGAGGTGAGCGAGAATGTAGAGGGGAGAGGGCTTTTTATTTTGGAGTAAGTCTTGAGACGTGAATGTCACGTTCGGGGACCTAGGCATAGGTTGCGTGGTAGGAGAAATCGTGACCATGTTAACATACGCCTCAGGTTGAGTAGTAGAATAAGAGGGATATAAAATCATGTTAGCAAAATGTGATAGAAATGGGTCTGTGTATATCTGCAAATCACTATTCGCTTTCACCACCAATTTGTTCGTGTTTTGTTTACTTCTGTCAAGACGGATAGTATCGTCCTTGATGCGGTCCTATATCTTATGAAGCAAGCACATACAATGTTCGGTATCATGTTCGTTAACTCAATGGTACTAACAAAAGGTATTCAAATTGTACCAACTAGGGAAAGGTTCTTTAAGAGGCTTAGGGTTTTCTAGAGTTATGATCTTATCCTTTAGCAACTTCTGCAAGATGGAAGAATAAGATTTTGCTATCTTTGTGAACTTTCGGTTGTGTCTGAGGCCATTATCAATCATAGTGGCTACTACATTCGCAACAACCTTACCTTTCCGAGAGATCCACATAATGGACTTTCCTTCTGAACAGGAGCGCAAGGATGATCCCCCGAGTTGAACTACCATTTGTTGATACTCCCGTAATGCAACACACAAATGCATGAAAGAAGGGTATTTCATAAGGCCAAACTTCTCATGCCAAGGTCTTTGTATGTTCCCTATGAACACCTTCTGCACATTAGAATCGGGCAGCAGATACGAGATTTGAGAAAAGAGTGCTTGGTATCAAACTATAAAATCAATAATCTTTCCATTATCCCCTTGTTTGCATCAGATGAGATCCGAAAAGGTCATCTTCGGTTTGATGTTAGCTTGGAACTATCATAGGAATTGGTTTACAAGTTGATCAAATGAGAAAATGGAATTATCGGGTAAGGAACAATACCATTTGAGTGATGTATCCTTAAGAGATCAGGGGAATAGCTTCACCATCAATGTATCACGATGGAAGAAATTTGTACATAGGGCATTAAAGGTGAACATATGTGTTTGTGGGCCCCCTTTACAACCACATTTCTCAAATTTAGGAATCTCCATTCCTTGAGGGAAGGGAGTGTTTAAAATCACTACCGATAATGGGCTATGTCGAAAAAAGGGTTGAAAGATAGGTTGGGAAAAAGCCTGGGAGATACTAGCCAACTGGCTTTGCATCTTACCCATATTCTGAAGAAGAGTGTTCAAAATAGGGTCGTTAGAAGACACAGGGCCAGAGGGACCTCCTCTAGAACCACCACCAGAGCCGATTCTAGAGCCACCAGTGTGATCATCGCCGGAACCACTACGAGGGCCACCGCCGCCAGTAGGGCCTTTGCTAGAGCCACCTTTGCTTATGAAGCTGCCACCATTACTTCCACTAGAACCACCTCCACTAGCGCCACTTCTGCCACTTCTGCCACCACCACTACCAAAGCCCCCACCACTTGTCCCGCCAAAACCTCCACTGCTGGAGGTGACAGTAGGGGTGAATCTATATCCCAAGGGTACTCTATTCACCTTGATAGTTTCAGATGTCTCAGAGGCAGAGGGGATGCTGATCGAGGGGAAAACATCGACCATGTACACATATGTAGGAGGCATCAACATCCCTAACTATCTCTCATGATCTTCAAAAGTGGCCCCTTGTACAATGTTAGGATTGTTTGGAGGAGCACATGCTTCAGTTAGACTAAAGAGACTAGCCAGGAGTTCTATGCTTGTTCGATATTTTCCAACCATATATTTTATTTCACTAATAACCCTTGCGACCCTAGCCATCTTCAAGTCCTTTTCCAAGTAATTCTCTAAGTCACCTAGTCCTTTGCTAAGGACAAAGATATACTCTTAAGGAATGTGAACGACCTCAAACTCATCCACTAATGATGGTGTAGAAGACACATGAGGAGTGGGGACATGGTCAGTCTCATTGGAGACCCCTACCTCGCCCCTCAATAACTACTCCTATGTGGCGAGACCAATGGTGGATCCAACAAAAAGGCCTATAGAGAAACCAATAGTGACCTTCGTCCTTTCCATTGGAAGGTGTCGTACACTTCTCCTAACAATATACCCGAAGGTTGTGGACTGGGTTGTGATGCTCATAAAACTTCACAACACTTAGGGGCACAACAATCACAAGGTACAAGGGGAAAAGCCTCAACACTAATGAATGAACAAACATGTTGGTTCATGTTGGGTTCACAAAAAATGTAAGAGAGGGGGACAAACCACATCAAGGCCCCAGGTCACCGAGAGCCAAGAGCAGAAGGATTCCCTAACTTACCTCACTCTAAGGGGGTGTTTGATGTGAAGGATGAGAATGTTGAGGACTATAAAGTCCTTCAATCACTCTACGGACTCAAACTATAGTTTGGGCTAGGTGAGTTGGATTTTTGAATTTAGTTATGTGCCTCAGATAGCTCTCTGTCCGAGGACAACAGTGCAGTTTTGTGACGTCAACGTGACGTGTTGGTGTCTGTACGACCATAAAACAATGAACATAGAGAGATCACCAAAAAATCCTACTAACGGCCTAGCTAGTACAATCTAGATGGTAAGAATAGAATGCAAAAGTATGCAGAATAAATACTAAAGTGATAAAGTAAATAAACTAGAACCAAGGTGATGAAATTTTTTTCACAAAAGTGCCTATTCACCAGCTAGTTCCAAATGCACGTCCTCCTACACACAATAAAGAGGGGAAATTATTTGGGGTTGTATAGGGGCCTGCCTCAGTCAGGCCCCCATTTTGGTGTTTCCACCTCCACAGACAGCCAAATAACAACGATAGAGAAAAGTATGATAAAGGAGTAAAGAAAGAAAGCACATGAAAACACTACAAAATAATATATAGCTACTCAACCAAATCATAGAGGTGAGAAGTGAAAATGTTACTGTTACATATTTTTTGCCTCAACTCAAATAGAGGAGCTGGCTGATTGTTTTTCAACATTAAGTGGAATTGCAGATTGAATTTTAAATGTTGTTTCACATCACTTTTGCGTCAAGTAACAGTTATGCATTTTAGTGAAGTAATAGAGTTGCAGAGTGCCATTCAGATGTTGTAGGATTTAAAGAAATACATAATTGAGTACATGAGAAAAATAGCATTTTTTGATGCTTTCATTTATTTCGGAAAAAATCATATGTTACAAGGCTTCATTTGATTTCACAATCAGAATGACATTACAACATTGCATGAAAATGCATTTTCTTTTCAATTGAAAAGCAAAATTGAAATAAAAGATCCACACAAGCCATGGATATAACTGTGACTGTTACAATACATTTCTAATAGCACATTGCACTACTGAAGATGCAGAAAAGAAATCACATAAGAGAACATCATAATAATCATTCCCTGTTTTGGCTGATGGTTGACGACGATGGTGCACCTTTGTCTTCTCGTATTTCATCGAACTGTAAGAGAAAAGAGGGGGTGTTAGTGGCTCCTATTATGAAGTAACCTATATGAGGCACCCGCAATAGTACAACCTACTATTTGTTATGCATTGAAACAATCAATCATGTGCAGTATGAAAGAAGTAAGCTAAAGGAGAAATAGCAACATCATAATCATCGTGTTTTTACGCTAACATTGTTTGGTTCCTTGTGCAGGTATAGGTAAAGTCATGAAGCTAAACATTATTTGAAGACCAAGCATGTGGAGTAAAACAAGCTCCCACAAGGGTCGAGCTCGGCATGCTGCCTTATTCATTAAATGAGCTGATTTTAAAAGATACTTTATCATATTCATCAAATGAAATGAGAACAACTGAAAGAGTAAAACAAAGAATCCATCAAGTAATGAAACCAACTGTGCACTCATAACAATCAGGGTTGCTTTCTGAAGGCTACAGGTGAACAGTGAGTTTAGTTCACTTAAGGAATTTAGCTGAGTACATTTATATCAGGAATTGCTGAATAACTTCATTTTATGTGTTGATTGTAATCATATGTCATGTGAGTTTCAATTCATCATTTCTCTTTCGGATAGTGAATAGGCATAGATTATGCCTTAATGGTTTGATTTAATTTTCATTGTCAAAGAGAACATATTTTAAGAGTAGTTTGATAAGTCAAAATATAAAAATGCATGAAGAGTACCATGCTGCTCAAGGAATACAAAACACAGACAGTGCATTTGAGTATTGAATGAATTTCTACTTCCAATTGACTGGTAAAGTAAATACTGCATTATGAATTGTAATAACAAAGTGATCATTCTAGTATGTTAAGGGGAGAGCAAGTTTTGTCTTTCCAGAATGGTGCTTTTGAAGTTGTTAGTTATGCATATGAACTGGTAAATAGAGGTGGTTCGTAGTGATGCAATGTTTTAGTTCAAAAATCTCTATGGAATTCAAAAGCAGAAGGTAAGGTTGTTGTGTTAAGGTTAAGGAAGGTCAAAGGGAACACTTTTGTGCGTACAGTGAGCAAGCATGGATATAATATACACTAAGAGGACCTTCTTTTACAACAGACAAATACTGGAATGATTGAAAGGTTTCGTACAAACAGTTGTGCACAGTCTCAACAATACATTTTAAAACATAAAAGCATTTTTCATTTTTTTCGGAATGAACAGATTATACCCTGAGTAGGAACTCTACAGAATTAATTTTCAAAGAGAGATTTTCTGTGTGCAAAGGAGGCAGCATGAAGTCAATATTCAGGTGATACAGTTAGCATATATAATTCTAGCCTTCTAAGCACTCATAGCCGATGTTCATCATTAGTATATCCTAGTGTTTTTCATCCACAAAGAAAGTCATACTGGAAGGGCAGTTGCAGTCTTTTTATACTACAAACAAGTCTCAGGAATGGAAAGTAACAACAAAAGTAAAAGGCACTTTGAGACAATCTTCAAGGAGCAGTTTTCTTTATGTGTAGTTAAGTCAACGGTGGAGTTTAAAGTACAGTTAGAGAGTCTCGAGGAGTTGCACCAGCTATTACAGGCTGACTTATGAATTAAATGTAATAATCTATGATACCCATTTTGGGTTTTTACATTCAGAAGCAGTATAATTACAAAATATGCAAATTTTTGTGTTGGTTCGAGCCTCGAAGTAGAAAGAATACAAATTTCATATGATTTTCATAATAACCACAAAAGAGACAGCAGGGAAAAGCAATGAAATGCAATTTCTGTGATAAATCGAGCTCAGAAAAGAAGAAAATACAGTTCTCTTTTGAAATTTCAAATACCCACATGTGGGTTTATTCTCAAAATATAGAAAATGCAATAACCACGACAACCCATGTCAGGATTTCGCAACTGAATGATGAAATTATAGTCTTGTCCAAATTTCATAATGCCCACAAGCAGATATACATTCAGAAAGGCATAAAGAGGAGTTTGTTGTTCTGAGTCGAGCCCGAAATTTTTAAAAAAATGCTTCCTACAATGCATATTTGGCACGGCCTGATTATGGCCAGAAATTCATGAGCAAAGAAGGGTTTTTTTTAAGTCTCAGAGAACAAAAGAAAGTAGAGGAGGATTACCAGTTTGAAACCGAAGTAGATACTCTAGCCACGGCTTGAGTTATTGATAGCTTCCAGACGCAAGGGTTTGAGTTCTTAAGTGATGGCCGAGCTCTCACAATGGAATAGAGCACAACAATAATAGATTTGAGCACAGAAGAACAAGAAAATAATGTTATTAGACTGTGTATAGCTGCGGCCTTAGGGCCAGAAAAACAAAATGTTATGCCAAAAGCTATGAATCCATGATAGGAGGTTTACCTCTGCACAGTAAAGGTAAGCAAAAATAGAAGTTGAGCTTTCATGGAGTGAACTACAGAGTTCGAGCTTGAGCTCATTGTGGCTAAAGGAGAGCAAGTGCAAGAGTTTTCAAGATGAATTCAAGCTCACGGGCTGGCCAAGCAGACAAAGTCACTAGAGATTTAGCTATCTGAAGAACATGGAGAAGATTATCAGGGCATTCGAGCTCGAGCTTGACAGAGTCATGGCGGCGGTAGGGTTTCTCTCTTGCAAAGTGGGAAGTGAAAATGAGTGATCATTAGGGTTCGATTTTGTTTTGACCGAACCCTAATTCGAACAGTATATTGTTCCAGAATATTCCATCAAAACACATGTGGTGAATTTCAATGGGGGCCAAAAATCCATAATGCCTTCCTTGTGATTTTTTAAACCTAAGTCTAAATGTATATCATGGAGGCCGAATTCTTAAGTTGGTCTATTGGTTAAGACTTAGTGATGTTTTTTAAGCCCTGGTGAGATATTAGTGTTTGGGGAATAATGTTGATCAATATCTTGTGATCTAAGTTTAGATTTTAATGCTATATGACCTAGGTGTTTTTGTTTAAAGGTCAAATTATCCATTTTAGGGTTTTATTTTTTAATTGATTTTAGAGAAATCAATTGGAGTTTTGATGAAGGGATAATTGGTATGTATTAATGTTTTTATGATTTTTTGAGAAAAATCAAAGCATTGCATTGGTGAATAAGGAGGTTTTCTTTTTGCAAAAGATTATAATCTTTAGTTGCAAAAATAAACAAATTGTAAAAATCTGCATCTTGTAAAGCAGAATCATAAAAGCAATATTCTACAAATTGCTTTATGTTTTCTTGCTATTTTTAGCAGATCTTTGATTGACTTTTCCTCTTGGTCAGATTTCTGACTTATCTTGGAGAGATAAGTTGTTTTTGAGCTTTTAAAGCAGACTCAACCTATTTTTAGAGGCTTGACAGGTTCATCATGAAAGCATTGTGCTTTTTTATGCTTTAAAGCAGTTTTTGAGATTGTTTGAAACCTATTTTCCTTGAGCTTTTTTCTGAGCTCGGATTAGGGTTTTCTTGAGAGTTCTTTTCAAAGACTAAGTCTTTTCAGCTCTCCATTCTCAGCAGTTCAGATGAGACTTTCTTTCCCTTACACATTTTGGGGAGCTTGTAAACTTATGTGTGCTCAGATTCTGAGAAGTTCCACTCCATCATTCAATAAAATAGCAGGGTTTTCCTTTCTCAATTATTTTTCATGACTTGGAATAGTAATTTGATTTGTTCTATGATTCAAATCTGTTGGATCCTTTTCTCTTCTTACTATTGTCAAGAAATTTTCAGGAGTTGCATGCTAGTTCAGGTTATGCCTTGTGTTAATTTAACCTTTGCATAAATCACTATTGAATTACATGTGTTGTGAGATTGTGGAAATTTAATTTTAAAGAGTTGGTGAGAGTAAGTTATTATCAGGGTTTTCTTACAGTTGATCAATATTTTTAGGGTGATAGAATTTTAGTTTTAGACTTTAAATCGAGTTTATCCTTCTACCCTTTTTCCTGGAAAGTCACTTAGAGTAGAATTCATCATTCGGAGAACCAGCTCGCTCTGGAGATTCCTTCTTTGTTTAGATCACCCACATCTGAAGAAGGTTTCCATGTTTCAGTAGTTTGTTGAATATTGTATTTAGCAGGGTGCAAAACTATTGATAACAGTTTTTGGCACGCCCGGTGGTCTGAAAATCAATTTCAGAGAAGTTTTAATCCTTTAAGGTTGTTGTTTGGTGTATGTAGCAAGTTATTCAGCCTTTTGGAGGCCCTTTTTCAATATACCTGGCGACTCCGTTCTCTGATTTTCAAGCAGATCCAGTGTGAACAGCGCACAAAAGAACACATATTGAAAGGTCGGGTGTTCCCTTCAGAATTATCAGCCTTTGGAGGCATATTCATCAAACACCATGGCGACTCCGAGAAGCCTTTTCTAGTTTAAAAAATGATCAAGTGCTGGTATGCTGTTAGAGATTCTAAGTTTTTGCTCATTTTTAGCCTTTAGATGAAAAAATATGTCAATATTTCATGGGCATGCATCATATCACCCATCATATCATGAAGGTACTGCTTACCCGTCTCCATATCAGCCACATTCGCATAATCATGCTACTGATTCCAATTCCATGGATTTTCAAAACCAGCATGCACAATATAGTTGCCACCCACCCACCCCTACTCATTATTCACCTCAGCCCTCCTATGTTAAAAATCAGTCCCAAGAGATCGAAGACTTGAGTTTCAGAGAAATAAGGCTGAACTATGAAAGGAAAATGGGTCAAATAGATCAGCAGGAGGAGATGGCAAGTATAAAAAGCATGCTACTTGATTACGTGAATCAGCTAGCGGAGATCAAGAGGCAGTATGAGTGCAATCAGCGGCAGGAGGAGTTGGCTTATCAAGCCTATCTTCATGATCAGGAGCTGGAGACCCAGAGAACACAGTTTGAGGAGGATTTGGAGAGGGAGATAGCTGCACAGACGAAGCTCTTGCTTGCTCAGTATCAAACGCATGAAGCCCAAATAGCTCTTGCCATCTCAGAACACCTTGTTCAAGAAAAGGTTCGTGAGTTTAAATTCCCAAGTTTTATGAAAATTGAGCCTCCTAACCCTACTAAAATCAAAATTCCTAGCTTTAGAGATTTTTTACCTTTGCAAGAACCTAGGTTAGAACATTCTGAACCTGTGAGCATTCAAGACCAGCCCATTAGAGAGCAGCCTCTTTTCCTCTGGAAGACTCTAGAAATTTGCCAAGTATTCCAATCAGATAAGTCTAATGGTCCTGCCACTACTTGCCTTTATGAGAGTAGATCTATTGTCTTGGAGAATGATTCATCTTTCGTCATGGAAGAAGCTACAAGAATAAATTTACTACATATATCTATGGAGGAATATCATTTGCAGCAACAAAAGATTGAACGAGAAGAGTCTTCTCTTATTGAGTCCTTTCATGTTTTCACTAATGAGCTACCTTGTTTTATGGAAAATGATGAAAAGTGTTCAAAAGAGCAATTGTTGCAACATACTAAGCAGGAAGTTGTTGCTGATTGCACTCCTTTCTTGGTTGAACCTAAGAGTGTTGCATGTGTAGAGGAAGTTGATTCTTTGGAACAACAAAATATTGATGATTATTTCGAAGTATCCAGTTGGTACAACGATAAAGAATGTCAGGAGCAGTTGCTACAGGAGATAGAGGAGGCTATGTCTGAGGAACCACAAGTTCAAGATCAAGAAATGGCCGGCAGCTTTCAAGTTCTACCTAATTCGTTCAATGGGTTACCATTTTTTGTGGATAATGAGGAAAGCTCATCTCAGATTACACCAATACCCGCTCTAGAACAATAAGAAGAGGTTCAAAATTCTAATGTTTTGATACCTCCGACGAGCTGTAGCAAAGTAACAAATAGTCCTCTTCCACTAAAGACTGAAAATGAGAGGGAGGAAGACACGTTTTGAGACGACCTTGAAGCTTTTGTTTCAAACTTAGATACCAAACACTCATCTTTTGAGGGAGAAATTTTGGAGCAGCAACTTGAGGAGACAATAGGGGGTATCCAAACTCGAGGTGGGGAAAGCATGGCTATCAAATGCCGGAACCCCGATGAACCTGGTGCAATAGCTCAAAAAGAACGAGATCAAGCTGCGCATAAGCATGACACTGTTGTACAAGGTAATGGCCTTGATATCTTTACAAGTTTCCAAGAATGTAGTCAAGAGGACACCTCAAGGCCTATTATGCATACATAAGATAATAATGGGGCTCACAAGGACTTGTACGCCAATATAATTGATGAGTTTTGCACAAAGTTGGATGATATGTTTTCAAATGATCCTCATCAGAGAGATGAGATGGAGATAATAGGTAACAATAGCCAGCAAAGAACCAGAGGTACAAGTTCAAGCTTCACCCTTTCGAGAGGTTGTCCCATCAGACATCTAGCTAGGGATGTCGACAAGATCCAAAGGATTTCCAGTGCACCTAACGATGAGGTGGCAGTCGAGGGGCAGCAAATCCCACTTATTCATTCTGGGCAAATTAGAGGTATGCTTGATCAGACTCACATGATCTACGCCTTTGATTATAGTTTACAAGTTGCAGTACGACAATGTGTGGGGAGTGTCTTCATTTTTCATCTCTTACTGCAAATTTGTGAGCATGCAAAGTATCCTCAGTTGATTAGGAGAGGAAGTTATTTTTCAAAGCCTGTAAATGGTTTCGTCTGAGTACCTTTTAACTGGTTAGTGTAGGATAGAATAGTTGCTGCAAATAAGTGTGTTTCGCACATTTCATTTCAGTAGTTTTGCTTCCTCTAAGCGCTGTTGCGCTTTGTTTTCTTGGCCATCAGGGCCTGTTAGTTTGCTTTCAGTTTTGTTTTGTTTCCTTGTTGCTGTTTGGAGTGTTGTTGTTCAAGTTCTGAGTTTTAAAAGAGGGGGTAGATTTGACTCCGCACCCAATGAATTGTTTAAGGGCCACTGATCTATGCTTAGCAAGTAAGCATATAGCGAAAATCACCAAAATGTTACATATTTTTCGCCTCAACTCAAATAGAGGAGTTGGATGATTGTTTTTCAACATTAAGTGGAATTGCAGATTGAATTTTAAATGTTGTTTCACATGACTTTTGCGTCAAGTAACAGTTATGCATTTTAGTGAAGTAATAGAGTTGCAGAGTGCCATTTAGATGTTGCAGGATTTAAAGAAATACAAAATTGAGTACATGAGCAAAATAACATTTTTGGACGCTTTCATTTATTTCGTAAAAACTCATATGTTACAAAGCTTCATTTGATTTCACAATCAAAATGACATTACAACATTGCATGAAAATGCATTTTCTTTTCAATTGAAAAGCAGAATTGAAATCAAAGATCCACACAAGCCGTGGATATAACTGTGACTGTTACAATACATTTCTAATAGCACATTGCACTACTGAAGATGCAAAAAAGAAATCACATAAGAGAACAACATAATCATCATTGCCTGTTTTGGCCGATGGTTGACGACGATGGTGCACCTTTGTCTTCTCGTATTCCGTCGACCTGTAAGAGAAAAGAGGGGGTGTCAGTGGCTCCGATTATGAAGTAACCTATATGAGGCACCCACAATAGTACAACCTACTATTAGTTATGCATTGAAACAATCAATCATGTGCAGTATGAAAGAAGTAAGCTGAAGGAGAAATAGCAACATCATAATCATCATGTTTTTATGCTAACATTGTTTGTTTCCTTGTGCAGGTATAGGTAAAGTCATGAATCTGAACATTATTTGAAGACCAAGCATGTGGAGTAAAACGGGCTCCCACAAGGGTCGAGCTCGGCATGCTGCCCTATTCATTAAATGGGCTGATTTTAAAAGATACTTTATCATATTCATCAAATGAAATGAGAACAACTGAAAGAGTAAAACAGAGAGTCCATCAAGTAACGAAACCAACTGTGCATTAATAACGATCAGGGTTGCTTTCTGAAGGCTACAGGTGAACAATGAGTTTAGTTCACTTAAGGAATTTAGCTGAGTACATTTATATCAGGAATTGCTGAATAACTTCATTTTATGTGTTGATTGTAATCATATGTCATGTGAGTTTCAATTCATCATTTCTCTTTCGGATAGTGAACATGCATACATTATGCCTTAATGGTTTGATTTATTTTTCATTGTCAAAGAGAACAGATTTTAAGAGCAGTTTGATAAGTCAAAATATAAAAATGCATGAAGAGTACCATGCTGCTCAAGGAATACAAAACACAGACAGTGCATTTGAGTATTGAATGAATTTCTACTTCCAGTTGACTGGTAAAGTAAATACTGCATTATGAATTGTAATAACAAAGTGATCATTCCAGTATGTTAAGGGGAGAGCAAGTTTTGTCTTTCCAGAATGGTGCTTCTGAAGTTGTCAGTTATGCATATGAACTGGTAAATAGAGGTGGTTCATAGTGATGCAATGTTTTAGTTCAAAAATCTCTATGGAATTCGAAAGCAGAAGGTAAGGTTGTTGTGTTAAGGTTAAGGAAGGTCAAAGGGAACACTTTTGTGCGTACAGTGAGAAAGCATGGATATAATATACACTAAGAGGACCTTCTTTTACAACAGACAAATACTGGAATGATTGAAAGGTTTTGTATAGACAATTGTGCACAGTCTCAACAATACATTTTAACACATAAAAGCATTTTTCATTTTTTTTCGGAATGAACATATTATACCTTGAGTAGGAACTCTACAGAATTAATTTTCAAAGAGAGATTTTTTGTGTGTAAAGGAGGTAGCATGAAGTCAATATTCAGGTGATACAGTTAGCATATATAATTCCAACCTTCTAAGCACTCATAGCCGATGTTCATCATTAGTATATCCTAGTGTTTTTCATCCACAAAGAAAGTCATACTGGAAGGGCAGTTGCAGTCTTTTTATACTACAAACAAGTCTCAGGAATGGAAAGTAACAGCAGAAGTAAAAGACACTTTGAGACAATCTTCAAGGAGCAGTTTTCTTTATGTGTAGTTAAGTCAACGGTGGAGTTTGAAGTACAGTCAGAGAGTCTCAAGGAGTTACACCAGCTATTACAGGCTGACTTATGAATTAAATGTAATAATCTATGATACCCATTTTGGGTTTTTACATTCAGAAGCAGTATAATTACAAAATATGCAAATTTCTGTGCTGGTTCGAGCCTCGAAGTAGAAAGAATACAACTTTCATATGATTTTCATAATAACCACAAAAGAGACAGCAGGGAAAAGCAATGAAATGCAATTTCTGTGATAAATCGAGCTCAGGAAAGAAGAAAATACAGTTCTCTTTTGAAATTTCAAATACCCACATGTGGGTTTATTCTCAAAATACAGAAAATGCAATAACCACGACAACCCATGTCAGGATTTCGCAACTGAATGATGAAATTACAGTCTTGTCCAAATTTCATAATGCCCACAAACAGATATACATTCAGAAAGGCATAAAGAGGAGTTTGTTGTTCTGAGTCGAGCTCGAAATTTTTAAAAAAATGCTTCCTACAATGCATATTTGGCACGCCCTGATTATGGCCAGAAATTCATGAGCAAAGAAGAGTTTTTTTTAAGTCTCAGAGAACAAAAGAAAGTAGAGGAGGATTACCAGTTCGAAACCGAAGTAGATACTCTAGCCACGGCTTGAGTTATTGATAGCTTCCAGACGCAAGGGTTTGAGTTCTTAAGTGATGGCCGAGCTCTCACAATGGAATAGAGCACAACAATAATAGATTTGAGCACAGAAGAACAAGAAAATAATGTTATTAGACTGTGTATAGCCACGGCCTTAGGGCCAGAAAAACAAAATGTTATGCCAAAAGCTATGAATCCATGATAGGAGGTTTACCTCTGCACAGTAAAGGTAAGCAAAAATAGAAGTCGAGTTTCATAGAGTGAACTACAGAGTTCGAGCTCGAGCTCATTGTGGCTAAAGGAGAGCAAGTGCAAGAGTTTTCAAGATGAATTCAAGCTCACGGGCTGGCCAAGCAGACAAAGTCACTAGAGATTTAGCTATCTGAAGAACATGGAGAAGATTATCAGGGCATTCGAGCTCGAGCTTGACAGAGTCATGGCGGCGGTAGGGTTTCTCTCTTGCAAAGTGGGAAGTGAAAATGAGTGATCATTAGGGTTCGATTTTGTTTTGACCAAACCCTAATTCGAACAGTATATTGTTCCAGAATATTCCATCAAAACACATGTGGTGAATTTCAATGGGGGCCAAAAATCCATAATGCCTTCCTTGTGATTTTTTAAACCTAAGTCTAAATGTATATCATGGAGGCCGAATTCTTAAGTTGGTCTATTGGTTAAGACTTAGTGATGTTTTTTAAGCCCTGGTGAGATATTAGGATTTGGGGAATAATGTTGATCAATATCTTGTGATCTAAGTTTAGATTTTAATGCTATATGACCTAGGTGTTTTTGTTTAAAGGTCAAATTATCCATTTTAGGGTTTTATTTTTTAATTGATTTTAGAGAAATCAATTGGAGTTTTGATGAAGGGATAATTGGTATGTATTAATGTTTTTATGATTTTTTGAGAAAAATCAAAGCATTGCATTGGTGAATAAGGAGGTTTTCTTTTTGCAAAAGATTATAATCTTTAGTTGCAAAAATAGACAAATTGAAAAAATCTGCATCTTGTAAAGCAGAATCATAAAAGCGATATTCTATAAATTGCTTTATGTTTTCTTGCTATTTTTAACAGATCTTTGATTGACTTTGCCTCTTGGTCGGATTTCTGACTTATCTTGGAGAGATAAGCTACTTTTGAGCTTTTAAAGCAGATTCAGCCTATTTTTAGAGGCTTGACAGGTTCATCATGAAAGCATCATGTTTTTTTGCTTTAAAGCAGTTTTTGAGATTGTTTGAAACCTTTTTTCCTTGAGCTTTTTTCTGAGCTCGGATTAGGGTTTTCTTGAGAGTTCTTTTCAAAGACTTAGTCTTTTCAGCTCTCCATTCTCAGCAGTTCAGATGAGAGTTTCTTGCCCTTACACATTTTGGGGAGCTTGTAAACTTATGTGTGCTCAGATTCTGAGAAGTTCCACCCCATCATTCAATAAAATAGCAGGGTTTTCCTTTCTCAATTCTTTTTCATGACTTGGAATAGTAATTTGATTTGTTTTGTGATTCAAATATGTTGGATCCTTTTCTCTTCTTACTATTGTCAAGAAATTTGCAGGAGTTGCATGCTAGTTCAGGTTATGCCTTGTGTTAATTTAACCTTTGCATAAATCACTATTGAATCACATGTGTTGTGAGATTATGGAAATTTAATTTTAAAGAGTTGGTGAGAGTAAGTTATTATCAGGGTCTTCTTACAGTTGATCAATATTTTTAGGGTGATAGAATTTCAGTTTTATATTTTAAATCGAGTTTATCCTTCTACCCTTTTTCCTGGAAAGTCACTAAGAGTAGAATTCATCATTCGGAGAACCAGCTCACTCTGGAGATTCCTTCTTCGTTCAGATCACCCACATCTGAAGAAGGTTTCCATGTTTCAGTAGTTTGCTGAATATTGTATTCAGCAGGGTGCAAAACTATTGATAATAGTTACCACCTCCACCAAGAGCTCACTAGCCAATGATGGAGAAAGAGAGCTTGAAAAATCACCACAACCTCGATTGTGATGAAGGGAGGTGTTGCAAAACATCAAGACCCTACTGCAATGGCTTGCTCCACACTTGCTCGATAGAGTTGATAAAGTGTTGTTGTTGCAATGGAGTGTTGGAGTGTTGTTGAGAGTGAAAATGAAGGCTTAGAATGCAAGAAGTGATGGAAAAAGATGAGTTGAATTCTTGGAGGATGCAAGAAAAGATAGATTGAATGAAGAATGGAAGAATTTTAAGAAGGGAAAGAATATGCCATATTTGGGGTCGGTTGATCAAAGAGGGACGTTACAAACCGACCCCAATGGGAAGTGTAACTCCTTTGCCAACTTCAGACTCAGGAATCTGTCAGGGATGTAATCACATTGCGCGAATGTCTGCGCGCCGGGCGGGCATCCCCCACAAATATTCTTCTACCGACACAAAGGACGGATGCCAAGTGGAAGGAAGGCAACAAGCTGATGTGGAATTTTTCCTTCGGATTTGGTTTTCTAAGGTGAGGATGTGTAAAAGGGGAATTTGCGTAAGGGGTACAAATTCACTCCTATACACTTAAATTTTTGGTGAACCTGACGTGAACAACGTTTACCCATCCACTGGTGTTGAGAATTTTCCCCCGCACCTGGTGGTTATCATAACTTTGAGTGTTGTGAAGGTTTATGAGCATCACAGCCCAGTCCACAACTTTCAGGTACATTTTTAGGAGAAGTGTGTGACACTTACCGATGGAAAAGACGAAGGTTGCCTCTAGTTTTACCTCTAGTTTTTCCACTAGTATAGCCATTGACCATACCAATGGTTTTCCTACAAGTTATGCTGACAAGATGGGTTTCATGGAAGAAACCACCCGTGTGCCTACCCCTCTAGCATTTCTTATGGATTTGTTAGTAGATGAGGATGATGCTATGCATATTCCTAAGAAAAACCTTTTGGCAGTAGATAATAGATTGCTAGACCTCGTAAATCATTTAGAGAAAGTGTCAAGCATGGCAAGAGCCGCTAGGCTTACTGGCGAGGTGAGACATTTGTTAGGGATGGATCGAATAGGCATAGAGTTTCTATGAGGCCTTGTTGATCTAACTAAAGGTTATATCACTTTGTATAGGCCTAGATCGAGTACCACTCGAGGGGAAGTGCTTGATGCCTATCAAAGATAAATAGGTGTTTCAATGCCCACCACATTCGTGTGAATGGATGAAACAAGGCCCTTGATCAGTGTCTCTTTTGCTTCCCAAAGGCCTAACACTGTCAAGGCGAGTAGAATACCCCTTAGGTTCAATTTCACCTCTCCTATTGCCTCTGGCGGTGAGGTCTCCTGTGGAATGAGTGGCGATGGCTTTGCTAGCGGAGGTGGTATTGGTAGAGGTGGCTTTGGTGGATGCCAGGGTGGTGGTTTTGGTAGTAGAGGTGGCTCCGGTGGAGGCCATATTGGTGGTGGTGGCTCCGGTGGTGGTCATAGTGGTGGTTCCAAAGGTGGCTCCAGAGGTGGTCATAGTGGTGGCTCCAGAGGTGGCTTCGGAGGTGGTTCTAGTGGTGGTGGTTCTGGAGGGTCCACTGGTCCTTTGTCATCTTCTAACCTTGTTTTGAATGCCCTTCTTTAGAACATGGGTCAAATGAAAAACTAGTTGGAAAGCCTTTCCCAGGCCTCTACCCAACCTATCTTTCAGCCTTTCTTTGACACAACCCATTGTCGGTAGCAATCTTGAGTACTCCCTTCTTGCAAGGGATGGAGATTCCCAAATTTGAGAAGTATGGTGGCAAGGGGTACCCCCACAAACAAATGTGTCTACCTTTAATTCCATGTGTACAAACTTCTTCCATCACAACGCTTTGATGGAAAAATTATTTCCTCGATCTCTCAAGGATACAAAACTCGAGTGGTACTATTCTTTGCCCGATAATTCTATATTTTCATTTGATCAACTTGTAAATCAGTTCCTCTAATAGTTCCAAGCTAACATTGGTCTGAAGATGACCTTCTTGGATTTTGTTCGATGTAAGCATGGGGATAACGAGAAGATAACTGATTTCATAGCACGATACCAAGCACTCTTTTCACAAATCTCGTACCCTCTACCCTATTTTGATGTGCAAAAGGTGTTCATAGGTAACCTGCAGAAACCTTGGTAAGAAAAGTTTTCCCTTATGAAATACTCTTCTTTTGCACATATGTGTGCTGCATTATAGGAATATCAACAAACAATAGTTTAGTTGAAAGGATCCTTCTTGCGCTCCCATTCAGAAGGAAAATCTATTGTATCTATCTTAGGAAAATGTAAAGCTGTTGCGAATGTAGTCATCACGACAAATGATAACAACCTCAAACGCAACAAAATTTTTACAAAGTTAGCAGAATCTTATTCTTCCATCTTGCAAAAGTTGTTGAAGGATAAGATCATAACCTTGGAAAACCCCCAATCTCTCAAGGAACCTTATCCTGATTGGTATGATGCAAATGCTTTCTATCAGTACCATCGGGTTAACGACCATGATACCGAATGTTGTATGCGCCTGTGTCACGAGATACATGATCGCATCGATGATAGTACCATTTGTCTCGATGGGATGAGAAAGATGCAAATAAATTGGTGGCGAAGGACAATAGTGAGTTGTAGATATACACAGACCCATTTTCGTCTCTCTGCTAACTTAATTATTGACCCCTTTGATTCTTCTACTCAGCCCTCGGCGTACATTAATATGGTCACGATTACTCCTTCCTCGAAGCCTGTGATTGGTTCACTAGATGTGACATTCACTTCATAGGACATACCCTTGAATAACAAGCCCTCTCCCATCTACATTCCTGCTCACCTCAATGGGAACATTGTGACGAGGGTCCTAGTTGACCCTGCGAGTCGAGTGAATGTTATTAAAGAGGAGACGTTATGGCTAAATTCATTACAGAGAGAGGAGTATGAAGAAAGAAAGTCCACCATTCATATGCATAACGGTATCTCTCTCAAGCTGTATAGGTCAATAACTCTTTCCGTCCTAGTTGGACCTAGGGTCGTGGATACTACCTTTGATGTTATTTTGGAATCTAATTTGTTTAGGGTGAAGTTAGGCATCCCGTGGCTAGCTTCCATGAATGGAATCACTTTCGTCGTTCATATTTGTTTAAAATTCTCCCACGAAGGTGTTGTTCACGTCGTGCATGACACTGGATATCAACCATTGGTATCCCATGGGGGCTATTCATTGGATCATTTTTAGCCCACCCTCGTTGGTCTGCTTCCCCCTAGAACAAACTTAATTTACCAAAACTATGTGAAGTATAAGACTGGGGGTAAAGGATAGCCAAAAGTGACCCCTCCAATAGTGCAACAACAAGCTACCTCCTCTTCTCAAAAGGGAAAGGAGAGTCCTCCCCATCCTTGGGGTGCCTCTTCTTCTCCCCTTTCTGAAGAAGAATTATGGATGGATACTCTTAGATTCCACATAAGAAGTTCGATGGTGCCTGCTTGGCGCAAATCCAAGATTAGGATATTGGACCTTCCTATTGTGGCACCTGGACCTTGGCCCTACCTGTATGGTAGAAGGAAGGGTCATCGCAGGAAATCCTCTATGTCTCGGCCTTCGTGGCCTCCTACCACTTCTACTCCTAAAGCAATGAATGGGAAGAAGCCTATCATCGAGGCACTAAAATTGACTCCCCCCGTTGTCTCTCAACCTCTTCTTCCTGCTCCCATCCAAGAGTCTATCCCTCCACCAGAGACAGTTGTGATGAACACTCCTATGGCTAAGCAGGATCCTTCTATCCCTTCTCAGCTCCTGACCTCTAGCTCCAAGAGTCGCAGAAACTGCCTTGCGTGTGAGTACAAACACTGATGAAAGGCTTTGGCAGTTGAGCAGGACGCTTTGCAAAGGAAGGAAGGGGAACCGACCACCCCTGTTTTAGGGCCTCTTGTTGTTGTCTCCTCCTCTCTCATTCCCTTTACCTCTATTCAATTGAAATCGGTTCTTCTTCCAACTGTTGCTGTGAGTGTGAACATCCCTAAAAAGGTGCAGGTGTTTATTTCTCCTTCGGTTGAGCTACCTCTTTTGATGTCTCTCCTGGACATCCTGCCATTCCCTAAACCTATGGACATGCCGAACACCTCAACGATGTTCATCGCGGTTCTCTCCTCCTCCTTCGTGCCTCTTGCCTCGTTTGTGGGGAGTTCACATCCTTTGATGAAGCAGAAGGTGGAGGTTGACCCTTTTGGCAATGGGGGTCGTAAGAGGAGACCACCTTCTCCAAAGGGTGGTCTTGCACTAGCTTGCACTGTCCTAGTGACGGAGCTAGTTCCGACGTCCCCTGATTTCGTCACTACTCCCAAGTCACTCGGTGAGCCAAGTAGTGAATCTCAAGTGTCACCTTCCTCACCCATTGAGGTAACACATGACACTCCTATGAAGTGCATGTTTAACTCTTTGGACGATGTCTCGACCTTGTCAGCGTTTTTTGTGAAATCACTGACTATTGCTCCACAAGAGCCAAGCAAAGAAGACCTTGTGGGGCCTTCTTCCTTGGCCCTTGTTGTGGGAGGGTTGGAAGCTCCTCTCCTTAATATTCCACCACTGTAGACTCATCCGCCTTCCCCATATAATGATCTAGATTGGGAAGCAGATGACCTCTTGGTCGATGAGTGTTAGGGGGAGGTGCCTCTTCTTTACCTTTAGATTAGGTGTGTGATTGTTGTGATGTGTTCTCCTATGCTTGTGTTATGTGTTCCTGAACAACCCTTGTCACCCTTGTAGGTGCTTGGATACAAGAGTGATTATGTGTTGTAAACTTCCTATATTTGTGACATCATTCTTCCTCTATTGAGTGTTTTGATTTTTGACAAATTAGGGACGATGCAAAGTGTTGGGGGCATTTAGGCTTCCCTTCCATGTTGACCTTTTTTTTTTTTTTTTGTCTTCTTGCATTCTTCACATAGTTTGATATAGTAGGGAGTTGATAGACAGTTCATCTATATACTACTATTATACCTATATATATTTATGAGTAGCTCGACCCCGAAATATCAAATCACTCTTGTGCCCTTTGTTTGTGATGTTGTTTCTTTTCACAATCTTGGTTATCTTTCTCTTCTTTTCTTGAGTTGTCCCACATATGTGCGACATCACTTTCATAATGTTTTGATTTTCAAAAAGTGCATTCAGAGCCAATGAATCTTTTCTCAAAAATTCTTGCAACCTTTTTTCAAAAATTGCATTCTCAACTTGGACCCCTAGCAGAACTTGTTTCCTTCATTATGGGTACACAAAGAAAGAACTTGAAGAAATTTCTTCTGAGGAGGGAGAAGCTTTTCCTGCGGGATAACCCTCAACCTTCCCCTCATGAGGGGGCATTTTCTTCCTTTCAAATTCCTCGATGAAGTGAACATCTTTTGAAAGGATTCCTTGATGGTGAATTGATTTGTGGAAAACATTCTTGCACTTTCAAACAATGTGTTCCTTGTGAGGATCCCTCTTCTTTTGAAGGGTTCCCAAGGGACCCATTTGAAAGCCTTTCAATTTGTTGATTGTGTACTTGTTTTCCTACGTGGCTGCTTTTTGTTTTCTGACATGTTTTATCTGCGGATTAACATGTTGCTTTGCAGGTGTGCCTGCTAAGCTGCTTTCCAGTCCGACTCTACGAAGTCCCCTTTTCTCTAGGCTTCCTTCACAAGAGAGTACTTGGGGGAATGCCTTCTTTGCAAGTTTGCAAGCCTGTGAAGCACTTACATCCTGTAGGATTTGTCCATCGTTGGTCCAAGGGCCTTCAATGTACTTTGTGCAACTTTGTAGTTCTGCGAAGCTACGAAGTCCTTTTGTTCGAACCTCCTTAGAAGAGAGTACTTATGGAGCCCTTTGCTTGCCCTGCGCTTTTGAGCTCACCACATTGTGGTATGCTTCCTCAATGGTTCAAGTATACATCTCTAACTCTTCGACCTACTTTACTGAACACTCGATACTCGTGCTCGCTAAAGTGGGGGCAAAATGTATAGGAGCAAATTTGCACCTCTTGTGTAAATTCCCCTTTTTCATACCCTCACCTTAGAAAATTAAATCTGAAGGTGAAATTCCACATCACCCATTTTCCTTCCATCCACATGGCACGTGTTTTGTGCATCGGTGAGGGAATTTTTGTTAGGGATGTGAGCATGGCGTGTAGACATTTGTGCGACGCGCTGCTGTCCTTGACAGATTCCTACGTCTCTGATTGGGGTCAAATTGTAACGCCTCTGTGTGACCAATCGACCCGAAATGGCTCCTTTTGGCCTTCAAATCCATTCTATTCACTATCACCTCATCTTCTTCACATTCTCTAGCAATTTCACTCCATTTTCTACACACTTTTGGGATCTCTTGAGCACACTCTTGAAGCATTCTACTAGCATTTTGATAAATCCATTGAGCATTGCAGCAAATAGAGTAGCATAGTATAGAGTAGAGTAGCATAGAGTAAAATACCGTTTGTGGTCTGATAGAGTAGCATAGTATTGTTTTGTAGTGTTCAACAATCTTTCTCTTCCATTTCCTTTATTGTACTTTCTACTCCATTGCTTTTCTAGCTGTCCGTGGAGGTGGAAACACCAAAGCGAGGGTTTGATTGAGGCAAACCCCTATACAACCCCAACAATTTTCTCCTCTTGCTTGTGTGTAGGTGAACGTGTGCATGGAGCTAGTTGGCGAATTGGCATTTCAATGAGTTAATATTCATCACCCTAGTTTGTATCTACTTGCTTTATCATTTTCACCTTTACTTTTCATACTTTATTATTCTGTTCTTTTCGTTAAAATTGATTAGCTAGGTTGTTAAGTAGATTTTTGGCATTTCTTACTGTACTTCATGTTTTTTGGCTGTACGAACGCTAACACATCAGAGAGATGCCAGCGCGCCACACTTTCATCCCTGGACCCACGCTGCCGTCCTTGAATAGAGAGTTGTCTAAGGTGCAGTATTGACTCCAAAAACCAGCTCGTCTAACCCCAACTAGATTTTTGGGTCTATAGAGTGACAAAAACACTTGAGAGTGCTCTTCCTTCTTAGTCCTCATCCCAAAACATATGTTAGAGTGAGGTAAGTTAGGGTAGCCCTCCGCTCTCGGTTCTCGATGACCTGGACCCTTGGTATGGTTGGTCCCCTTCTCTTATAGATATGTTGCGGGAAATTTACTTGAACTAGCCTTTAGGTTCAAGCAAATGTTGATATATTAGAAGTGTGAGTGAAGGAATGATCCAAGTTTGTTTGTTTTGATTTTGATTTCTAAAAGTAGGATGAGGTGTTTAATTTTGTAAATGGATGATGAATTGATGTAAAATTATGACGTGTCTTGGGAGTCTAACTATTTTGTTCTTTAGTTTTGGAATGGTTATCTGATTTTCACTAGAAAACAAAGCAAAAGCAGTAAATTTGAAGGGTAAAAGCACAAACCTGTGTCACATTCTATAAAGGAATCGACCAACAACAAAAAAATTTCTGAACTTCGACCACATAAAAGTGGTCTTTATGTTTTGAATTTCAAAATGGTGTAGACTAATGAAATGTAGAACTTTTGATGAAAGTTTATTCCTGTAATTTTTCATTTTAAAAAAAAAATTGTTTTCATTGTGTTTTTATCAATTTAAGGACATATTTTGGAATGCTAAAAATTTCAAAAAAGAGTGACTTCACGGGCTGTTAAGAAACAAATTGAAAAAAACTTCATTTCTCCCTAATTTTATTTCTCCAAATAGGTAACTTCAATATCTTGTGCATGGAAAATTTTTTTCAAATTTTGATGTATATTTTTCTCATAATAACGTTTTAAAGTTAGATTTGTCAGAATTTGATAGTTTTCAGGGGCCGCCAACTATTGTTAATTTTTTTTATCATTTTCAAAAAACAAATTATACTCTTTTGAAGAAGACTCTCTCCTCTTGTGCCCCATATAATTTTTAAATTTTTTTATTATGTTTTACTATTTTTTTTTAATTTCTAATCAACCTCTTTTTCAATTTTAACAACCTACTTGCATTATTTTAAAAATAAAATATATTAAAACTAATCAAAATATTTTAAAAATTATATTTTTGGATTCACCACTTTGAACTCTACAAAAGGGTATTTTTCTTTTTTGCAGAAAAAACATTCTAACTAGAGAAATACTCTGCCAAAGTTGAATGTTTCAGAAAATTCTAAAAAAGGGTGAGTTGGCTGCCAAGTAAGATGCCAACTAGACATGCTCGAGCGAGTATGTTTCAGTTGAGCATGTTTCGGCTGAAAATTGCTCAATATTTTCAAGCTATATATACCAAATACACTCACCATTTTCACGTTTTTGGCTGGACGTATTCCGTCGAAATCTCTTCGACCAAAAAGGTACCTGCCACATCGGTGCCACGTGGTTTTGACCAAATATCTTCTGACCGAAAATAGTTCGCTTGAAAATATTTATTTGGCCGAAAGTGTGACACACTATTGTGCTTTTACCTTGAAGCATTAGCGGCTGAAAAAGTCAACTGCGACTAGATTATGGTCATGCGCGACTAAATAAAAAAATTGAATGTGGTAAGATTTTCAAGTCCAGCCTCTGTGTCAAGTTTTTCTAACTAGTGATTTGTACAGGCAAAAGCAAGCTTTTTGGTCAAAAGCGACAGGTTTGTAGTCAACTGCGTTTCAAAAATTTAGTCAATTATGACAATACTAAGAGCAACTGCGGTAGTTTTAGATCAAATATGTTTAGATTTTGCAAAAGCGGCCTATTTCTACCAATGTCTGTTACAAGGAAAAGAGAAAAAGAGAGTTGTTTTCGGTCGACTGCAACCAATTTTATGTCAAACACGACAAAAACAACACAAGTGATATTCTGTGCAAATTTGTTTTCCAATTTCTGAGTTTGGTAGCAACATTCCAGATAAATTTGTAGATTTGAAGGTTTTATTTTCTTTGATTTGAGATTTTGGCAAGTGATATCACAACACAACAATCAAAACTATTTGACCCTAAAAATATCTACAACTTTAAACATGTTTCTTTCCACAAAAAATCAATGTTTGTGGAAGTCAAAATGCTAAAGTTATAGTTTCCAATATTTACTTTGTCCTTAATGCGACTTGAAATGTGAGCCTAAACATTCATAAACCTTCAAAGATATTTGTTTAATATATCTTTTAGGGAGTGTAAACATGGGACTCTTTTCAAAATATTCACACTAAATTCAAAGGGTTTGGTGTTCAAGAACCATGTTAAAAGCTTGTTTTGATGTGTTCATTTTTACTTCAAGCACAATGTTTGATGTTTCAAAGTAACCAAATAGATTTAACAATTTTCATGAAAATAATTTACACCCTAGTAATAGACACTTTCTGATGATTTTACATGCAATGAATGGAGAGTGTTTTAAGCTCAACCATAAGTCAAACTTTGTAAGTAACTTCTCAGAATCAAAGTTTTGATGCACCACTTCAAAGAATGTTTTTGGCTGAAAAGGGGTGGCTTCTACAACATTAGTTCTTAGTCAAGTTTTGGGATTTTTTACCAGTGTCTATACATGCGATGATTCACTCAATTAAGAGGCCTCCCAACCCTTGCGAGTTTTTACGTATCTCATGAATACAAGGGAATACTTTCGTTAGTATAGAACATCTGCACTAGGTGGTTGATGAATTTCGTCTCACCCATAGTTATTTATATAACTGACCAAAACAAAAGTACCGCTTGGGTCATTCCCTCTCACAAATCGGGAGGCAGGCCCTCTAAAGGTATGCTTTGAAATGTAAACAAATGTGCGAAACTCAAGATGCTTTTCATCATCTAAGATCGTCGACAAGGTGCGAGGGGAGAGGATAGACACCTAGTTTGGCAAACATGAAATACACAGTATACACTTCATTGCAATGTTCTTTTTAAGCCCAAAAGAAATGAAAATAAAGAAAATAAAAATAAAAATAAAGTAAAACGAAAATAAAAGTGTGTACAAGATAGGAATTTTGTTCTTTTTATGTGCACCAAAGTGAAATATTCTGGATTTCAGACAAAGAAATAGCAATGTGCAAGACAAGAATTTGATTTGTTCATTTTAAGCACAAACCAAAGTGTTTTCTAAAGGCTTGTCTTAATGGTCAACAAAAGAAAATCTTGTGTTCTTCAACAAAAGAAAGCATTTGGTCATTTTTTTTAATAAGCACCAAAATTGAAGTGTGCTTCTAAACTACAAAAGCTTTGGAAAAGTTAATTTTTAGAGCACCAAATTGAGTGTTTTTCTTAAACTATGAAAGCTTTGGGAAAAGTTCATTTTTAGATGTACCAAAATTGAAGTATTTGTTTGTGGGGTTCCTTTTAATAACACCAATTGGGAGCATTTGTTAATCTATAAAGCTTTGAAAAGTTTGTTGGAGAGCACCAATTTGAAATTTTACTAAGTTAGAAAGCTTTAAAAAGCTCGTTTTAGAGAACCAATTTGAAATTTTGCTAAGCTAGAAAGCTTTAAAAAGTTCATTTTAGAGCACCAATTGAAAGCATTTGGATTTGTGAGGTTTTTTTTTTATGCACCAATTGAAGTTTTCTAACTATAAAAGCTTTGAAAAATTAAAATCTTCGACCATTTTCCTTTTCTGCAATAAACGTATCAATTTTTCTTGGATAAACACATGCCATACTTCTACGAATCCTGCATAAACAACATTAGCACCTGTTCAACATCCAAACCAAATGACTGTTAGTGTTAGAAATTGAAAATGTGACTTGCAGATTTTGGATAAAAATTTGACATAGCAAAAGTGATTTTTTTTAGTAAAAGCGGCCCTGTCAAAAAGCAAATGTGAATAAAAACTCAAAAGCGACTTCTGTTTTTAAGCAGAAGCGGCTGAAAAACTCAAGTGCACCCCTATCATTTTGGCAAAAGCGGCCAAAAAAAGGTCAAGTGCAACAAAAACATGAAATTGATTGCAAAAAATTCCTGTAGCTTGTGCGTGAAAACTTTTCCAGTGCATTTTCGAAACTTGCGACTTCAAAATTTGCTCATAAAATGGTTAGTGTTAAGGACTGGGGTCTCATCAGGCGTGCCAGAATGTGTAAGGGGGAAATCGAGTGATGCAATGTAATCGAATTAAATAAATAGAAACTAATCTAAACAAATAAAATGCTAATGATTCATGCCCATTACTCACGAAATGAAACTACAAAATCAATGAATTCAAGAACATAATTGAAACAAAATAATAACAGTGAACTCAAAACAATGTAGCTTTACCATCTCGTGTCAGAGTGTGTTCGCGAAGATGTTGGGTTGTTTGTATCAATGCAAAGCCTCCATTGTGCATGCAAAATCTTGAAGATCATGCAATGTTGTTGATCGATGATATGTGTAAAGCTTCAAAAGGTCGATTATGATTTTGGCATTACTTTGTCATGCAAAATAATGTTGATTACGTAATCGGTGTGATTGAGTAAATCATTTTGAGTGTTTAGTGGGATTGAGAAAATAGATTGAATAATAAGTGGAATTGAAGAATAGATTGATCTGTAAGGAAATAGATGGATCAGTCAGTCAATTAGATCGAGCAATCAGGGGATCGTAATTTGCTCAATCATGAAAGTGGGTGAGGATAATTAATTAATCTTTTGAGTTGAACGTGCAAATCAAGTTTGACTTTTGTAAATAAAGTTGTATTTGTTTGATTTGACCTTTTTGATGATGTTTTGAATAGTTTATTTAATTATTCAAGTTTAGGGGTAAATGATTTAATTAAACTATTATGTTTTAATAATTTAATTGATTTAGGGGAATAAGGTAAACTAACAACATAATTAAATAATTGATGTTATTTAATTAATCAAGAGGATTAAAGTTAGATTAGGACTAAATAAAATAAATGAAATTTATTTAATTAGTCAAAAATGATGAAAAAGTGAATTAATTAAATAATGTAATATTATTCAATTAATAGAGAAAATTAGGATATTTGATACAATTGATATGAAATGCAGTGATATTAGGTGATAATGATGCCGATGATGAGAAAATATCATTTAGGGTGTGTGATAAGTGTTAAGTCAATTTTACATGTCTACAACTGTATACATGTTTTCATAATAAATGAATATTAATTTTTATTTCTCCATATCTAAATGTATAAATTTATATTTGTATATGTCTTTTCCTAACAATGAATAACATTTATGAAGGGACTATATATTAATATTTTAAAATGAAACTTTTATAGTAAAGTCTATTGCAAATGTCAAACGCACTTCACATGTTTTCCTTAAAAGCTATCTCAAGAGAATATGAGATATAATATATAAAGCAACGCTTTAATGACCTTGACCTAATAAAATGGATATTAAATTTTATAACTAGATTTGAGTGACTCTTGAAAATTAGAAGGGACAAAATAACTATTTTCAAGGGACAAAATAACTGAAAAGTCAAAAATCTAATTTATAGAATAAGATTAAATTTTATAACTAGATTTGAGTGACTCTTCAAAATTCAAAGGGACAAAATAATTGAAAAGTTTATAGAATAAGATTTCGTACGCAAAATCAATTTTCATATTAATTTATCGTGCCACCTCATAATATTATGATGCATATAATAGTACACTACAACAAAAATTCAAATTCAAATTTTATTTATATACTAATTATTTTCAAAATGAATAATATTTTCAAAATTATTAAATAAAAAAAAATCATAAAGTATAAAATTATTGGTCATTTTAAAAGTTCTTTCTAATGAATGACTAAAGCAATAAAAGAAATTGCATCCATTAAAAAATATTTCAATTTCTACGACACGTTCAAGAGACTTTGGAAGGAATATTTCAATTTCGTAGTGAACCTTTCTACTAGCTTTTGTCCCTGTTCCTATATTTTTATTGTTATTATATATTTCTGGATCGGCATTACCTGGACCGATCTTTCTTTTCTGCAAATCTAATCAATGGTAAGTGGTAAAGCAATTAGATTGTTAATACGAGTATTTTTATCCACTCTGGCACGGGGTTACATTGTTTTTGGATAGGCCTAGGTGGGCCATGGAGGACGCAAATCTAGCAAAATTAATCATCATTACCTAAAGATTTAACATGGCACAGTGAAAAAACGTGTTACCTCATAAAGAAGGTATAACTATAAAACAATGAAGAAATCGGCTGTTTTTGGGACGAATGAGATGTATTGTTGACTCCGTGTGGAATTATAAACAGAGCAAGTAGTCAGAAATGTGTCCCACCCATTTCGATTCAATGCACGAAATTGCATACCCATTTCGATTCAATGCACGAAATTGCATACCCATTTCATTCCAAAGCAGGTAATTGCCTACCCATTTCAGTTCAAGGCGTAAATTGTTGCAGAAGCAGGAGCAGAACAAGCATGGCATACACACATAAAATACCGATTTAGTAAAGGTGGTTGTCACTTTTCAAGGCCTCCTTGTTTTGTTTTGTTGTTGGAAATCTGGGCTTGAACTAGGGTTGGAATGATGAAGTGCCTGTTTTTCAATGGGGACCAGAGGAAGGATGATGAATCACCATCCCAAAGAAGAAAAGCATCATGTTCTTCCTTCTCCGATCATGAGCAGGCGAGGATTAATTCTGATAGGATTCTAGATGATGTGAAAATTGACCCCACAGATGAACCCAGTAATATGACAAAGATCTCTTCGCAGAAACCCATCAATCTCAGGGTTTTTACTTTTGCCGAGCTGAGGTCTGCTACCAGGAATTTCAACAGAGGGCTTATGGTCGGAGAAGGTGGATTTGGTTGCGTGTACAAAGGCTGGATCAAGAGCCTCGATGACACACAGACTAAAATTGAGGTAGCAGTGAAGAGACTCAACAACAAAGGATTACAGGTCAATATTCTCCCTCCTTCCATTCTAATTTTCAGAGTGTTATATACGTTTCTCTTGCGGGGCAATCTTGCCCTTAGATGGGTTATCTTTCCGTCAAATTTACCTGTGACTTGCTTACGACATTGTTCATTGGATACATACTTTAACTTATTATGCTTCCTCAAAATTTAATGTTGGGATCCGTAACAGAATCACTAGCATTTTACCCCATTCTCTTAATCTTGTCTCCCATAATTTGAACCTGTTTTTTTCAATTGAGCTCATAGTGTTCGCCCAAGACTTACTCTCGTAGCCTTGACTAGTGATATAAGAACCAATGTGTATATACATATCTATTGTATAACTAGAAATCAATAGAAACAATGTCCCAGACAATCAAACATAATTTGATAGATCCTACTTACTAATTTGGCTTTAAAGACGTTGAAAGTGGAATTATCTTATCTTGTTAATTCGTTGGCAATGAAGTGAAAAGGAATTTCCGTGCAATGTGAGGAAAAAACTGTTTTGTGTTGCTTTGGTAAGGTGCAAATGAGAGAATACCACCGTAATCATTGCTGCTCTGTTTCAAAACTTTCAAAGAAAATTGTTTATGATATTCTATATTTTGGGCAATTGCTGGTGCTTATTCTATTGTCGTGGTAAAAGAAAAGAATAATAATATCAAAACAAATTTCGAGTCTGCATAGGGCAGGATCTGGTGTATGAATTTTGGTGATTAGTTTTTGTAATTTTGATGTTTATTTCATAGACGAAGAGATGAAATGTAAATACATTAACTCCTGTGTAACTAGATTCTGCAGTTCTCGTCATGGAATATCAAAAGAACCTTCAAGTTTGGGTGGTGCAGTTTTGGTTTTGAAATCTAGTGATTAGGTTTTGCAGCTTTAGTGTTTTTATGGTTGTTTTGTGGGTTGCACCTATTGTTTTTGGGTGTTCCGGGTCAAGCACTCCAAAGAAATGTGATCCTGTCGTCTAACATATCAGTAAGGTTGGAGCTGCAAGAATATGCACAATATCCCAAGGATGCATATAAGGCATCTGCAAGCTAAGTGCAAAATGATTACATTATTGATCTGAAAGTTTGACAACGGAGAGGCTAGAAAGTGAAGATAATCTGTCACATGTCATCCAACCTCAGAGTCAATTCCATCATGGTTGTTCTCAATAAATAGCAGCTACAGAATTTAGGGCATAATGCATTATTTTGGTTGAGTCAAGATTATGTATTGCTCTAGTGGGGAGTAGATTCAATATTCACTTACTGTAATTTATCTCTAATATAAATTAACTGGCTAATGGAATGTTTAGTTTATTCACTATAGAATGCCTCTTATCTAACATATGTGATTGTGAAAATAACCCACAAAGAAAGATACTCCAAAAAATCTTGTAACTATATGGATACTGTATAACAGGAATTAGAGATACAAAGTGACTGAGAAGAAACACATGAGAATTCATTGGAAATGGCTTTGTTTATCCATATACATTTTATATGAGATTAAATCCTGCTCGAACTGCAGTGAGTTTGTATTGGTTACAGGTTTTTGAAGGTTTTTAAAATGGTCTCTCAGTCAAATAGACATCTGAGCACCTCAATTCCAGTGAAATTCTATACAAGCGGATAACAATTTGCTTGATAATTTCCTACAGTTTGTGTCTCATTACAAGCTTGCCTTCCAAGCACAAGAGCTCATGTATGAGCACAAGGTGGCCATTCAAATTTGCCTTAATGTGGCACCATTCAAATGCTAGAATTCCCAAAATGATTTGGTGATCGATTGGTTTCCCATAAGGAGCTCCATCAAGTGTTCATTTAAATGGTCAAAGATAAGGCCCTGTGAGTTGAAGAATTTTGGTGTTATTGGATTTGCTTGTGACTTTTACAAAGCTATTTGGGACTTTGCGTGTCACAGCCTGCTAAAAGTCTATCAAGAAGCCTTGCACTTCAAAACATTTAGGTAATCTTATTACCCAGGGCAATACTAAATCTGTTTCTAAAGTGAGAGCTTGAGTTAAATACCGATTGGTATTTGACTACACCATTGAACATTTATCATAAGACTTTCTCAAGCTATGGCATTTCTTCTTAAACCCTATTGCTAAGAACTGTTTGGTTGGAAGAAACTAGCCTTATCAAGAGTAGTTACATTTTTGACAATATTCTTGCTATTGGAAAGGTGTGGAGTGGGTTTGCCTCTCTAGGTAGAACATTCTCTTCATCAAAATAGACTTTGGGAAGGCTTAGGACAGAATTGAATGGATTTTTCATTATAGCCATGCTGAGAGTTCTTAGATTTGTTTTCCTTGTTTGTTAATGATTTATTTCGTTTCTCTATAAACTGATATGTTTCAGATTATTTTGGGCTATTGGATCTATGTTGAATGTTCTTGTTGCTGAAGCCTTTCATTATTTGCTTTCCTATGCTTCTGCTGTACAGCTCATCAAAGGCATTCAATTGTTTGGTGGCTCTTAGGTTCAACTTCTTAATGGCCTTTGTAAGAATTCTCTCTAAACAAGTGCAACAAAACACTCTTAAACAACTCTGAGAATACACTGTGTTTCTCATGAATGTATAGGTTTATAATTCCTGTAGATTGCATGAATGTGAGATGGTGAATTTTTACTATTTCCAAGTGTTTAATACATGAGTGCCCAATTGGTATAGTTGGGAGATTTAATCCACATGTATGTCTCTATTTGGTTTCCTAAGATGGAAGCAAACAACATTTCCATCATTCGACTATAATAAGACAAGCATGGGGTTTGCTTCAAATCTGCAATGCCTAGATTTGCTTGGCAGGGCCAGGTAACGTTTTATATACAGTTTTGACTTTCCACACATCATGTAATGGTTAGCTGAGTATCACATACATGTTCCAATAACTGCAACACAAATGTGTTTACTTATCTATAATTAGTAATCTTCTAGCATCCACATCAAGTCTAATACTTGAAATTTGAGTCTTGACAATGTAGCTGTTAGCAATTTCTGTACTATTTCCTTTTGTTTTGACATTAGGATTTTTAACATATATCACTTTCTTTAGGATGGTTACTGGATGCTTAAAATCTGTTTGATTTAGTTTTCTTGCTTAGTTTCTGTAAAAGTGAAGTGGTCAACTTTTCAGCACCCTGTAGCAATAATTTGCATTTACTGGCTTATAAATTCAAGTTTGACAGTTGACTCCTCTTGTGTTTGGTAGTTGGCCTTCTGTCATTCATTGGTTGAATTTCGTGCATATTGTGGTTGACTGGCATGTTTGTTGTAACCCAAAAGTGCTATCAATGTTGAACCGAGAATTTTGGATGATATGTGTCAACTAAAATATCTGGGACTAATAAATAAAGAAGAATAGCGTATATTGAAAATAATCCTTCCTGGCATGTTTGTTGTAAGTTGTAACCCAAAAGTGCTATTGATGTTGAACCAATAATCTGGATAATAGGTGTCTACTAAAATATCTGGGACTAATAAATAAAGAAGAATTGCATATATTGAAAATAATCCTTCAAAAGGCATGTTGAAATGTTAGTGGATGTGATATTATTAACCTGGGAAGAGTTGAGAAAATTGTTTCAACATTTAATGATGTTTTTCTTTATATTGTTGGCTCTGCCGACATCTTTTAACTTGTCTCCTCACTTTTTGGCTCTTGCTTATGCCAAATCACCCATAAAAGTTCAAATAATTGCATCTAAATCCACTAATGGAAACAGCTAACCAAATTAGCAATGCTTTACTGTTCATCTACGCTAAATATTTGACAGATATGTAACTTTTGAAATGAGCATGGTTATGAATGTTTGTTTTGCTTTTCCAAAAATTCTGTGGTTTGATTTGAGATCTAACAGTAACTTGAGCAAGTCCTAACAGCTTGTAGATATTAACAATTTGACTTGTTAATTGTCCAGGGTCACAAGGAGTGGCTGACAGAAGTGCACTTTCTTGGACTTGTCGAGCATCCTAATTTAGTCAAATTGGTAGGTTATTGTGCTGAAGATGATGAGAGAGGTATTCAGCGGCTCTTGGTCTACGAGTTTATGCGGAACAAGAGCCTTGAAGACCACTTGTTTAGTAGGGCACTGCCAGTTCTGCCATGGCCTGTGAGACTAAAGATAGCCTTGGGTGCAGCTTGTGGTTTGGCTAATCTGCATGAGGAATTGGATGTCCAGGTTTGTCATCATTTAGTGCACTTCATTTTATAGTTTTAACTTTTGTCAAACTTCACTGGTTGTTGATTGCTTTATCAAATAAATTGACTTGACAATTCTGTAGTTTACTAGGATAAATCATAAGTTCATTGTGCACTCTTTACTGGCAAATTATCTGAATTTTTTTTCTATCTAGGAAATTTTTTGTAACTATTTAAAATTATGCAGTCTTAACTCATCCTACTCTCTCCTTTGAATATAATTAGTGCCAAGACAAATTTGAACGCCAGGATGGAGTTTGCTTGCAAATGGCTGATTGTAAAGGAATTTTTCTTGGGAGGTGCCTGTTAACCAATGTAATAGGGAAGCTTGCCCAACATGTAATATTTTTTTAGAATAACAAACAAGAAGATGAATCCTTTTAAACACAAAGGCTTTAAGATAACTATAACTTCTCCCTGAGTTAGGAGCTATGGTATGGCTTTCCACGAGTGTCTTTGCTTATTTACAAAGTAGTCCAAATGTGGGGATTGTTTATAACCTTAGGTCAGAAATTAGAAGTTTAATTCCCAAGGATGTTATATGTGTACATCTTGTTGAATTATTATTTGGTGTTCATGTGAAAAGTTCACGTGCACACACATATTCATAGTAGAATCATATCTTAAATAACTAGTCATACATTTTCTTGAATCAATTATTCCATGCTCTTAAGAATTTTGTATGTATGTGATTTTTTTCAGAGTTAACATTGCCTACTTTTGGAGGCAAACCTCAAGGTTAGCAATTGTATTTATAACACAGAATCAAATATTGAAGTCATCATGAACTGATCATATGGCATTTACTTAGAAGTGCTATGCATCAGAGACTATGGAAAATCGGTGACAGTTCCAAAGGCAGGTATCAAAGTACTTTGTTCTTGTTCACATGACTATTAATATGATTTTAAATTCTACCTGCCTTTAATCCAGGATTAATCTCCTTGATACTAGAACTCTGTCAATCTGGTAAGGGCAAATTTTCATTAGATGAAATCCAATTTAGTTGTTGTATCGCTTGGATTCCATTTTACCTCTGTAGCCAACAGACTTTTGTATGAGGATCTCTGTGTCATCCTTGAACTTTGGCAAACATATTGAGAGTAGTTTCTGTTTTCAATGAAATGTCAACAACCAATCTTTGGAACAAATTCTTTGGTTTGAAAGTACAATAATGTGGTATTTTCCACTGCTTTCTCTATGTATCTTGCAAACAATGAGAATTGGGAAGTTTTTTGGGCCAAACTCAAATGAAAGTGAATATAAAGATTAAGCAAAGGTTTCCAACAGGTGTCCAAATGTTGTTGTAATTACCTATTCACAAGTGTTCTCATTGTCCCTATCTTGAGCAAGCAGTTTCAGTTCATTATCCAAATCTCACTCTGAATAATTATATTAACAGGTTCAAGAGTGAGATACAAAATCAAACTGGCATTAGTTTAATGATTAATCTAATCTTGAACAATTTTGAATTTTTTTATACAGTGGATGCTTTTCTTTAAGTTGCCTGCCATTTGAAAATGGAAAAAAAAACTACAATTAACTTCTAGTCTTCTAGCATCTGTCTGCATCTGTCTGCAATTTCCCTTTTGAGATTATAAACTGGGATGAGTACAAGAAACACGATTCTTATGGCTAGTGATTATGGTCCCTTGTAAGTTTGACTGGATTTGCAATGTTCATGTGTTATGCCTCTGACTCTTATTTAAAACCTTTTCATTATGTGTGGTTGGGCTATGGAGTGGCTGACATGTGGCATGTTCATTCATAGCTAGCGATTATGATCCCTTGTAAGTTCGACTGGATTTGCAATGTTCATGTGTTATGCCCCTAACCCTTATTTAAATCATTTTCATTATGTGCGGTTGGGCTATGGAATGGCTGACATGTTGCATGTTCATTCATAATACTTAGTTGGGTTAGAGTCAAGCTGGCACTAGAGCCTATGCGTGACTATTGTTGTCATTTGATGATCTTGTGTCATGCCATTGAACTATTGTATTGAGAGGTTACCCCTTCAAACTGGCATTGCACTACAAATCTGCTTGGTTCTCATTTGCTAATTCCTGTTATTCCTGCTTATTGAGATCAATGAATATATATTCTCTTGCAATTGATAGGTCTAAGCGATTATTATGAAAAATATTCTGACAAGTGGTATGGGAGCAATTGTCTGGGCAAATATTAAGGCTTGGAGGCAGGGAACAATGATGTGAACGTTGTAACAAAATTTCAGATAGACATTTTTCTCCTTACTTTAATTCTGTTAGTCCTTTGTTTTAGCAGCCCCCTTTTGTATTTCCTATATTCTGTTTAAGTTTGGTCTTGACATTCTAAAACTTTTGTTCTTACTGATTTCTGTTAATCTTTTGTTGGAGCAGTCTTTTCTTGCTAAGTCGCCAGTTTGGGGTTTGTGTTCAGGTATAGGCTTGAAGTTTGGGTATGTAATAAAGCAGAATTTTTGTCCTTGGGTTCGTATATATGTATATGTATGTGTGTGTGTGTGTATATATATATATATATATATATATATAGAGAGAGAGAGAGAGAGAGAGAGAGAGAGAGAGAGAGAGAGATATTTATAATTAATAATAATATATTATTTTGTTGAGAGGTGTTGTACAGTGACTGTGTATGTAGCAAGAAAATTTGGGTAAGGAACGAACAATGAGGTAGAGTTTCAAGTGGCCCTATTAGGATTGGAGATGGGGAAAATATTAAACCTCCAAAACATTCACTTAGAAGGGGACTCACAAAACATTATCAATAGACATGGGTTTAAAAGAAGCCATACTAGATTCGGAAGCAAAGTGGCATGCGTTCTGCAGTGCCAGATGTGAGAGATCACAAATTCCTGCAGATGCTTAAATGCGGAAGGACAGTGGAAATCATGACCCCTTAAGGCGAGAAGTGCAGAAGTATTGAATCTCATTTGGGAATTATTGTGGTTGGGCTTTAAAGGATGAGATGAGAGACTCATCGTCACATTAAATTGTGATAATTTGCAGTGCCAAAATGGATTCTCGGTGTGTCTGAAGGAAAAAAAGAGGAAAATGGCTTTCTTGGGTGAGCTATCCGAGAGGCAGTTGATTGCAATTTTCAAGTCTGACTGCGAGGTGGTGTTGCATGTGATAAGGCTGGTCTTGGGTGACATGTACACAAACGGGATGACACGATATCGGGTGAATACGGACGTGGCTTTGATGTTCATGGCAATGCTGCTGGATGTGGGTGAAGAAACAAGGGTTGTGTTGAAGATCATGGAATCCCTGGTGTGGCCACATTGGTGGTGGGGAATGAAGGATATTCTATGCCGTGCCTCACTGTGGGTTGGTCTCGAGTCTGGAGGAGGGATTTGGCCACAGATTGTTGAGAAACCAAACCCTGCTTGGGTTCCCTTCATAATATGGGGGCTGGGGATGAATGTGAACCAGCGTTGCCACCATGCTCGGCTAGGCATTAACTTCCTCAGAACCTTTGTGGGGGAAAACATGGATGGCATGGTGGACTGGTCCTTTGCATTGGCAAATTTGTCTGCGGTGGTGGAGATTGATGATGTAGATAGGAGCTAGTCAGGGGGGCTGGGGAATGCTTGAAGGGGTGTCTGTTTGTTTGTTTCTTCTCTTTCTGGTGTCATAATTGTTTAAGCTTTTTGCAGGGTTGTATGGGTAGTAGGTTAAAATGTTGCTGCTTCTAAGCATAGAAACCTAGAAGCCATTTTGGGATGACGGGCTTCATTTTGTATTGGCAGATAGCCAGATTTTTACCAGCTGCTCGTAGATGGGCATATAATGTATTTCCTTTTTCTGCTGAAATTAATGAATAGGATGTGGCCCTTTACAGCCATTTTTATTGATAAATTTTTTTTATTTATTTTTTAATAGTTCTGAAGTAAAATAAAATAAAATAAAAGAACTCTTTAGTACAAAAAATAACTCTTTAATTAAATAAAGTAATTCTAGAGTAACTCAAGACTAATATCTCCAGGATAGATGTATTTAAGATATCTATATTATTATTTATATTAATATATTATATTATATGTAATAATTTATATACTGTCAATATATAATATATTTATATAGAGATTTATTATATATTAATATTATTATTATATAAATATCATAAATAATATATTAATAATATGTTATATAATATAATTTTTTATTATTGTTAAATATAATAAAAGTCCTCATATATATCATAGATAATCATTCATCTGTATAAGGTATAAATATAATATTTCATTAATATAAATATATAAAGTTATAACTATTTGTCCACATTTATTTCATTAATATAAACTTCATGGTTCCCTGTAGAGAATTGAGTTTTAAATAGCAATTGAAAGCTAAAAATGAGCAGATACATATAGAAGACGGGGAATTAGAAATAGCATTGTCATACTTCATTCGTTTCATAGCAGCAGAGCAGCAAAATTGATGTTCATGCTTTCAGTCTACAGCAGTTGTATTTTCGGCAGTGACCAGCAACAGTCAGTTTTTATGCACCAACGAACTTCATTGTAGCAGCTGTAATCTTCATCAGGTCAGCAGAGCAGGGCCACAATAAGATTCAACAGAGCAGCGGCTTCCAGTGACAGTGAATTCTTTATTCAATCTCCATCAAAAGTACCTGTTATCAACAACAATTTTCCTCAGATTTCAACAGATTTATGTTCTGTTGAGCAGATTCCAAAAGATGCCTGACATCAAGAGGATTTCTATTTTCCGAAAAAACAGATTTTTTGTACAAAGGCAGCACTTAGGTTTCTTATTTTTCTGATTTTAATGCGTGTTCCCGGGGTGCCCTGCCTTAACCCTAGTGAACTCCAAGCCGAACCAGTACCTACACCCATACCTGAACTGTAGTTTTGCAATCCAGAACCTGTTTTCAAAGAATCCAGTAACATAGTTTTTTTGGCACCATTGTCTATTTCTGTTATTCTGGTTAACTTTGGTCCTTTTATGTTATAAGAAATATCTTTACAAGTGGTACCCGAGTGACAGTCTGGGCAAACATTAAGGATTGAGGCAGTAAGAAACGATGTGGATCTAGTCGCAAATTTTCAAATAGACACCTCCTCTTTTATTTTCTGTTGATCCTTGTTGTTGAAGCAGCCATTTTTTGAACCATTGGCTATTTCTGTTATTCTGGTTTGGTTTGGTCTCCACTGCTGCTATCAGTCTCTTTCAGGCCAAGTATCTTCTCATCTATGAGAGTGTTTTCCTTCTTGGACTGAAACCCTAGTTTAGTATTCTAACTTGAGCTTTTACACCATAGACTAAAAACTATAATGTCTGTCCTAACATTAGGTATGGAACAGCAATCTGTCAACCCTAAATCTGGCAACATGAGTTGATTCTTAACCTAAATTATTCTTACTGAAACAGTCCCAACCAGTTGCTTCCCCAGAATAACATGGAATAAGCTTCTGGAGACCTTTGAAGAAGACTATAAACTTTACCCCCATCCAATTGAAAATGGAACAACACTTGGATTTGTATATCGGCAGGGTCTTCATGTAAGCTTTGAAGCACTGTAGTAATCATGTTAGCCAGGTTTTCTTCTCAGTTGAAAATAGGTTCAATAAGGAGTTAGGAAACTTAAAGCTCTGGATGGAGCATGAGATTACAAAGGTACAATCTGCCATTAGCTAGTTGGGCACATGATTCCACCATTTACTTAGTGAAATATCACAGTTACAACGTTTGAGTTCTAATCAAGCATCTAGTAGTAGTGGTATGTCCCTAAGAGGAGGATCAAATCTTGGCATTACTTAAAAGTTAAATGAAATGTGGTTTTGAGGTTAATTTTCCAAAGATATACCTTATGAAATTCAACAGCAATGATGTTCTGGCTTAGACAAGTCAGATAAATGAATATTTCTAGCTACAACAAACTCTTTCAGGTCAGTATGTAGGTTTGGCATCTTTGTATTTGGAACACAATATTATTGGTATCAGTGGGGTGATGGAAAGGAGGTAAAAGAAAAAAACAATTATTTGTGGCCAAAATTTATGAGAGATCTGGTGGTTCATTGTGTGCATGCCTGGAATAGGGGCTATATTGGTCAATTCATCAAACTTTAACGACTTGGGTCTGTTACAAAATCAAAGGTTGGCAACAGTGGGTTTATTTTTCAGGGGATGTTAATCTGCTAGAACTACACAGTGGAAGATTGTGGGAACCAATTCAAACAAAAATAAAAAAACTTATGGTCAAGATCTATTAATATGGCCCCTAGCCAGGTGAAGCATTGAGGCTAAGGGTTTTGGTAGTTGTCAACTCTTCTAGGGAACTACCTTAGGGACATATGATAAGGGCAATGTCCACCACTGTCCCAATCAGTCTACTCATCCTACACAACAACTTTAGAAACATAAAGCGGAATTTTTTATGTTATCTCCTTAAAAGGGCCACAAATGGTCTGAGAAATCTCTTAAGCATTAAGGTTTTATTATTCTCTTTCACTTTTTTCTTTTTTTCTGTTATTTAGGTAGCTGCTAACAAAGGGGTACAAATGGACTGCTATTATGTGTTGTCTGGTGAGTTTTTTGATTGAACTTGTTTGGCAAGTTAACTTGCCCAGAAATTTGTCTTGTGAGTACTTACAAGTCCGCAAGTTTTTGAACCATGCTGTCAACAAACAAACGATATTGACTAACCTATTGGTAAATATGTCTGGATTATTTGAAGAATAAATTTTCAGTTTTCACCATTCCTTCATAGAAAGAAAAAAAATATATGGAGATTTAAAACGATCCTTTGTAAGATCTGTCAAAACCCCATAATAATGAGTTAAGAAAATATAGACCTTATACAGAGCAGATTCCCAGTATTATCTAATAATGAGTTGTGTAATATCTTGTTTCATTTTTCATTGTATCATACAGGTTTTAATAGTTATGCAGTTTGAGGTAAGATGGTATGCTAACATAATTATAAATAGCAGTCTGTAGTCCAGTGTATGTTCACTCCCCAAGATGGTAGGACATTTCATCACTGATTTCAAACACTGAACTTCTGTTTTCTCTTGCTACTGTAAGAGATCTTTCTGGTTAAACAGAAATAAATTTGTCGTAATTATAAAATAAGTAAGCTATGGGCACTGAAAAACTAGTTGAGTATTTTGACTCTTACAGATTACAAAAAGGACTGAATTCATAGTTGGAATTCCATCTGCATGTAAATTGTTTGAGCAAATAAAATGTAAGGCAACGCTACAACATTCAAATAAAGAAGATATTGAATCTGGATTTACTAATGAAAATGAGTCCAGATATTACTAAAGGTTTACCAGATCAATCATCATTTTGTTTTCTGTGCTTTGATGGAGCTCCTGTCAAGACCCTTCAATGAAGCTTATGCCTTCTAATCTATAATTCCATTTTTTTGAAAATTGACGTTTCTGATTTGCTTAAAGATATGCTTGCTAACTGGCTATCAGAAAACTTCTGAACTACTAGAAACAAAAAGGAATTTGACAGAACAAGCCATAACAAATAACTGTCCTATTTTTAATGAAACAGATTGCATTAATATCTCAGTAGCAAAGAGTATGTTCAATCTTTTACTGTAACAGACGTATCCTTTAATAATTATAATATTTGCTTCTTTTTGGTTTTTACAAAGAGACAGGAACATATTCCCCCATTAATAAAATGACATTCTAAACTTGGCAGAATATTGGTGAGAAATCCTCTAACAAATCCCACAATGTTATGTCACATATAAAGTATTTGAAATGCTTCCAACCTACCATAAGATGTAGAAGTTTTATCTTCTTTCAAACACCATAGAACAAAAGTAACCAATATTTTCTGCTTATTACAAAACAGTACAATCATTTTAGCCAAATATTTTTTAAGTGTGATATAATCTCAAGCAATTCTTTAACCAAATATCTCATTATTCATGGTGTTGCAGATAATCTTTCGTGATTTTAAATCATCCAATGTACTTTTAGATGAGAATTTTGATCCAAAATTATCAGATTTTGGATTGGCTCGGCAAGGACCAACTGGAGGGATCAGCCATGTGTCCACAGCGGTATGCATATAGTAGATCATGCACATACTTATGATGATTTTCTTCTATGTCTTCTTGGTATTAGTGCTGTTATACTTTTAGTCATTACTCAGGATTTGCTCCAAATAGATGTCAGAATTTTTTCATTTATCTCTTATTGAACTTAACAGACGGGTGAATATCTGCAAATAAATCATGAAAAGAGGGGCTATCATACACATACATGCTTAACAATGTTGAGAATCTCCCATTTTGAAAGTGGTACAGATCTGTGCATGAAAGAAGAAAAGAGATGAGGCTTAAAAGGCTTATATTATTCTAGATTCACTAGCACTGTATAAACACAAATTGTCTCATGTAGAATAACATACCAAAGTAGACTTCAATGTGAATAAGTGATCAACATCATGTGATGAAATTATGACTCGGATGAGAAATGATAGATGGAAAAATCTGCAGCAGTTCTTCTTGAATTACAGCAGCCAGATGGATGTGCATAACACATAATAATCTCCCTTTGGAGGGTGATGGTTTTTGAGAGAGACTCAACTCGTTCGATTGTTAGTCATGCAGTCAACTATTGTCAATCCATAGTTCACTTACCCCAAGTGCAGTAATTCTAAACTCATCATAACTTAAATTACCTATCACAGATGCATGCCAAAACAACTCCAACTAAGTTTGCCACATTCACTCATTGACTGTGAGTAGATCTGAATATGACTGAAGATAAGAGGGGTGCCCCACTTCCTTTTTCAAGTAGGTAATTGCAATAATTATTGTTATTATTTTTTTTAAAATTGATGATTTATTACTAAAGGAAACAGGTTACAATATAGATGTGTCAAGGAGACCACATCAGCCCCAGCTAGGCACAAAATATCTTACTAACAAAGCATAGCAACAGCTATCAGCCACAGTGTATGCTATTGCGAACAACATTTTTATATAATCGGCTAATACAACCAGTTCATTAACATGAGCAGCTAACATTGGTTATATTCAGGATTATGGTAGATGATGAATTTTAGAATGCTTACTAGCTTAGCAGCAGTCTTGTATATAGTCCAAAAAAGAATAGCTGAGTGACTAACAAAATAGGAACATATATCAATTCTTCTGTCATATCAAACTGCAGTCAAAAATCTATGAGTTAAAGCATCAACCGTTGATATCATTTCCAAACTAGGAGGATAACTATGAACTGCAGCAGGATCTAATTACCAGTACCGACCCTGATTATAACTTTCATTATAAGCATCCATCTCAAATGTACCTAATGGAGGAGAGATGGTATTTCTATTGTTGCTGTTATCAAAATTCTGGTTTTGAAACTCCAAAACATCACTTTCTTCTTTCCTCTTTCCATAATTGTGGATTTTATTGTACTGGTTTTGAAACTCCATATAATCTTTGACAAACTTATGATGAGTTTTTTCAGAAATTATGTGGCCAAAATTTTGCAAATTTGATGTCTGATTTATTAACCGTAGCCAAGCCTCTATCCACAATCTTCATAAATCTCCCATTGGGAATCTCCAATGTCATAGTAACCTATTCAACAATATTATAAAAGATGATTCTACTGGAAGACTCCATAAGTTGTCTTCTTTTGTCCTAGAAAACATTCTCATTTCTTCTTTTTCAAATGACCCATAAAATCTTGGTCGAAAGAGCAAGCCAAAAAAAATGAAGCTTAAGATTCAGACCATTAACATAGCCAAAAGAACCAAAATAACTATAGTGCCAAAAGGAGTTTTTCCTAATATCCCGCCCACAGATATTACCCAAAAATAAGGTTCAATAGATTTAGCAACTTTGCAGTAAAGAAGAAAGTGATCAAAATCTTTAAGAATTTTACAAACAAAACAATTTAAAAGCTATCTAAAACAATTCTTTTTAGGTCCTCAAAATCTACACCAACATCATTTAGAAATAAGAGACTAGGCTTTATCATCAATATCGACCTTCCAAACAGAACTGATGAGGGCTATAACCTCTTGGGTATCTGTGAGAAGCCTATACAGCTTGGTAGAATTAATGTTGAAGAAACCAGTTTCATCCTTCCACTAAAATTTTTCATAGGTCTCTGTATTAAATTTCAATTTCACAGGAACTTGTATATTGAACAAAACTTCTTTTTTTAGCACAGTGAATGTTCTTGTATGAGAGTCAGGTAATAAGAATTTGGTTTTAAGATAAAGCGAGTTCTTAATGTAGCCAGAATAAAAAAATACTGTTAAAATGACAATATTCCTACATTTTGGTTATTCCTTTTAGCCCAACTAAGAGCTTCCTAGCTGGTGATGAGGTTTTTAAGGATATATCTACCCTTTATAAGCCCCGTTTGAGTATTGCCGATGATCCTTGGGAGAATATTTGCTAATCTCATGGCCAAGTCTTTATCATTTATTTTATAGGAGACATTTAATAAGATAATTGGCCTCCAATTCTTGATATTAGTTTTTCTCCCTTTATAGGAAGTAATAATCCCTTTGTTTAATTTGTCTCCTAAGGAATCCGTATTGATGGATTATTTATAAATTAGAAATAGATCATCAACTACCCAATCAATATTTGCTTTATAAAACTCTCTAGGCAACCCATATGCACCAGGGGATTTGCCATTTTTAAGAGATTGAATAACAGACTCGATTTCCTCTTTACTAATTTATTTGTCAAGTATGAAAGCCTCCACCTTATTAATTTTCTTTGGCATAATTGTCTTACAAACATTGGTGTGGTCCTCTGCAATAAAAAAAAAGCTTTTATAGAAAGTTCTAAAAGCTTTTATAATATCATCATTATTATTGCAGTCGAAATCATTAACCACAATTGGGCCAACCACCTCCTGATTGTTCTTAGCTTTAAGCATGTTAAAGAAGTATTTAGGGCCTTTATCTCCCTCTCTGAGCCAATTCATCTTGGCTTTGATTCTAGCAACTTGGGCTTTTATGTTCTGCAGGCATCTCAAATTATGTTTGATCTCCCCAAGATCATCAATTAATTGTTGGCTATCAGGCTCCTTTTGCAACAGAGATTCTTTTGTCAGCAGATTATCTTGTAAGTAATTTTTATATCTCCTATCAAGGGCATATTTCTTACCAATAGTCCAGAAAAGAAATTACAACCTTCCACATTTTTTTCCCAATAACGATAGTAGATTTATTGGCGAAAAATCTTTATTGATTGTTCTTAAAAATTTTGATACCTTCTTTACAGTCATTAATTTTCAATAGCTCAATATTTAATTTATATAAATTCTTCTTTCTAACATTTTCTGTGTTCTTAGCTGTTGTGATCAAAATATTAGTTTTAATAGGGTGGTGGTCTGCCATAGTGCAGAGAAGCATCTGAATACAATTCTTTTTAAAATCATCCTCAAAAAAAAAAATAGTTCTAAACATAGAACCTCTCCACTCTAGAGGAAGTTTTCTTTCCATCCTTTTGGAAATTGCACCATGTGAACCAAATACTCTTACTATTTTTCTTGTTTTTCTCTAGTGGATCAAAAATCATCAACATCTTCTTAGCCCTTGACCAAAGATAATATTCACTATCTTTCCAATTCATTGGGTTTCCTCCAATTTTATCCTCTTTACATTCAATCATGTTAAATTCCCCTCCAATGATCCAGAGAACTTTAAGTAAAGCCGAGACCAACCAATTCCACAGGTTAATCCTTTCTCTATAGTCATTAGCAGCATAAATAGAACTAATACTAAATTTTACCATGTACCTTTCAATAACGATCCAAACCCCCTTATTGCATGGGGGGCAACCTGAATTTACCACAAATTTAGACCATTTTTTACTAACAAGGATGGCTCACCCACCTTTACCTGTGGTATGAGAGGTATAAAAGTTAAGAGTTCTTCTAAAACAAACTTTAACACATTCTCAAGCCAGAATCCAATAGCTTTAGTTTCTTATAGGAGCAGGAAATCCAAATTCCTTTTATTGTTGCAAAAATCTCTCAAAATGTACTTTTTGTTAGGGGATTCTAAGTCCCCTAATATTCCAGCTTATACAATTGATATTCATTGCTGAATAAGTGGCAGGGTTAGGAGACCTCTGACTGTTATACAATCTATCAAAACACTTATGATTTGTTTTCTTCTTTACCTCTTTTCCTAGGTTTTTAAATACTCCTCCCTCTGCTAATTTGCTTTGTCTTTTTTCTATCATCTTTTTTGTTAATTTCCATATCAATATTTTGATCTGATATTTCCTCTTTAAACAAACGGTTTATACAGTTAGAATTACCATGATTGTCTAGTATAGTATGATTATCAAGCAAAATTTTATTAACATCCTCAGGTTTTACTGTTTTAGCAGCATTGTAGGGTACTTGATTGCTGGAGGCCTGTGCCAATTTATTAGCCCAAATCTTTTCTTTTAACTTGGCTAGAACAAGTTGCTGACCATTTTTCTTTTTGGGGATTCTCAATGTTTCTTTCTCATTCCTCAAGTTATCATTTGACTCATTAACATCTTGAGGCGCTTCATTGTTAGTACAATCCTCTTTCATTTCAATAATGTTGACCTTATTTGAGCTACTCATTTCCTTGCCACCTCTATTTTCCATTACAACATCATCTTCTTGACTAATTTGTATCTCTTTTGTCTTGGTTGGTTCTCTTGACTATCTCTATTAATTTTTTCTTTAAATGCAGGTTTTCCTTTCTTTAAAAGACTAACAATTATTGGGCAATCTTTTTTTTGGTCCTCATCATTTTTATAGAGGAAACAAACATTAAGCCCTGGGATATTTTATTTCACAATTGTATAAAAAGCTTCCCAGTTGAAATTCGATGCACTCAGGAATTTGCATTCCATTATTAGTAAAAAGAAGGATTCTTGTTCTTGCATTCATATGTGGAAGGGTAGCCGTAGTTTCTTCCACATGTAACAACCTCCCAAGAGGATTAAGCAACTGTGGCAAGAATGTCCACTTTTGAGGTGGAACGTTCTTAATGATCACCCATCTAGGGATAAAACTGGTAATGATTTCTTCATTTGACATCTCTGGAGACTAGGGCACAATTCTGAAAATAAATCTTCCAATGTTCCAGAATTATTTACTCAGGACCCTCCTTTGCATGTGATGGTTTTTGATAAAAATTACAAAAAGTCTCATTTGTACCATTTTGCAGAATTATATGTAAATACGTAAATTCTAATTTTTTAACCTAAGTTACCGGTTCGGTTTTGGGTTCGGGTTCAGGTTTGAGAACCCGGTTCGCCGGTCCAGGAAATTTTTTTTTTGGGGTTGGGTTCGTTTTGGGTTCGGTAATACAAAAACATACAAAAATCAGAAATATATACATATTTGCAGCAATAATTAAGTTCAGAATACACCACCATATTAATAGTCAAATAACATAGCAAAAATACACCACCACTTTCATAGTCAAATATTAAAATATTAGTGATACTCGAATGTCATGATATAAAATTATAAATTAAAGTTCAAACATAAAAATGTTAAGTGTTTACAATCAGCCATTATTGATCATTGATCAATCTGAAAAGTGTGAACATTTTTCTGTGTGGAAGGCAAACAAGAAAACAGTGTTACATAATTATTTACATTGTGAAAGAGCCAGAACCTTTTTCTTGCAGATCGTAGACGAATCTGAGAGATTTTTTGGGTGTCCTTGCCTTGGAAGTTTGGAACAGAATTCTTAAGTTCTTGTTGATGCAGTATTAGATGTGAAGTTTCAAAATAGGCATGGTTATATAAATTCTCATCTCAGAACTATCATTGCATCAAATTAAGAATTTTCAATCCTTTATAGTCTAGACAAGAGAAGTATGGAGTAGTGTTCCAATGCTAAAGTCTTATTGTGAATCTCTTTGCTATCAATGGTTCAAAAATGAGGAATTTGTCTTCTGCACCAAATGAGAAATATTCACAATATGTGCTAGGAAGGAATAAGTCCATAAGATCGAGTATGCAAGAACTGAGAATTGCAAAATTGGCTTACATATGACTTCCACACAGAGAAATTTTCACACTTTTCGAACCCACAGTAAAGGTTTTGAACCCTGATCGAACCCATAGTCAGGGTTTCAAACCCTGTCGAACCCACAGTCAAAAAACCGAACCCAGGGCGTATTTGACCCTAACCGGACCCGAATTTCAAACCCGGACCGAACCCGAATCGTACCCGGGTTTCCTAGGGGCAAATTCGGTAACATAGTTTTTAACCCCATGCATTTACAAACCAATCATCAGGGAATTTTCTTAAGGTGAGATTATCAATATTCATAGAAGCCAAGAAAATTGCAACACTCTTTAATCTATTTGCAAGTGGAACATTCTAAAGTTGGAAACATTTGGTCTCTCATGTGTAAAAGCTACCTCTGGTGTATTGTTTTTGGGAATCCTTTGAGAGCATTTGTTTGACACAGAAACAACTGTGTTGGATGCCTTTGCGCAAACTGGTATATGCAGATCCATATCATGTATCATGGATTTGGTTCTATGATAGAACATTTCTTTTATTCAGCAACCCCATTATTCTGAGGATTATGGGAAACTGCATACTCTCTTTATCCATCGTGTCCTGCAAAAACTCTCAAATTCCTTGGAGTATATTCACCTTCATTGTTATAATGCACCTCTTGATCTTCTTTCCACATTGGTTTTCAATGAAGGCCTTGGTCTCTTGAAACTTGGAAAATAATTACAATTTTTTGATAGTAAAATAAATTCAACTTTCTGCTGAAATCATCGAATAAACATACATGATATTGAATGCCATTGAAGGATTTTGCAGACATCAGCCCACATACATTTGAACGAGTCAAATCTAGATTGATGGTGGCCCTCTTTTTGCTGCTTGGAAAATTTCCTTATGTGTGCTTGTCCAATGCATTGATTGCACACCTTCATATCCCTGACCTTGAAGTTGGGTACCCATGCATCATCTATGTGTTGGGAATTATCACGTGTAGTTATCTATTGATATGTAGATTAATTATAGCCTATAGGGATATGTTTAAATATCTATTATTTAAACCTGCATTATTAGTCTATTGTAGAGTGTTTATTGCTCGTTTTATAAATTGCTCTCATATCTAATGAAAAATAATCTCACCATGTTTGCTAAATATCTGTTTGCAACATCCTGGTATGTACACTTGAATGCTAAAATCTTCAATACCATTTTACAGGAGGAAGAGAGGTATAGTGAAGATGGTGAAACCTCTTACACCAGAACTTGCAAAGTTAATCATTTGAGTGCATCAAAGTTCTTACACCACAACTCACAAATTTGATCAGTCGACTATACCAAAGCTTCTTGAGCCTTTGAACCAACCACCAGTTTATAAGACGGCCCTTTCAAAATCTTTAAGTAACAACCCTTGTTGATTATATATTGTGATCCTCAATGACATATTCTTTGTCACCAAAATCTAATTTTTATTTGGCATTTGTAGTGGGCCAAAATAAACAACAAATTCCTTGTATGACCACAAGCATTCAAAACATCTTTAAGAGAAGCAACATGTCACATCATTACCATGGGCTACTTATCTTTTCTTCTGACAACTCACTAAAAAGTGATTTGTCAAAGGTCATATGACCAGAAGCTCCACTATCAACATATGCAGCAGGAAGTGGTGGGGCAGGAATCATGGTAAACATCGTCTTGGGCCACATGAATAACTTGTCCTCTGCAGAGCTATTAGCATTACTTGCATATTGTTTACAATTCATAGAACCTTTACCTATGTGGTTGCGTAGGAGTCTTCTCTCTATACATTCCTGTGCATAGTGGTCTTTCTTGTCACATTTATAGTAGACGTGGTCTGTAAACTGGGGTGGCTATGCCACACTCGCATACATCAGCAATATGAATTTAATGAGAAGCTTTCAAAACTACCTCGACAATACTACCTATAATGGATACTGGTTGCCATGATATGTACAGATCAAGGAAAATAGAGTGCCTCAAACGTGTGGAATTAAAACAACCTTGCAATTTTGCCTCATTGGCTTTACAATAGCTCTTCACATATTTGAGCTCCATTGCATTTGTATATTGTCCTGAATATGACATGGACCTGTAGGATTACCTGCAAGAGTGAAAATGGACTAAAACCTCTATTGAAAAAAGAGATGGATTTCTACCACCAACAACATGAAAAAGGAACTGTTACTGCACACCTGCAGCAGTTCAACAAAGTGGATGCATTAACATGTTAAGTATGCAACTTGCTGAGAGTGAGTTGTTACCGTTGCTCAATGGTACAATGATGGCCACTCAATCAGAGGCTTAAGGGAAGCTGCTTCACCACACTTGCAACAATGTTCTTTCTCCTTCCAGCACCCTCTGCTAACTACCCTCAGCTATCCAGTTGCTTACATAGCTTCATTTCTCATTGTCAACCAGTTGCCTCTGTGGCTTTGACTCTCACTGTCAACCAGCCTTTTTGACTTCAGCTAACATAGCCAGCTGCATGGATTTCAGCTATCACTGTCAGTCAGTCATCTCTCAAAACAATGGCTTCCCATACTCTTAAACAAGGAGGCTTCTCTTTTCTCCAATGTTTTACCTTCAGCCTGTCCCTTCAGATTGTGCCACCAACAATAGGAAAACAACCACCTAGGGAGATGAAACACACACCAGCCCAAAGAAGAATAGATGCACTGGGAAGAGGAAAACAGTCACACCAATGAGAGGAAAACAAACCACCAAGGAAAAGGAACAGTTGCTGCTCAAATAGGGAAAAAGGTCGCTGCCAAAGAAGAGGAACAATCACATGTCAATGAAGTAAAAGCTGCCAATGACAGGAAAAACGGTTGCTGCCCAAGACAGGGTATATGATCACCACACTTGAAGACTGTCACTTTGACTTCCGCTGCTTCAAACTTTTGCTGCCGCCAACAAACACCCATGTGACAGTTTCGTCCTTTGTGCAATTGTTGGATGGTGCCAAACTTGCTCGATTAAATGCCCTAACTTTTCAGCCAAACCTACAACATTGCTGCAAGCAAAAATATTGCCCCAGTTGAAGTGATTCTAGCTGTTGAGTATTTTGATGGCCAACCAGAGTAGAGATGGCACTAAAAGTAGTTGACTGACTGTTGGTGAACTTGCAGCAGACTGAAATGCTCATGGCTTTTGCTGCAGGTGAACTTGCAGCAGACTGAAATGCTCGTGGCTTTTGCTGCAGGTGAACTTCCAGCAGACTGAAATGTTCGTGGCTTTTGCTGCAGGTGAACTTCCAGCAGACTGAAATGTTCGTGGCTTTTGCTGCATGTGAACTTTCAGCACCACTAAGCACTTGCAGTGTTGCTGCATGCGAACTTGCAGAATTGCTGTAGGCGCCCATGCAACTTGCTGCAGGTGACGTGCACGTTGACCCCATTGGTCCACCTAAACTGATCCATTTTTTGGATCAATGTGGCTAACCTTTTTGTTCTTGTTCAAACTACTATTAGAAGAATTGTTATTCTAATTGTCTTCCGATCTTCTCTTGTAGAAGTAACTCGCAAAGTATCTCAAATGAAGGGTGTTATTCATGAGCCACGTTTTCAAAGACCCAGGCAGTAGAAAATACATTCAAGGCAAGAGGGACTAATTTAGTTCTTGATAGTTCCCCCAATAGCGACCTTGAGCAAATAAGCTAGGAACTTACTCTCCATAATACATGTGGATTTGGGAAAGTTTGTTTCTACAAATCATCTTGTGGAAAACATTTGAACTCTGGACCAACCCACCCATGGTGGTGTACATTTCAGCTGTTGTCTTAGTCCCTTGTTAGTAGGGATATGATCGTGCAATTGCCCATAATGGAATTTGGGATAATCATTCTTGCTTTCACTACACGTTTTTCATACACTTAAGGTAGTTGCATTCCACAATATTCCAGTCCCAGTGTAGGGAGCAAAATTGGATGTCTCATCTAATTTTTCACATCCTTTCAAGCTTATAACTCTTGTAGATACTGTGGTCCTTCCCATTACTGTTACACAATCTGCCAATACCGAACAGTTTTGGAAGCAAACCCAGAATGTAATGTCCCCTTCTCGAGCATGATCTTTTCAGTTGACCGTTGGCCTATTCCGGAGACCTGTAGGCTACTCGGAAGGTGGAATTAGGGTTTCTTGTTTTGGAGGTGGTTGTTGCTCGAAATTTGGAGATTGGATTGCGGATTCTTTTTGGGTTTTCAGAGAGCTTCGCAGTGGTGTGACTTGCTTTGCGTTCCGAGCACTTTCTAAAATTTACTATTTTTAGTAAATTCTATTTCTGGCAGTGGTCCTGTTGTTTTCGGCACAGTTGGCCCTCTTCTTCAGCTGGTTCAGTCGGGTTGTTCATTTTTGGCCTTGGGATGCATTTGGAGAGATAAGTTCAATTAATGTTATATTTAATGTTATATTACCCCCCTTGGCCTAGTCTTATAACTTAATGTTGTTTTAAAAAGTGGTCTTCAAGGGTGGGCGCCTCATAGAGGTAATTTTATATTTTATTAAGGTCAAAAATTGAAGCTTGAAGTTTGGATGCCTATTTTATGAAGGGGTGAATTAAAATAAAGTAAAAAATGAAGCCTTGAAATGAGGGCTCCTCTTCTAGAAGCTTCTGGAGATTCCTTGCTGTGCCTTTATAAGGAGACCTCTTCTCTTCATTTCATCATCTTATGTCTATAGTAATGTTACTCTGCCGGAATGGTACTGGGATCGCTTCGAGGAATGAATGCCTCCTAGCCTTGGCATTGCTTCTTGCTTGAAAAATAGCAACTAGTGGTGAGATAGTTGTAGTTGAGTGATTTTGTAGTGTGATTTTGCATTGTAGTGATTTATTTGCATGTTGGAGTTGAATACTACATATTCTATCAAATTCTGGAGTTGCTGTTCATCATGGCTGATTGTAAGTTTCTTTCATAGCTTTCAAAATAAAATTATTCTTGTTCTAGGTATTGACCCCTTGAGTTTCTAGGCTTGAAGCGACCAATCTTGGAGAGTTTTAGATTTTATTATCAAGAACTGATTTTTCTAGAGAGAAATCGCCCTTCCACTAGGGCCATACCATTCTGTACTTGCTTTAAAATCTGTGTAAAAAAAGATACAGCAGTTTGGGTCTGTTTTACAGTTCTTACTTGGGTGCCTTCATTCTAGGGAGCTATTGCACTTTATTTGGAGTCATTTGGACGAGTCTAGTGTGAGATGCAAGCATTTTAGTAAGGGTCTGTGTTGCTGATTAAGTATTTTCAGTCCATGGTCTGTCATATCAGACTTAAGGATTTGCATTCTTGGTGAAGGTTGGTGATTAGAAGGTCATACTAAGCTTTGTGGAGATCATATTCTTAATTGCAGCATTGGAGAGCTTCTCATCTTGTTCTTTGCAGGCACAATCTATTACAATTGTAAGCTGATCAGTAGTACTGTCAGCACTTCTTAATCCTTCTCTTCATGCTTTGTAATACCCCATTGAATAAGTGGAAGAGGCTGGCTTGCCGCCTATTTACATTTTGAATTGCATTGTAGTACTTAGCATCTCCGTCATATGGTAGCTCCATCCCCACTCTGGGTTTGAAAGCACATGCTTGGCGTCGAGTTTACTTTCAGCAATTGTAGTTGGTAGGGATCCTTTGACCATATGTTCGTCCATCTTGGGCACATCCTTGGTTAGAGTTATTCTTTCAGCATGCATTGAGATCCTCTGACCATATGCTCACACCTTGCCCTACTCGGGATCTTGGTGTACATTCTTGGTTAGAGTTGTATTCCTCATCGTTTTGGTTTAAGTGCTAACCCTAACGGATGTGTGTTGCATTGCTTATTGTAATTGAAAATTGAAAAAAATTGGTTCGGAATATTTCACAGAAAATCAACTACCTTTTGTTCAAAACATTCTATCAATCATAGGCACGAACTTGCCCAATCAGTATATCACTTTTAGGCCTTCCATCCCCTGAAATATCTTTCTTCAGTGTAAGTCAATTTCTTAAGCTATCAAACTTTCATAGTTTAACAAGTTTCCTGGTGCACACCAGCACTCATACCATTGTTATAGCTCTCACATCATCTGAATGGTGCAGGTCGTTGAATGAAAGAAGAAAAAATGAGAGGAAGCCAACCTCTCAAAGCCTCTCAAACCTGTTGCAATATTCAATCAGATATGGAAAAAAATGAATTTTAGATGCATGAGCAATTTATAAACCACAGTTACCAGGTTCAGAAAATCTATTCATTTGGGAGACCAATAAAATTCTGAAATCTGGATCTCTTAAAAATCGGTGATATTTCTGTTGGATTTAAAAATCTGAATCAAATCAGACAAATCTTGCTGGCCCAAAATTCCAGGACCTGCCAGATGTGACCCAGATTGGGCTGGATCTGGTAACAGTGGTTTAAACATAAATTGGATCATGCAGAATAACATACAGTGAAAATATCATTGAGATCAGAAACGATTGATGAGAAAATCTGCAGCACTTGTTTTGGAATTGCAGCAGCCAATAAATATACATAAGACATATAATTAATCTCTCTGAAGGGGGAAAGTTGATAATCCATTTGGTATAGAATCTCTCGACTTCAGCTCAGCTGTGATTCATACTGTCAACCACTGCAATCAGCAATATACTAACCTCAAGTGCAGCAATTCTAAGCTAGTCATTATTTTTAAATATACATAGTACACATAAATAATCTCCCTAAAGGGGGATAAGTTGATAACCCATTTGGTATAGAATCTCTTAACTTCAGCTCAGCTGTGATTTATACTGTCATCTACTGCAATCAGCAATGCACTAACATCAAGTGCAGAAATTTTAAACTCATCATTTTTTTAACCATAGATCACTAATGCATGCGAGGTCAACATTAACAAACCTGTCCACGTCCTCTCATGACTTATTACAGCCTGAGTTGGCTTAATGGTGGAGGCATGCATACTGCATAATGGAGGTCTATGTTCAAACCTGAAGGGGGATAAGGTTGTACACACCTGAAAACAGTATAAGGTAAATGTAAAAAACAATCCCTTGTGAAATGCTTGATAAGGGTGTCCCATACACCAAATTTGTGTTTTCCTTGGTGGTGACCTATAACACCTACCTTCACATTTTTTATTTGAGTATTAACTGTAAACTATAACTGAGGTCTAATGATACAACTGCCTCAGTTAGGTCAGCGATCCTAAACTTTAGACCTTGAAAATAGCAACCCCCAAAAATCATTGATGATGATAATTAAAGATTTGGTATTTTGACAAACAAACATAATGACATACCTGGATACAACTTTTCAGTAGTTTTTGATTCTGACATTTGGAGTCTCCTTTGAGATCCCTCATCAAGGAATTATTAGATCAAAGATATGATATTTTGGATTGCTCTTATTGTGCCTTAAATACAAGACGTAATAGGTTTGTGGGCTTTTTTGAGGAGAGTCGGCCACGATAACTAATTAATGAAAAGTTTAATAATAAGTTTAATTATGATTATGTTTAAGGTTATGTGTTTGAGGCCTCAAAAGAATTAATTATCACCTATCCTCCATCCCTATTTATATTGTTATCATGTTGCATAATTTCTATAGCTTCTTGATGTCTCTGCACATACTGGCCGATTGTAGCCAACACTTTTGCTTCATTAATGTAAACATTATGTTTCATTGTGAGGGAATGCTCAACCAAGGCTAATCTTTCCACCTTATCTTGTTTTATTTTCTCAATCATGTTCTTTGATTCTCATCTATGATCTGGATGGATCTACTTGTCTCCCCATTGTATGGTCTTCCACACGAGCATTCCATCACACTTGTCCTTTGCAGACCCTCGCTTATTCCTCAGGATATTAATAGTTAGGAAAGTGGTTTCAATAAGTTATTATCTCTAAAGATGAAAATTCATATAACAAATAATGTATGCTAAGCTCCAAGGTAAAAAAGACTATTGAGCTACACATTTTAACAAAGAAGTTGAAGAATTGACTACATCAAAAAGCAACTCTTTTACCCTTTTGATGCTTGTGTACTCTTTGTGAACAAGAAATGCTATTTTCTCACTTTATAATATTCATTTGTGGATGTTACATCAACCTGAAGAGTATCTGCTCAAGATTTACATTTGAAAATCAACATATCCGTGAATCATCTTTGAAGATGGGAGAAAAGGATACCGGACTTTTCTGAAATCACTCACACATGTTTTATTATTGATTCTATACTTTTTGAAATAAACCTACACAAAAAGCTTTGGATTCATTTTGGTTGAGACATACTTGTTCATGTAAAATAAAGTAATTAGAGATTTAAGTGAAGCATAAGAAGATGATCCCTGATATTTTTCTTACTTTTTCCTTGGAAAGCATGCATCTTATCTTTTTTTAATGGAACACAGAAGATTACATATAGCAACCCGTTAAGTGGGTCAATGAAATCCTTGTCAGGATCATCTCCCAATATATAAAAAAAGCTCTAGACGTACTTGAGAAACAAATCAATTCTAATGTTGGCAGTAACTCTTCATGGTTTGTGATGCAGAAACAGTGGTTATCAATTTCAAGTGCACTAAACATGTCTCAATTTATGGATCGTAATTAAAATACATTGAGCTTGCTCTCACATTAATTTTTTTGTGGGAATGCGTGAGGAAATTAAGGGTTGAAATTTCTCTACAAATTTAGTCAGAAGGAAATTCTAGACTTGGCAATTAGTGTTTAATTGACGTGAATGCTTTTGTTCTCTTGGGTAAAACACTTATAGAAACAGCACCTAAGTATGACAAAGTAAATATATTGTGTCTGATTCTAGGGAAATACAAGATACCCATAGTATGCAAGCACCGCGAGTTTGCAAATGGGTAATCTAATCATAAATGATCATGGTTCTGTCAATATGTAACTACTACATTATAATTAGGATCATAAAAAGGTCTATTAATTGGACAAAACAATGCTCAAACTCAAATTCATTCTCATGCCTGGTTATATTTTTTTGTTGGTAAATTTTGTCCTTGTAATTGAAATCAAATTTGATTTCTCTAAGAATTTTCACTGGCTGAAAATCTTTGTTGTTTTCATGCACGTACTACATGCCGATCCCTTGGACGACTTCTCTAAAAACTAAAAAGTTTACCATTCTGAAATGGATTCCTTCATTGAGGAAAAAATTATTTTTTAATCCTTCTTGAGCCTTTTGCTCATAGGTGTATTGATTATCATTAATACCTCCACTTGTTGAATTGCTTGTATAAGTCTGTTCGTGTCCATATTCTTTATGTATCATGTATGAAGGAATTTTTTAATTTTTTGCAGCGTACTGTGTATATATAGAACATTAAAAGAAATATGGCAAGTCATCATCAACATCTTTATTTTTTTGAAGTAAAACACATAGCAACGTAATGATTGGAGAGATGTAATTGCATTTGCTTTTATCAGGTTGTTGGCACCGCAGGATATGCAGCCCCAGAATATGTTCAGACGGGGCATCTCACATCAAAGAGCGATGTATGGAGCTTTGGAGTAGTGTTGTATGAATTGCTCACAGGAAGAAGATCCGTGGATAAGAATCGTCCAAAGAATGAACAAAAACTTCTTGAGTGGGTGAAGCCATTTTTATCCGAAAGCAAAAAATTCCGTCTAATATTAGACCCAAGACTGGAGGGAAAATACTCTCTTAGAGAAGCACAGAAGATTGCTTATCTGGCCCACAGGTGTTTGGTAAAGCAGCCAAAATCCCGTCCTAAGATGAGTGAGGTGGTAAAGCAACTGAAGCGTATAGTTGAATCCTCAGAACCAGTAAGTCCTCAATCTATTGTTGCATCACCGAGTACTGAAAGAGGCACTGCCAGCGTGAATAAGGAACATCTAAAAGAAACAGTCAATTCTAAGAGGCATTTTGTTCTCTTGAGACACATTATCAATCTAAGAAGCAGAAAGAAGGTCACAACGCTAACTGGGCATGGATCCCCAAGGAAAAAAGAGAATCATGATTGATTGGTGATTATCTTTTTTAACAGGGGCAATATGTTCTAACTTATCACCTTTACAAGAAAATATGGTTCATCTATGTAGAAAACGTATTCTGTAAATTGTTTATCTTAGATACTCAATAAGTATCTAAGAGATCTAATAAAACACAACCCCAGCCAAACAATGCAGGTGATTGAGTAAAATGATTTCCATTGAAAATGAAAGCTAAAATGTCTGTGGTAACTGTGTGTGACGGATTCAGATTTATTAGGCTTGTATGTAATTATAGATGTTACAAGTAGTATGGCAATGGATGCCATTGTTCTTATTCCAGAGGACTTGAAGAATATTCTGTCATACTGAAGTCAAAGGAAAGTGATTTTATGCATGCCAAGACTTTATTAAGATAACTGAATTTTTTTTAATAGGCTTCTTTGCATTATTGGGAATAAATTTTACAGCAAATGTATCGTGTGATGGGATTGAGGACTTTCCATGTGATTTGTTTTTCTTGGATCAGTAGAAAAAGATTAAGGAATATTAGTGTAATTTAATTTTGTAAATTTTAATTAGTATCCACCTGATTATGCGATATTATCTCGAAAAAAATTATTTGGTTCTTGCTCCTCACAGTGTTTGGTGAGTCATCTCTATCTCACTGTTCTCTGTTATTTGTGTTTATAGGAACTAATTTGAATAAGAATTATATTTTTTTTTTTAACAGAACAAAACATATATATATATATAATGATTCTATTTGTTAATAATTGGCAATGTCATTAAAATGTTAATTTTTTAATTTATCGTTGATAGACATTGATATAATTAAGTTTTATAAAAAGGTTGAGATTTATGTACTACTATGCTCCATGGGGATGCATCCCCCGACTTTGTACCCCCATTTCCGTACTGGAAATAGTATAGGGATGCAGAGACGGCCAAGAAACGTCCCCTACTCAATTTGTTGTCGATTCTCATGTTAAACTTAATTTGTTGTCGATTCTCATGTGAAATTTAAATATTCAAATCTCGATTCAAGTCTAATGTTATGTATTAAGCTTCTACAATGTCTATGATGAATGCATTATCAATGTTAATTGTTATGCTATGAACATTTAATATTTCTCTATATTGTTAAAAATTTGCTTATCTTTTTATCAGTCGTCCTCTATTGTCCCCTAAAAATTGGCCCAAAAGTACCCTCGTATTGGAAACATGTCTCGTTGTCCCCCGCCATCCTCGTCCCCAAAACTTGGTGGAGCATAGATGTAATAATAATTGGAACATGTATTGATGTTTCAATTCATTGAACAATAACAACATGAGAGACACATATGAGAACAATGTTTTGATTCATTATGTGTAAATTTAAGGTTAAAATTTGTGTATTAGTTATAGATGCAATGGGTTATTAGATTTATAGGTGATCATATTGTTATTAATTATATTGGTTAAATAGATTATATCTTATGTTTGAACTATTAATTTTTATTGTAATGTTTGACGTTAATGATTTTAAAATTAAGTTTTTTCATATAATTTACACATAATACTCTCTTAAGGCTATTAAATATGATATTATATTTTGACAATTCTATCTAATGTCATATTTGTATCAATAAATGTTATTGCTAATATTTGTAAATTAAGTGTTGGTTTGAAGATTTGTTGTGCAGTTAAATTTTGACGATATTATATAGATGGATCAGTATATCTTTTTAGGTGGATAATGGAATTGCTTTGGGACACAATATATTTAAATATATACTTATTATTTATTTCTAATAATGAACTTCACATCTTAGTAGCGAAACTAGTGAATACATGCGTATACTTATTTTTATGATGATTTGCAGTAATAAATAATAAATTTATTGTAAAAGCTAAACATAAAGCTAATTTGTAAATGCAAACTACTCAATGTTAGTGCACATACATATACTTATCTTTATGGTGATTTGAAGTAATAAATAATAAATTTATTATAAAAGCTAAACATGAAGTTAATATGTAAATATAAGAAGTATAATTTAAATTGAGGTTAATAGCCCATGTCCTAGATTTGGGTCTCTATTACATGGTATTGTTTATGGCCATACTCTTTTATAAAATTGGGGTAGTATTTCTAGGTGTTGACAAAATATTATTTATTTCTTTATTCAAACAAGTTCCCCATACTAATTATTCGGGTTATCAAAATTTAATGGAATTAAGATATGTTGAAGGTGTATGGTATTATAAATAACCAAGGATTCAAGTTGATGAATTATGATTGTCATCCCTTACTCATTGCACGAGTTATGAAATTACATAAAAATTTCCTTGTATTTTGGGGGCATTAGTATTATGTTGCATTATTATAATCACATGTTAAGGAGTATATGGTTGATAGATAATTACATTTTACCTTCTAGGAAAAGTAGTGTTTTTCTTAAATTGGAGGCAAAACAAAATAGTATTTTCACATTACTACTAAAAGGCATATATTTATCTTGGAATTTCACTTTTGGAAGGTGAGGATCACTCTTTCTCATTATATTATCATGTTGTTAAACAATCTAATGATGCAAGAGAAAGATATTGTACACCATTATTGGTTCAGCACATAATAATAAATATATTATCACTACATAGGTAGTAGTAACACCTTTGGTACCTATCTTTTTGGTATCAAAAGTATTGGATTTTGTTTTGACATACCAACTCTTGTCACTTGTTCATGTTTAAATATAAAATGAAGTCCTAAAAATAAAAAAAATATAAACTACATGTGCAACAAGCATATTATTACATGTTGTAGGGCGAGACTTGTGCATTGATACCTTAAAGGTGAAAATGATGTAACTACTTCAGCAAGTGGAGTATTCATGAGTACCTCTTTTTGAATGCCTTTATGGTGTATTGATATTGAAAAAGATAGTTCTAAGGATCACAAAAATAGTATGTTTTTTATATTGATAAGTAGGATTGAAAGGGCCCAAACCTTTGTACAACAACAAAGCCAAAAGGCAGATGAAACTTGTATCATGAATAATAAGAAAAACAAAACCACTCCACAAGACAAAAAGGAGTGAGGAGCAATTGTAGCCAAGTTACCAAAACTGACTACAATCAAGAGACACAGTTAGGATCCTTGAGGTTCCACTTAGACGATACCAAACCTTACTCTAATCAGTCTCTCACCCTTCACTCTAGCATGAGTTTGGGACAAATATTTAGGAAGATTTTTCTTCCTCCTAACAATAGTCCAAGAGATATTATCCTCCAAATCCTCATAATAGGGGGAAGCAAGGGGGATTCCCCATTAGAGAGCCAATCAAATTTCAAAGGAGCAATAGAATGATAAGGCAAATACAAATGATAACCCTCCATCACATAATTAATGTGAAGTTGATTTGAGGAAAAGTAGGCTGAGAGGTCAAAGCAGAAAGGTTCTTCAATGTGATCCAAAAGAGAAGGGCATGTCAAAACCACAACAAAAGGTAAAGAGTCATTTTCTTGAGAAGACTTAGTCATCTTGAGGGGAGCCATCCACCGGGGAATTAGGTGTATGAATATTCAAGTGATCTTTATTAGCATTCTTCCACCAAGTAGCTATGCCCTTGTGTCAAGAGAGGATAATCTGTAGCTAGGTGATCGATGGCAAATCATCATTTACAATTGAAAGGGAGACCTCGTAGTCAAGCAACTGAGTCCAAGGCTTATCCCCCACTATCAAAACCACATCCCCATGAAGAGGTTTTGAGATGTCAATGTCCACTAGAATATGAGCAAAAGTAGAGTGCTCATGTAGGAAGTGGAATCTTCAACCTTCAAGAAGCGTTCAATATAATTGCCTATGACCTTGTAGCATGAAACCTCCCAAAACTAGATATAATCATTCAAAAGTACAACCCACACTAGATGCACATTTAAAGGCTCTATAAGGGGGTTAAAGGAAGTTGACCAAAGCTTTTTATGGAGTGCTCTCCCCAAGACAACAACTTATTTTCAAGCATCAAATTTCTGTCCTTTGAGGAAGTGAAAGAAGCAATGAAAACTCTTTGCACAAGAAATAGCTCAATCTTGCCTTAGACAAGCAGCCTCCAAGAATCCAAGACCCATTTGTGAAAGTCAGACAAAGAAAGCCAAAGATTGTAAAATCTACACACTAGGTCCCTACTGATAAGTTCCCATTTTCCTTCGCACCCTAACTAGAAATTACCACTGAGAAAAAATTGGCACAAGGATGGGTTGTATTATATCCCAAAAAAAGAGCAATACCATCAACACCTGCAACATTTACAAAAGACCTATTACCGCTAGCATAAGCCTTAACCGCTCCATTGCGAATGACAACGGAGGTAACAAAACGCCCCAGAGGAGGGGCACAACCTTTTGAAACCCTGGTGTCACCAGTAGTATATACATGAGGCGAACTCACCTTACAGGGGTTCACGAGCAAGGCATTCACATTAGAGGCACAACCCCCATAATTGTTGGGAGTAGGGCAACCATGAGCCCACGTCAGAGAACTGTTCGAAACACATCGCGAAAGGGCAACATCACAACAATGTTTAAGGACAAAGCACCACGACCTACTAGAGAAAGCGAACTACCCATGACAGGGATCTCTCCATGGATGAACAGGGCAATCGTTGTAGCAGGCGTGAAAGGATTTTTCGAAATGCCAATGACAAGGGGCAGGAGCGCTTCCATACTAATGAACATAAGTCCCCATACAATAATATTCTATTATCATTATTACCAGTATTAGTTATATAGGACACTAACCTCATGTCCCCATACATAAATTTTATTATTGGGAAAGGATAGTTTGGAATCTTTTCCTATTTTAATGGAGCAGCTACTGTTTATGAATTGAAAATAAGCTGTAGGAAAAAAGGGGGCTGGAAATAAGCAACAATTTCATATTGTTAAAAATTCAGGGGGCTCCACAAATTTCTTTCCCTCTTTTTTAAGATTTGCTTTTTTTTTTCTTCTTTTTAAATTAACAAATAACTCCTAAATAAGTTGAGTAGTGGCTACTAGCCAAAATAGGCTAGGTTGTCGCATGGGGATATGAGGTAATATATGATACAAAGTTCTATTTCATAAGTCCGAGTTTGTAAAAAGAGTCTCACATGTTTGAATATTATATATTAAATAACTAGCTTATTTATCTTATTCAATAATCTATCTAAATAATGTTGAGATATATCTTTGTTGAGCATATAAATTGTTGTAAGTATTTATATTATTAATATGTAATATTATTTTATGTATGATTTTTTTTGTATTTTTTTTATATGATTACCTAAATATTTAATTTGAAAATAATTTGTTATATTTTTTGTTATATTATAATTATTATTTAAAAATTATGATTCAAAATATTTAAATTTAATATTTAATTTTAAGTTGAAATAGTCAAATGTATATTGATTTATATTTATATAATTTTTATAATGTTTATTCATATGTAAATAAATATAATTTTGTTTATATTATTATATGAAAATAGAATTCTTCTTTTATTTAAAACATGTCTTGTGGCTTGATTCCGGATTCATTGCTTCAGTAATGCCAATCATGTTTGGCTGAAAAGTGGTCCTATATGCATCTATGTTTATACTTCTAAATGTAGACTATCTGCTTTCACCATTTTGAAAATGAAAAAGAAAAACTCATGTATGACACGTCCTTTAACTTTGAATTAGTTGGTTTGGAAGACGAAATGCAACCTCTAACAGTATGGTCTTATGGGGGCTTGGGCATCTATTTTCATGGAGTTGGTGGTCTTATGGAAAAAAAAATTGTGCTATGGAATTAATTAGAATTTTTTCCTCAAAAATAGCAGCCTCTACCTTTTAGGTCATTGGTGAAATTGAGGTGGGGCTAGACATTGCCCCCAGAGCTTAAGAATTTTTTCTGCCACTTGTCTATCATCTAAAATTTTAAATTCCTATCAAAAGATAAAAATGAGAGAATTTTCAATTATTTATTATTTTTTATCAAAACACTGCAGTTCATTCCTTAAATTTTGGAGCTTAAAATTTTAAGCAGAATTGTAACATTAAATCGTGGGACCAAGAACTTTAAAATATTCCTAGGAAAGCTAAGCAACATCCCCTTGAGACTTTCAAGGAAGCCCCCTCCGCGAGACCTTACCCTAACTTCACTGCACAAATTGTCCGTCAGAGTTGTTTCCATGTTCGCTTGGCTAGGTGAATGTGAAGGGGGAGTTGATTTCCAATAATTCAAAATCTGGCATGCTAAGGTGACCAGCTTATCAATTAAAGAAAATCACTACTTATTTATGATAAACGTTGCAAACATTAATTTTTGGGTTTATGCCTTTTTTGAAAATTTTGGTTTCCAGATTCTTTTAATGAAAACTGGTAAATGCATTCTAACAGTTGTTTTTTCTCAAAAGGAATTGACTGTTTACTCAAGAAGTTTTATATTTTCTATTTTTTTACACCAACCAGTGGTTGTCTTTTCCCAGAACTTTGCTGGCCTTTATGAAAGGCGTGCAAATATGATTGTAACAGTTTATACCAAGTCTGTTTAAATTTAAATTTGAGGTTGTGTTGAAAAATTCAATTGCATGCAATACCTTCTTTGTTTCACAAGTGTTGTTACACTCAAAGTTACAATTATGATTGGGGATGAGTCTATGGCAATGCAATTCAGAGGCACCATTCTCCTTCAGCTCCATTTCTTCTTCCTAAAAAGCGCAATACTTGGCAAAAAATGGAAAGTAACCTTCCCATTAAATGATCTCACACTAAACAAGGCCATAGATGTATAAAGTTGCGAAGGCCTGGAGCTAGATCTGACGGCAATAGATACCAACAGATTTGTAACATTCCTACTGCAAATAATGAAGAGCTCTACTGAAAAGATTTCTCAAGCCAAGCTAAAGAAGACGAAGCACAATAATAGAATCAATCTTTCCACAGAACTTTAACTAAAACAAAAACAAAAACAGAGAAAACTGCATTTAACATTTCAAACCTCCGCAATAAAGAACACAGTATCATGTTTAAACAAGCAATAGAATATAACTAACCGGACAGAAATGCCAGTGCCCAAACAAGACAAGAGCAGAATGCTCCTTCTGCTGTCTCTGCTCATGATTCAAACAGTTTTTTCGTTACAGACAAGCACACTTCTACTTTGGAACAAATTTGAAGGAATAAATGCAAAATTAACGAACTAATTATTCAGCGCCCAATTCTTCTAGTTGCCCACTCATTATTCAGCGCCCACTACTCTTTCTGTTTCTGTTGAAGGGGTAAACATTTTATCCTCTGATATATATAGCCAACTATGGTGAAACAGTTTTCCACCATCTGCATTCTATACTCGCGCTAATAGTCAATAAATGCATTACAACTGAATTCCTATATTCCCGTTGAAGAAGCCTATCCAACTTGAACGCTCAGATTTATATTATTCAGCCTAGATTTACTGTGTTGTTTTTGTATACACGGATCACCTCACCTCTTATGCTGCGACTGAGGAAATGGCTCCCCCATAATTACATATGATATGGTTTGGTATCTTGACATGTGTTCCAATTACAAAGATTGCCATACTATAATATGATCATGGTAGAACATCATTTCGAGCCATGTCGAGTCTTTGTATAATTATTGCATTTTGAAGATACTTTGACTAATGGTCTTGTGATCTAGGAATTGTTTTATATTGATTATGACATAATTTATTTAGATGGATTTAAATTTGGCAATGTTAATAATTGTTTATATGAAATTTGGTGACAATGGAATTTGACTTTTATTTGATAAGATTGATATGGAGTAGATAGGGTCGTCACAAATGAACTCTTGAGGTAAAGGTTTGGGTTTAGAAAAAACCTTGATATCAAAGATTTACAATATTTAGTGTGAGTATATAAGATTGTGGCATAGAGTTGTTTCAATGACTATGGTTGGTAAGATTATGAGTCTAATGTTTATACATTGGATATCTAGGTTGCTTGGCTGATTAAGATAGTACTTGAGGTGTAATGGTATGTGTTTTTTTAAATAGTAGTAAATGGGGAGGTTATTATATAAATTGAAAGAAAATGGTGAAAACACACATTAAAATGGGTACATTGGGTATACTTCATTAATTTATGGTTACTTTAAATTATAATGCATTATAAAATGAACCTCTTTAATAGTGTAACTAAAGTAGTGATTTGAGGAACAATATATGTGAAATAAACCCATACACTAAATATAAACACATTGCATTGTTGTAACAACATGCAATGAATACGAGATAAAACCACAAAATGGAATGCTATCATTCCAACATCCTCCTTTAATGTGAAATTAGAGGATTCACAACAAATTTAATATAACATAATACATTGACAAGTAGAGAATGTCATGACGAAAATTCCCCTATATGATTAATTTTTTGTGACAAAATTATTGTTGAAACTTGATGAAATTATATTCTTCATCAAATGAATGGTGAAGATATCCAATTTACTTTATATTAAGTTCTAACATAGCCAATTCAAATATTCTTAAGCTCCAATAGTTAATGACCCTTGTGGCACTAAATCTTGATGTGTTTAATCCTCAGATGAAAGATACAATTCTTGGCACCTTGAAGAGCACAACTATTGGCACTTTGAAGAGCACTTATGATTGTCACAATGAATCATTGACATATCTATTGGCACATGCAGGTGATATAGGATCCTGTCCAACCACACTTCATTTGAATCTTGAGCTAGTCCTATGTACTCTATTTTCATCGTTGATTTTGAAACACTATTCTATTTCTTGGAAGACCACATGATTAGTCATTCTCTTAACATAAATGTGTAACTAGAAGAACATCTCTTTCATTGGGATCTTCTACCAAATATTATTTTGTGTGATTCTCTAGAATGTATTGATTAGCCATCTCAACCTTAAGACCAAAATCTAGAGTCACACACACACACACACACACATATATCAAGATATGCCATGTATTTTTCATGTGACAACTTTGTGTTTCTTGCATGAACTTGGCTACTAGTTCAATGTTTAAAAGAGATGAAATCAAGTGTGAGTAAGATATAGCAAAATTCCCACTAAGATTTAATATTCCGCATGATATATTTATTCTATCCATGTATCCTTTTTCAATGTAGTACTAGGATCAAATTGAGTTTTAGCAACTTTGGCATCCTCCATCATGAATCTACTAGTTTGGCATCTTGAATTGTGAAGATATTGTTTCCTATCAAAATTGAATCATCCACATAGAGAACAATAGTAAGAATAACCTTAAATTAGCCTTCTTAACATATAAATTGGGCTCTTTGGCAATTTTTTTGAAATCCAACTCTTAGTTGACAACCAATATTTTCATTCCACACATGAAGCATCTGCTTCAATCCATATAATGACTTATTTAGGTAATAAACCAAATGTTCTTATAATTCATTTGCAAATATAGAAGGTTTATCCAAGAAGATAACTTCCAACAAATCATGATGAACGAATACACTCTTTACATCCAACTTTAATGCATTCACCACTTATACTTTACTACAACTAGAAGAATTATTGTCACCATATTGAACCATACAATTGAAGTAAATAGACTAGGTTGTGGAGTTTGAATGTGTTAAAGTGAGAGGGGAAATTGGTTCTCTCATCGATTAATTGCTCCAAAAAACAATGTTTGTTAAGATTCACAAGGCGATCTAAGAAAACCTATGTGATATCACTGTTCATGAACTCTACAAATGAAGGAGACAACTTGTGTGAGCTTATAAAGTTTTCTTACTCATTGGTTGTGTCATGATGGTTTTAGTGCTTTGAGCTTTTTCTTTGGGTGTTTTAGCTATAACTAGTTGTAAAAAGATTTTTGGTAAATTGATCCATGTTATTTTTTCTTGCATGCAATCTAGTGGAGTGACATAAAATATAAATTTGGATTTTTAGGGATTGTTGTTTGACTTTGAACGTATATTAAGCCCAATTGACAAGTGTTTGAGCATGTGTGATCGGAGACACCAACCCTTCTTCTGAAGATGTCAGATCCATTGTGCAACTTTGTGACAAGGAATTTGATTGGGGAGATTCCAAAGAAAGCAGTAAGGGTTGCAAGGGCTAATAGTGTTAATTGAGTATGTGTTAAGTATGCTATCACTATTCTGTAATATATATATATATATATCCATCTGGAACTAAGCATATTGTTATCAGTAGGATATGCTGCATAGTATAGTGATACACTTATATACATGGTTATCTGGTTATTTTTTTGGCTGAAAGCTTCTATGTTGTAATGAGCTCCGACACCTGCTGTAAGTGTTGGTCAAAGTCATGGTAATCTGAAAAACTACTAAGCCATTTGAATGTAATTTTTTTTGACCTACTATTACTAATATAAAAAATTAGAGTTATCCATGTAGGAAGTGGAATCTTCAACCTTCAAGAATTGTTCAATAGAATTGCATATGACCTTGTAGCATGAAACCTCCCAAAACTAGGTATAATGATTCAAAAGTATAACCCATACTAGACATACGTTTAGAGGCTCTATAAGGGGGTTAAAGGAAGTTGACCAAGGCTTTTTATGGAGAGTGCTCTCCCCAAGACAACAACTTATTTTCAAGCATCAAATTTTTGTCCTTTGAGGAAGTGAAAGAAGCAATGAAAACTCTTTGCACAAGAAAGAGCTCAATCTTTCCCTTGACAACAAGCCTCCAAGAATCCAAGACCCATTTGTGAAAATTAGACAAAGAAAGCCAAAGATTATAAAATCTACACACTAGATCCCTACTGATAAGTCCCCATTTTCCTCCACACGCTGACTATAAATCACCATTGAGGAAAATTTGGCACAAGGGATGGGTTGTATTATATCCCAAGAAAAGGAGAAATGCCTATCAACCCCTGCAACATTTACAAGACCTATTACCGCTAGCATAAGCCTTAACTGCTCCATTGTGAATGACAACAGAGGTAACAAAAGGCCCTAGAGGAGGTGTACAACCTTTTGAAACCCTGGTGTCACCAATAGTATACACATGAGGTGAAATCACCCTTATAGGGGTTCGCGAGCAAGGCATTCACATTAGAGGAACAACCCCCATAATTATTGGGAGTAGGGAAACCATGAGCCTACATTAGAGAACTATTTGAAACACGTCGCGAAAGGGAAACATCACAACAATGTTCGAGGACAAAGCACCACAACCAATTAGAGAAAGCGAACCACCCATGACAGGGATCTCTCCATGGATGAATAGGGAAATCGTTGTAGTAGGCGGGAAAGGGTTTTTAGAAATGCCAACGAAAAGGAATGGGAGCACATCCATACTAATGAACATGAGTCCCATACAATGGAAGTCTACTAGCAATTGCACTTTAGGTGTGCAATGGGGTACACCAAACAATTGTATGGTTGTATTAGAGTTTGTGTAGACATATTGGTTGAAATATAAAACTGTGTATTTAACTTAAAAAAGCAACACATGAAATAAATAAAATGCAAATGTAAATGTTTTTATTTAATAAATTTAATAAAAAAATACAATTATTAGAGATTGAGAGGGATATGGAGAGGAGAGAAGGAGAGGGAGAGATAAAGAGAGAGAGGAGAGAGGGATAGATAGATATGGAAGAGATAAATATATAGAGATGGAGATAGGAAGTGATATATAGAGAGATAAATATAGAGGGAGAGATGGAAGAAGAAATATGGAGAGATAGAGATAGAGAGGCAAAGAGATATAGATATAGAGGTCTAGGAAGAGGGATGGGAGAGAGAGAGAGAGAGAGAGAGAGAGAGAGAGAGAGAGAGAGAGAGAGAGAGAGAGAGAGAGAGAGAGAGAGAGATGTCTAGAGATAAAGGGGGGAGGAAAATAGACGTAGAGATGAAGATAGAGCGAGAGAGGAAGAGGGAGATAAATAGATAGAGATATATAGGGAGAGGGAGAGGGAGAGGGAGAGGGAGAGGGAGAGGGAGAGGGAGAGGGAGAGGGAGAAGGAGAGATAGAGAGATATAATAGAGAGAATTAGAGATAGATAAATATAGATTGAGAGAGGGAGAGAATAGGGAGAGATAGAGATATATGGGAAGAGAAAGAGAGATAGAGATATATAGGAAGAGAAAGGGAGAGAGGTAGAGATAGAGACATATATAGGGGGATAGGGAGGGAGTGAGGGAGGGAGAGATGGGGAGAGATAGAGAGGGGGGAGATAGAGAGAGGGAGGGAGGGAGAGAAAGGGGGAGATATAAGTAGAGGAGGGAGAGATAGAGAAGAGGGGGAGAGAGGGAGAGAGATTGGTTGAGGAAGAAGAGACAAAAGAGGAGAGAGGGAGAGAGATAGGTAGAAGAGG
>VDFB02281492.1:758446094-758465835 GCA_007258455.2 Sequoia sempervirens | reverse complement strand
GAGAAAGAGAGAGATAAAGATATATGGGAAGAGAAAGAGAGAGAGAGAGGTAGAGATAGAGAGATAGATAGGGGGATAGGGAGGGAGAAAGGTAGGGAGAGATGGGGAGAGATAGAGAGGGGGGAGATAGAGAGAGGGGGAGGGAAAGAAAGGGAGAGAGATAGGTGGGCGGGTGCATGGAGATGAGTAGCCAATTTGTGGCCACTTTTAAAATTTTTTTTTGAAAAGTCATAATGCCAGTGCATTATAACACACTCACGTTATGGCTTGGTGTGCCGAGCTTAAGGCTCGGCCACAACAAGCCCATAATGAAAGCGCATTATAACGCGCTCGTGTTATGACATGTTAAAAGCAAAAAAAGTGAAAATCATTCATTCTTCATTTTGACTGTGCTTTTTGTTGTGCCCGCGACCAAAACCCCCATTTTTCATGCTCATGTCCTAGGAGGAGGTATTGTGCAAAAATATTCACCAACGGTTGCTATTTCTTTACAAGGGTGGCACCACGATAAGGAGGAGATGTGAGAGGTAAGGATTGTTTTCTTTTTGTTTTGAATTTGTTAGTTTTAGGTTGTATTTGATATTTTTTTTTTTGAATTTGTAGGAGATGCAAATCAACCTGCAAACCCTCAAAATCCTCAACAAGAAAATCAACCTCAACAACAACCTCCTCCACCAATCACTCAATACCCTCCTGACACTCAACAAAATTTAATGAGTGAAATTGAGAACAAGAAAAAAAAACTAAGGATTTAATCAATAGGTTGAGTGATCCAAATGGTTCAACCACAGAAAGAATGACCCTAGCAAGTTCATTGAAAGATATGTTAAAAAATGTAGATTAAATTAGCAAACAAATAATTGGATGGCAAGATAGGAGGCAGGCGGCTAGGGCTTATTATGCAGATAAACTATCATATAAAGATGTAAAGGATTTAAAAATTACAAAAGGTGATTTGTGCTCATTATTCACTGACCCACGCACAAATCAAAATCTTACCCTCAATGTGAAGAGGTTTCCTATTTATTGGTGCCACCACCAACAAATTAGGAACTATTTTTATGATAGGTGATACATGGTCTTTGATTACCCACCATGCAAGAAATTGTGAAGTCTCACAATATTTTCTTAGGAAACTATACAGTGAGTTCATATTGAACAAAATCCCAAATTATTTTGATATGAGGGACTTCTAGGGGAGAGGTGGGGGGTCGGCTCAGGATAGACTCGGTGCACAGCTGGATCCTACATAGCAATGGAGACAAGCTCTCGCTAGGCCGCCTTGTGAGCATGTTGTTATGCCTTCTATCGCAAAGGAGAGTGTCGACGTAGAGACATTGCAGGTGATCAACACTTTGACCCAGAGTGTCATCCATCATACTAGCCCTATTCTACAACGCCATCTAGGGGAGTCTTCGAGTGGTGGCCTTCGAACCCATGTGTGTCAATCTTGCGGGGTGACTTGTTCATATGACCCCACCGACACTTAGGAGGCTGCTACGCAAGATCCGTATGCAGCTATGGAGATGGAGAGGGCATCTGACATTTTGCATGAGGTGTATGACATTGATAGTCAGGTAAAAGTTAGCATGTTCATTGAATTTAATTTATTAAATTTTGATTTTGAAATGCAAGATTAACTAATTTAGTTTTATGATTTTAATAAAATTGTAGGTTCACAGTGTTGAGATTGGATACACCAGCCCTACACCTACTTATTTCTATAGTAGACATATCGGTGGGGTATGTAACTAGTAAACAATTATAAATTTATTACATGTTAATAGCATTGTTTTACGAATGGTATTTTAATATGTGATTTTGGATGTTGAACAAGCTAATATTGGAGGTTTCTAGGGAACACCTCCCAGTGCCAGTGGATTTACTCAAACCTACACACAGGTAATAGAATAAAGAGTTTAACTAATGAATTGTACTTAATAGATTTGTGTAGTTTATATTCACATCGTTGATTATGTTGCATTGTACATTATTCAAACTTAAAGCATTACTTCACATTCCATAACTAATAACTAGATGTTGATAGATGACAAAATTTCAACTACAATATAGTTTTTTAGAAAGTCAACATAAACAGTGATGCAATTACTTCACATAGCATAAGTAATAAGTCTAGGAGAAGCTTCCAATTGCATTTGCTTGTCATGGCATTCTATGAGACCACTTTTTATTGCTCTACATCTTTTCAAACAATTCACTTTTTACTTTTTGCTTGTCATGGAGGCATGTGCTTGCAAAGATGCACTTGCACAACAAACTATGGATGCTTGGAAAAAATCTATCAAAGCATAATAGTAAGTAATAGCATAGACAAGGTAGTTAGTAGTTTGAAAAAATGCCTTGAAGAAATGCGGTCTCATGGTGATGGAATTCCATTCCATCACCATGAGACCACATTTCTTAAAAAAACTCACCATCTTTTCTATGATACCACATTTTCCATACATGTGTACCAAAGCATTTTATCAAACTAATCACTTCCTTGCTGCTATGGCTAGAAGCCTAAAATAGGTGCTTTCCAACAAACTATGGATGCATGAAAAAATATCTATTAAAGCATAATAGTAAGCAATAATACCATAGAGAAGGAAATGAACTTTTTGAAAAAATGTCTAAAAGAAATGCGGTCTTATGGTGATGGAATGCCATGACATGCATTTGTTTGTAATGGAATTCCATCACCACGAGACCCCATTTCTTTGAGGCATTTTTTCAAACAATTCACTGCCTTCTCTATGCCACCATATTTATCATACATTTCTATGAAAGCATTTGATCAAACAGTTCATCGACTTGCTGCTATGGGTAAAATCCTAAAAACATGTCCTTTCAAACAAGATATGGATAGGGAAAATAGTAAGCATGATAATAAAAAATATATAGTTTAATAAGTACTCAAAATTTTGTTCATTATCTCATACATTAGAAGTCATGACATGGATCGCTATTGTAGTTTTTGTGATCGAATAATTTGTTGTTTTATTTTCAGATGTTGCAAGATGAAACACCTCCGAATGTGACGAGGGCAATGGAGATCGGTGTTTCATCTGCTATACAATCCTCGATGGCTCTGACAAGGGAGGTATGAGGAAAATTAGTAAATTTCAATTTACATTCGTTGTTATAGATGTTAGTGAAAAATTAAACCATTATTGATTCGAAGTTTAATTTTTATTTGGATGGTTTATACAGGGCTTGAACATGCCTCAACATGGGCATGTGAATATTTCCCTCGTGGAGAGTGATCATGAGATGGCGATAAGTGATTATTTTGTTAAATATATCATTTTTTATAATGTAATTTCTATATATCAATCTCTTTACTTCTCATTGTAACAGTTAAAACTTCACCACGAACTAAACACTAGGAGGAGTAGCAGGAGCACTCCTCAAGTGCAACACAAACAAGTAACAGACCTATAGCCATCCAATTGACAAACAAAGGGAAATAATTTATTTCCAAAGCATGGAGAGCAATGAATTTTGATTCCATAGCCCTTTGTGGTATGCCTAAATGGAAATTTTGTACATATTTTGTATTGGATATATTTGACATTGTATGCCTATATGGCATTCTTGTAAGCCTATATGGCTATTTTGTACCTATATTTCATACTTATATCGACATATATTGATGTATGCCTACATGGCTATTTGGTTAATACAAATCTTTTTTATCGATGGTGTCCATATTTTCATTCTAAATTGATGGTTCAATAGACATGAATTACGTGTATTCAAGTGTATACTTTACAACTTACGTGTATACTTTGTGACTTATGTGTGTTCCAATGTATACTTTGTGACTTACGTGTTTTCATTCATAGACCTTGTATTCATGCATATACTTTGTATTAATTTGTGTATACTATGTATTCGTGTGTATACTTCAAGTATTATGTGTTTTTGATTACTTGTGCTTACCTTATTCACATGTACATACTTGACTTATTCACGTGCATACTTATTGATTGGTTAGCCCTAGCATTGATCATTGTTTTCCTTCATGGTTTGTCTTGAATATTAATTGATTGATGTTAAACAACTTTATCTAAAAGAAAAAAAACACATTTTCAATTGGTATTCCATGAAATGATTCATAAAAAGATTCCAATATATTTAATCCTTTGATTGGAGCAACTCAATTAAGCAAAGGATACATAATATTCACAACACTTGCAAAACATAATATTCAGAGTAGATGAAGTAGTTAACTTTTTGACACATTATCATACAAAAATTTATCTTCAATAGTCTTTAAACATTTTCACAACATAATCCTGATAGTGCAAAATGAATTGTTATGTTCTTGATGTGTCACCATATAAACACGTCGAAAGATTTATATGTCAACTTTTTGCAATATTATTTCTTGTATACGAAATGGACTCGGGAGAAAACAAGTTATAATTTATAATACAAATAAGAAATGGACTCAACGATGTCCTCGACCCCCGAATAGGTCTATTTAACAAAACAACACACTCTTAATCACTCTTCCAATTGCAAAACACCGTTGGGCAGCATTTACTAATCTACAAATCCACAAAATCCATAATTTTTAGGGCATAATTGTCCCTCTAGCCCCACTATCCTCTAAACCCTCACTTTTCTCAAATTTCACTAGGGTTTATTGAAAACCCCATATCTAGACGTCATACAACCTCAAAACCTCTTCCAACACTCTTTATTCTACCTGCACAAACTTAATTGACCACCAAATTATGTTGCCCCTTGACTTAACCCACTTTTACTCCCTCAAACCTCTCTTTTCCATTCAAAACCCCTCTATTCCCAATTAGGGCATCATGCCATAACATAATTTTGACCTCCCTTGTCCTTGTAGACCGATTGAACACATCAAACTCCACAACTTCACCCTATTTCCAACCTATTCTAACTTATTCTCAAGCAATTTCTTCTTTTCACCTCATCTAGCCTTGCTTTTAAGGCCTAAATTATGAATTTTGAATAGGGGCAACATTAGTAATCTTTTCCAATTCCTTTACCAATGCTATTTATTTATTCATACTTACGTAATTGATTCAAATGACCCCACACTAACTCAAAACTAAAAGAAAGATTACAAAATGGCCTATCATGGCCTTATTTGACATTATAATGAGTAAAACCACTGAACTAGACCTTCTTCATGAAATAAAGGAACAAGGTGCTTTGCACCAATGATTATACACTTTTTGTGTGGAATACTCAGACTTCTCAATTGTTGTGTATGTTTCTCTTTTCCATTGTTTTACATGCCATCATAAGGGATCAAGTTGGTTGAACGTAGCTTGGAGCAATTCTGTGTGTTTGGGTATGAAAGAGGACCATGCCTAGTGTAAACCTACCTATCGAGATGCGTTGGAGCAGTTTGTTTGGTTGCACGAATTGAAAAACAAAAGTTGCACCACTTTGCAACTTTACACTGCTTCCATTTGACACTTTTTCCATCAAGTGAAAACTTGACACCACAGGAAAATGACTCTGAGCTAAGAAAACTGAGAGAGGTTATTGTAGAGGGGCCCAACACTATCCTGTAGGCTCATACGAAGATTTCATAAGCATCACGGTTTCTGAGTAATAGAACGTCAAGGTTTGCTTCCCTTTTGTACTTTGGACCCTTAAGGGATCGATCTGGTTGAACGTAGCTTGGAGCGATTCTGTGTGTTTGGGTGTGAAAGAGGACCATGACTAGCGTAAAAATACCTATTCAGACGCGTTGGAATAGTCTGTTTGGTCACATGAGTTGTAGAACGAAAGTTGCACCACTTTGCAACTTTGCACTGCTTGCATTTGACACTTTTTCCATCAAGTGAAAATCTGCTGCCACAGGAAAACCACTTTGAGATAGCCAAAACTGAGAGAGGTTTTTGTAGAGGGGCCCAGCGTGATCCTATAGGATTAGATGAGAAGTTTCTAAGCATCATGGTATTTGAGTAACATCATGCTGAAGTTTGCAGCCATTTTGCACTTTGGACTCTTAAGGGATCGATTCGGTTGAACTTAGCTCGAAGTGATTCCATGTGTTTGGGTGTGAAAGAGGACTATGCCTTGTGTAAAAATACCTATTCAGACATGTTGGAACATTTTGTTTGGTCACATGAGTTGCAGAACGAAAGTTGCACCACTTTGCAACTTTGCACTGCTTGCATTTGACACTTTTTCCATCAAGTGAAAATCCGCCGCCACGAGAAAACCACTCTAAGATAGCCAAAACCGAGAGAGGTTTTTGTAGAGGGGCCCAACGTGATCCTGTAGGATTAGACGAGAATGGTATCCAACTAACAACATGCTAAAGTTTGCAACCATTTTTCACTTTGGACTCTTAAGGGATCGATTCGATTGAATGTAGCTCAGAGTGATTCCGTGTGTTTGGGTGCGAAAGAGGACCATGCCTAGCATAAAAATACCCATTTAGAAGTGTTGGAACAGTCTGTTTGGTCACACGAGTTGTAGAATGAAAGTTGCACCACTTTGCAACTTTGCAACTTTGCAACTTTGCACTGCTTGCATTTGACACTTTTTCCATCAAGTGAAAATCCACCACCACGGGAAAACCACTTTGATATAGCCAAAATTGAAAGAGGTTTTTGTAGAGGGGCCCAACACAATCCTATATGATCAGATGAAAAGTTTCTAAGCATCATGGTATCTGAGTAACAACATGTTGAAGTTTGCAGCTATTTTGCACTTTGGACTCTTAAGGGATTGATCTGGTTGAATGTAGCTCGAAGCGATTATGCATGTTTGGGTGTGAAAGAGGACCATTCCTAGCGTAAAAGTACCTATTCAGACGCGTTGGAACAGTCCGTTTGGTCACACAAGTTGCAAAATGAAAGTTGCACCACTTTGCAACTTTGCACTACTTGCATTTGACACTTTTTCCATGAAGTGAAAATCTGCCGCCACGGGAAAACCACTCTGAGATAACCAAAACCGAGAGAGGTTTTTGTAGAGGGGCCCAACATGATCCTATAGGATTAGACAAGAAGTTTCTAAGCATCACGGTATTTGAGTAACAACATGCTGAAGTTTGTAGCCATTTTGCACTTTAGACTCTTAAGGGATCGATCTGATTGAACGTAGCTCAAAGTGATTCCACATGTTTAGGTGCGAAATAGGACTATGTATAGCATAAAAATACCTATTCGGATGTGTTGGAACAATCCGTTTGGTCACACGAGTTGTAGAACGAAAGTTGCACCACTTTGCAACTTTGCACTGCTTGCATTTGACACTTTTTCCATCAAGTGAAAATCTGCTGCCACGAGAAAACCACTCTAAGATAGCCAAAACCGAGAGAGGTTTTTGTAGAGGGAACCAACACAATCCTGTAAGATTAGATGAGAAGTTTTTAAGCATCACAATATCCGAGTAACAACATGCTGAAGTTCGCAGCCATTTTGCATTTTGGACTCTTAAGGGATCGATTCGATTGAACGTAGCTCAGAGTGATTCCGCGTGTTTGGGTGAGAAAGAGGACCATGCCTAGTGTAAACATACCTATTCGGATGTGTTGGAACAATCTATTTGGTCACATGAGTTGCAAAATGAAAGTTGCACCACTTTGCAACTTTGCACTGCTTGCATTTGACACTTTTTCCATCAAGTGAAAATCCGCCGCCACGGGAAAACCACTCCGAGATAGCAAAAACTGAGAGAGGTTTTTGTAGAGGGGCCCAACATGATCTCGTAGGCTCAGATGAAGATTTTGTAAGCACCATGATTTCCAAGTAATACCCTGTCAAAATATTGCTGCCCTTTTGCACTTTGGTCATTTTTGATGCACATGTTCCAAGACAATCACTATTGATTTTGAAGTATGTGTTGTAACTAAATAATGGCTATCTAGATTAGTCATTTGAGAAGTTTGTGAGAAAATGTCTAAAACTAGGGTCTGTTGACCTACTAGACAAGGCAGAGTGAAGGGTTAAAATTGAAGAGATAGAGAGTTGTTGGTTGAAACTTTGTTTGAAACTCATTCATTTGAGGTTTTGTGAAGATTGACACCCCTTTCTTACTGATGCAAGAGAATCTACCAAGATCCACAAACCATCAGGTTACTTCTGACCCAAACTTAACAAGAGAAGATCAAATTAAACAAACATCATTCTTTTGCTCAACTTTCATGAAAAATTCACTTATCCATTCACCAAAATCCCACTTTTCCCATTAGAAACTATAAGGCAACCGAAAAGACACACTTCATCAGTATTTCATGTCATTATCAGATTCAAAAACAACCTTACCAACATCATATTGACTGTATCAAATCCATAACCTGATCAACAACATTAAACCATTCAGTTCTTTCATTTTTCAACCAATTACTCATCATTTCAACTTGTTTCAATGAGGGAATAAGACTACAAACCATTGAGTCTGCTTCTAACCATTCATCAGAAATCCAAGACATTGTAAACAACCTATTCTTGACTGAAATAAATCAGATACATGCTTACAAAGCACTGGTCATCAGACTTACCATTAACTTGTAGTCAAAAACACCATTTTGCACCAAAAATCCACCTTACTCAAAACATACGAGATCAAAGTTTGCACCTTTACCAAACCATAGATACATCTTTAAATACATTATCTTGGAAGTTTCAATACACATTGAAACTCTGAAAACTCTGTTTACTCACATTACCACTTTTTAGCAATCAAAACATCATTTTACACATTGTGTAAACCTTGCTCAAAACACTCAAAACACCAAGTTAGCTTCCTAGATCTTATCCAAAAATTGAGACATGTTTTCCAACACCTTTTAGACAATTTTCAATCATAAAGAATCATTCAAATCACTGTTTACACAGATTTTCCCATTTTAGCTATCAAGGCATCAAATTGCAAAAAGGTTTCCAAACCTTGAATCAGGTGTAACTTCTTATTGAGATCCTTTCAAACCTGGACCGATAGATTTTTAGCAACCCATTTTTTCCAATACTAACATATCCAAAAATTAGATATACCTATTTTGGAAAATATGTGTAAACCAATAGCCCACCCATTGGAAAATGCTTCAAATTAGCCCAAATTTACAAAGGGACTACTAATGAATCAACTCCAAAACCCCATATGAATTCAAACAGTATTTTATCATGTTTCAAAACTTAGGATTAACCAACATTTAGGGGATTAAAGGCCCAATTAAACACCCAACAATAGAAACCTTGTTTTTAAGCTTAAACCATGCAAAAAGAATGAGGGTTTGATAGAAAACACCATTGTAAACCTTCAAAAGCTTAGAAAATTCTCCAAAAATGTTTAGATATGTTTTCATATTCATTCTAAACCTCCTTCCATCCTTGAACACTTCATTTTCCTCAAAACACCACTTGGAGCCACACTTTTCACTTGGAAATTCATCATAAAACACTGTAGCAACAACTCCACCTTTGTTTCTTGAATTCCCCTGCACAAATAAAAACACACACACACCTAAAAAATCCTACTACTAACCTACTCCACTGATCTAAACTATCAAATTCGGTGGAGTAGTCATTATTGGTTATCTAGACTCTCAAAACCCCAATCTTGAGGGTTTACAGAACGAGTTGAGAAAAATCAGTTCAAACTAATGATAAACTCAACGGATACCCTCCTAAATAGATTAAAATGAAAGATACTTCAATATTCTACCTTAAAAAATAATATTCAAGGCCTTAAACTACTGTACAGGCCGTACAAGTTAATGAACAACTGGAAAAACTCATAAAATCACTAAAATATGGACTTTATTGATTGTAAATCTTCAAGAATACAAAAGATCTTTGTTTTTCTCAACCTTACATGCTTTATATAGATGTTTCCCAAATAATAACTTCCTTTTCAACTTCCTTCATCAACCTATCTCTCTAATTTCCCACAAAAAGACTCTTCAACTTCTGATTTTTTTTCCTTTTCTTGCATTTTTGACAATTTTTACAACTTTTGCACTTTTAGCATTTTTTTTTGCAAATTCAATTGCCTCACCTCCTAGTGACCTAATAAAAATTCAAATACATTGAAATAGGTCTTCAAATGACCTTTTACATACATTTTAAATTTGAAAATTCAATTTTTTGAAATTTTGTCTTTTGTAGGCATTTTGTGAGTAAGGTGCTCCTGCACCACTTACATATTCAAATTGAAAAACACCTAATTGAAATACATCATAGATGCTCATTATGAGGTTAAATTCAATTGAGTAACTTGAGATTCCCTCGCTAAGATTCACACACTTTTTTATAATGGCTTCAAATAAGAATTGAGATTTGTCAAGATCATCAAAATAAGGATGTTGTATTGCTTTTTTGGCTGAGAGTCTCTTTGATGGCTCATAAATCAACATTTTTTGCAATGAGAGACCAATCAATTTTTAGTATTTTACTTACAAATACACAAAGTAAAATAGAAAAAGAAATAACATCCAAAATGGAAATGAAATGAAAATAGATGGAAGGCGCTTACAAATAGGCATGCCAGTCTCTCAAATTAGTCACTCCTGGTCATACATCTTCAGTGGGAGTTTCAAGATACCTATTGCACACAACACCTCTCATGAATAGAGTAAGTTTAAATTTGAGATGCTCTTATAATGACTACATCATAGCTGCTCATGATAAGGTTAACTTCAAACGAATAACTTGAAATTCCCTCACCAAGCTTTGCACACACTTTTGTAATGGCTTATGTAGACACCTAAATTTGGACACTTAATTGGTCCAAATTTACCCCTTTTTTGTTTAGATATCCTCTTATCCGCATTAATTAAGTAATATCACTATTATTTAATTAATACCTCTAAAGTTCTTCTAATCCCTAAGGTATCTAGTTAAATAATTAAATACCTTACCTCTTTAATTCCCCTTTCATCAAATGAATTAAATAAATATGACATTTATTTAATTCTTCACATGTCACATCATTTTATTAATCTTAACCCACCTCCTAATCTCTTAATTAGAGATGTGCACATGCCTAATCCTTGATTAAGATGTGTCACATCCTCCAACTTTTGTAAGTTGACTTCTAATCCTTATTAACCACTAATTATCTTCTAATTACTGATCAGCTAAGCCTAATCAGTACCTTGGTCAACTCTCCCCATCCCCCAAGGAATTTTTAATTCCTTTTTATTCATCCAAGGCACCTCTCTTCCCCATGTGAATTTTTAATTCACTTTTATTCCCCCAAAGAATCTGCTCTTCCCCATGCAAGTTCTAGAACCTTTGACTTGTCACATTACATGTGCCAAAGTTTTCTAGAATCTTTAACTTGTCACATCAAATCACATGTGGGTAAGTACTTACCTTTTTAAGCACCTTGTTTTATCCAAGGTACTTCTCACCTCTCTTTGGGAACATTGTCTTATCCATAAGATCTCCCAATCATTGTGAATTTTAAATTCCTTTTTATTCCTCTAAAGAATCTTCTCTTCCCCATGTGACCATTGAGAGGTCACGTCAAGGTACTTGCAAGTACCTCCATCACATGTCCTTCTTCCACCTCACTTACACCTCATCACATCCTTGGCCACTTCACATTCCACATGTCAAGATGTGAGGGCTTGTGAGTCTTCAACTCACCATAACCCTTCATCTTGGATTTGTTGGCTTAATCTCAACCATTTAATTCTCTAGAGAATTCAAATTCTTCTATAAATACCCCCTCTTTTCTCTCATTTAGGGACATTATGCATTTGATACCAAACTCTTGCCATTTTTCCATTTGAAACAACACTTAGCCATTTGTACCCTTATGCTACCAATTTGATTACTCAACTTGCAAACATTTTCCCTCATCTAATCAAGTCATTTAGCCATTAGCATTTGAATTTTATCATATTGTTCATCTTGCATCTAGCCATATCCATAGCCATCTAAGGAGCACACAAGCTTTCAAACATCAAGGGCCAACCAAGGGATTCAACAACACAAAGGTATAATCATTTACAATCTTTATTTCATCTTCTTTCTTTGTGTTATCATTCCTTAGGCTAATCTTTGAGGTGTTCCTTGTGTTGTTCTTTATTGCATAATAGTTATTTTGCACCTTTAGAATAGGATAAACTCAAGGCTTCACAACTTAAAATCATGATTGAGATTTTTCAAGATCATCAAAATAAGGATGTTGCATTGCTTTTCTGGTTGACATTCTCTTGGATGGCTCATAAATCTGCATTTTTTGCAAGGGGACACCAATCAATTTGTAGTAGGTTACTTACAAATAAGCAAAGTAAAAGAAGATGATAGCATTTCCATCAAACAAATTAATGTGCATACAAGTATAAATTAATAAGAACCGATGTGCATACTTACAAATTAATCCAACGAACCATCCGAGTTTGCTCTACTCTTTATTGTGTCAAGTATTGCCTCGTGGTCAGACTCATGAACCTTCCACAAGACCTTGTTCAAAGGCCCACCCCCATATTTGGTCAAACAAACATTGGATCCCACGACAAGGTTCGAGTAATGAAGAATCTTATGATGCATGTCAAAGTCTTGAAACAACCAATGTTTAACACTCTTATGTGGGTACCTTCTAAGCCATGTTCTAGTAACAACAACCGAGTCTTGGAAATAGGTTTCCATTTAATTGCAAATCATAAACATTAATTATTTCATGTATCTCCTAGATTCTTGGAATGTATTCAACAACACTAAGATTAGGATGAGATTAATATTTGATGAAATAATCATGATTATTGACATTTATAATTAATTATAAATGTAAGAAGCATGTGAGGGCGTCCATAGTGAGTTCCTAAATAATAGGGACACATGGGACACCCACATGGTAAGGTGACACTCACCTTGTGTTCAATTAACTATACGGAGTAACAGTTAACACTTTTGTATGCATGTAAAGATCCTAGGAGTTAGGATTTGATGTTTGCATGCTTGAAGTTCAGTTTAGTTTAGTTCAGATCAGTTAAGTTTAGTTCAGTTTAGTTTAGTTTAGTTTAGTTCAGAATCAGTTTAGTTTAGTTCAGTTTAGTTCAGTTAAGTTTAGTTATGGTTTAGTTGTATGTTAGTTAACTTCAGTTAACTTGGAATGCATGGCTAATAACATTGGGTTGTATGACAGATAACAGGGACTACCTCTAGTTAACAGGGGATGATCATTCTTTGGGAATGGTGTTGAGTAAATGTTTTAGTTAACTAGAAATCACTTGGAGCCAACTTGGGCGCCCAAGATGCTTTCTTGGAATTAACTCCAATGCATGATAAGATATTTCTAAAGGCTCTGTTAAGTGGGACCCTCTTTTGGGCGCCATCTTTGAGGAAGAGCTTTGTAATTATCACCGAAGTGAAGGATGAGTTGTAGCTTTAGTTTGGGACCCAAATGGGTAAAGCACATGTTCTAAGCTTTGGTCTTCATGGTAGAACTCAACTTGAAGCAATATGGCATACCTTTTCAAGGGCTTGAGCTTGTGCATTGTAATTATCACCATTTGGAGATTACAAGGTTGCATATTGTCTCTATATCTCATTCAAGTTGAAGAGAGTTTTCATAATTGTTATTGCGGGTGTGAAGAAGATTGAAAAGAGGAAGAAGCATTCTCAAGCAAGAATTGGAGCTATTGTAATTTAGAGATTGAATAATAGAATAATTCTTGGTGGAGTTTTTTCCCGAAAGGGTTTCTCCACGTTATATCTTGTGTGATCTTTCTAATATCTTGTCTAGTTCTTCTATCAACTTCTCTCTTCATTCTACAACAATAAAATGAATTAATCAAGATAATCACCCACAAAGAATATATGTAACAAAGAAAGAGCTTACTTAGATTAGCAATATTAAAGTTTTATAGAGTATTAAACTAAGAAAACACCTGATTTTTCAACAATAACTGGGGCCTCCAATTTCTTTTTGGCCTCAACACAATGATACAAGTAATAGTCTATTCCCTCTTCATTATCTTCATCTGCAATAACTGCATAAATTTTCCTTGCATTGATATGTGCAACAAATCTCTTGAAATTAGTCAACATTACGAATACACTACAAAGTAATATAACAATATGGAATTTTAAAAACTAAGCAAGCAAATATATTACCTGGTTGAACTAGATCTGATACGTGGTCAAAGTCGACCAATGATTCCATCTGTGTTAGTTCCAATGCTGTCAGAGGGCGTTACGTGTGAAGTGGGCTAAGATAAATTTTCAACCATTTGTCAACCCACTCCCTTGACTCACAATCATTTTAGGCTTGCATTGCACATGAAGAACAAAACCATGCCATCTTCCGTGTATCGATACTCCATGAACCTGCATTTGAGCTAAGGAAAGAGTGTAGCTCACTCAATCCTGTTAGTGTACAACAATCCTCATATGGTGCAATGTTAGTATCATCCATCAACCAAAAATACCTACAAACTAAAGGCATACCTTCATTACCTGGACCCATCGAAGAATTACACCACTTGACGATTGTTCTTGCATCTGTCAACTTTGCACTGTCTTTATACTTTAACTCTTCTCGTCCTAATGCTCTTTTCATGCATGCTCATGCACCATCATGCTCCCCCTTTCCATGCCCGACCTCACAAAAGTTCCGCATATGTTGTACACCTGTAATGACATGCATCCTACTCAACCAGTAGAACATGCGCAAGTTTTTGAACTGTGCTGCACAGTTATCCAACCATATTATATGTTGACCATATGCTATGCCCCTCTGAGCCAAATCACTATAGAACATCTGGAAGCAACCTTGCATGAACTCTGGAGAATGTGTGTGATCATCACTAATATAAAAATGATACTCCCTCAATACCTTTCTTTGGTCCTTTGTACTATCAGTTGCATGAATGAATGCTATTTGCACAAATATCGAAACCTGTGTGGAGTTGTAATACTGTGACTGCACCTCACGCTGTGGCTATAGAGTGTAGTTCTTTGCAAATTCAACCACTGATACTATGTTGCCAATTGGAAAGATGTCCTTGCATAACTTGAATTGCATGTCCAACCATCAGGCTCTATGGGTATGCCTTGCATACTCATACACTATATTGTCACGAAACATGGACATAAACTGATACACTAAAATCTTCTGAATAACCAAATCACACCTTTTTGCTTGAGACCCATCTTTTGTAGCATATGCCACCATTTTATACTTCCCGAACTCTACTAGTTTTTGTCCCACCTCATCTGTGCTTTCCATATGTTTACATACTAGCATACATTGCAAGCCATTGCAACAATCAGATGAACCATCCAAGCATGTTGTCCTGTAAAATATTTGGCCATCCTCTCTTTCACATAATTTTTTTGATTAGAACTCTTTTGAAGATTTTGGTGGGGCTTCTATGCCACAATCCTGTAAAACATTGTTAGTATGCAAATCACAACATATAGAACGATAAATATCATAATGGTTAGAGAATTCAATATGTAGTCTACAACAAGTAGTGCTTGTGTGATTTATCTTGACATAAAAAGGTTTAAGTATTTCAAAAAATCTTTGACAAATACTAATTTGAGGATAATACATTTGAAATTTACAAAAAAATTGGGTTTGAGTCATATCCAAAAAATGCTTTGGATGTGGCTCACGGTTCAAACTACCGATTCTCCTTCTTACCACATCTCTTTGATTCAGAAATGGCCTTGTGTTATTCTTCCAATACTCTTCAATTAATGTTCTCAATGCTTCAACAATTTTTTTTATCTTTTTGTGACAGTCTCCCCGAGAATGCCCATAATTCATTTGAATCAGTGCCCTCAATTCTTTGCCGCCTTTGAACGACTTTTGATAAAGTTTTTCTACTAATTCTCATTTGTTCACTCGTCTTTCTAATGAGACGAGCTCTCTTTGTTTGATTGCTTACCAAAGTCAATGTAATGACACGTCGTGTGACATTACTATCCTTGAGCGTGAGGTCTTACCCACACTCTCATATGCATCCATTAGATTCTTCACAATAGTGTTTTCACTTAGTGCATGCAATGTTCTCAACCCAATAATATTCATGATGTTTCTATACTTTATACCCCGCATCATTTCAACAAATAGTTGACATCTTGTAGTCTCATTTAGCCTTTCAAAGTAGAATTTCCAAATCTTATCAGCATATCGTCTACAAGTGCGTGTTGGAATCTTACCTTCCATGTGCTACAAAATATCCTCATCAATATTAATCAAATACTTTGGATTTCTAGGCAAAATTCTAGGTGGTGTTCTTCTAGGTACATACATCTCAACATTAGGAATTTCATCAATATTTAATTGAGGTGGGCTAGATTGCGTACCTTCGATCGAAGGTGGAGTAGAAGATGTATACCTTGAGGTTCTCATGGGGATGATGACATACCTTCTTTGTCAAATCCGAGTGATGATGTACTCTCAACTTGAGATGCATTAGATGGTGTCCAACCATATTCACTCGCGATAGATGGTGTCCCTCCATATTCACTTGCAGTAGCTAGTGTCCCTCCATATTCGATTGTGCTTAATGGTGTCCCTTCGTATTCACTTTCCATAGAGGGTGTGTTTCCAACTATGGTATCCAAATCTGTCTTAGCATGATGCTTTCGCATTCATGCCCTTTGTGCTGTCAAATCCTGTTCTCTTTTTGACGGTTGAGGTTCCTCTTCAGTTGGCTTGTTTTCATCAATAGTACCCAATTTCTTCTTTTCACAATATGCTGCCACCCGTTCTCTCTTCTTTGCTTTGAAGGTTTCATACTCTTCATCTATTAGTTTATTCCTTCTTCGTTTCTTCGGCATGGCGGATAATTTTACCTGTAGCATGGTAATGAGACGAATATTAGTTCCTAAAGTATTTGTCCATTCAAATAAATGAAATATATGTCATTCAAGGCTTCATAAAAAATACTTACAATAATCTTGTAAAAGACTATTTCTAGCATAGACAAAGGTGGTGTGGGGGCATGCCATGATTACAAGATAGGCAAAATTACATAGTTTTCCTTGTGTAAATGGGGTGTTAAAGAAGGGTTTTGATGAAATGTTGAAGGAACCTTCCATGTAATGGTTGTTTGAGTTTGTGCAAGGAATTTTTGAAGTGTTCTTGGTATTGGTGAGGTCTGGTAAGCCTGGTTGTCAAGACTTTCAATAAACCCTAGGTTATTTGCATGAAAGTTGAGGGTTTGGTGGTACAATGTTTTAGAGGTCAAGGATCTAAGAAATAATGGTTGAATTTGTTGTTTTGTAACACAATTAGTGACTGTTAGTTGAGATTTGGTGAAAAAAAAGTGTTTTGGAGGTACCTCCTTTGTAAAAGGGGGCTATTTGGTGGCCTACAAGGCAGGGCAGCCTATTGGTTTTCAATATTGTTGCAAAGAAACCTCTTGAAACATTTTGGTATGTTGTGTTAGGAGTTGAAGTGTGTCTCAAATGATATTTGTTAGGTCTTTATATGGCCTTCTCTAAAAGATATTGAGAAAAAGCAGTGTTTGAGGGCTACAAGCCTTTAGGTGTGTGTTTGGGATAAGTTGAGTGTATAGTGTTTAAGGGGCTGGTTTGTTGTTTTAGTATGATCATTTTTAGTTGGTTGGGGTCTTCACCACCTAGGTTGCTATCACATTGCCCCTACCTTCTCAACCCTACCCTATTGGCAAGCTAGTGGAGCGTTGGCAAGCTAGCTCACTCACTAGCTTGCCAATGCGATAGGGTTGAGAAGGTAGGGGCAACATATGCCTCGTAGAAATAGGGTGCCATAGTGATACATCATTGTGGCACCCAATTTATATGAGGCATACATTGCCCCTACCTTCTCAACCCTACTGAATTGGAAAGCTAGCTCACTCACTAGCTTTTCAATGCGGTAGGGTTGAGAAGGTACGGTAGGGTTGAGAAGGTAGGGGCAATGTATGCCTCATAGAAATGGGGTGTATCACCATGAAACCCCATTTCTATGAGGCATACGCTTCCCCTACCTTCTCAACCCCACAGTGACAGCCCATTTCTGTTAGGGTGACACCCCATTTCTATGAGGCATATGCTTCCCCTACCTTCTCAACCCCACTGTGACACCCCATTTCTATGAGGGTGACACCCCATTTCTATTAGGGTGACACCCCATTTCTATGAGGCATACGCTGCCCCTAACTTCTCAACCCTACTGCATTGGAAAGCTAGTGGAGTGTTGGCAAGCTAGCTCACTCACTAGCTTGCCAATGCGATAGGGTTGAGAAGGTAGGGGCAACGTATGCCTCATAGAAATGGGGTGTCACAGTGATGTAGGGGCAGCGTATACCTCATAGAAATGGGGTGTCATGATGTTGTATATCACCGTGACACCCCATTTCCATGAGGCATACGCTGCCCCTACCTTCTCAACCCTACTGCATTGACAAGCTAGTGGAGCGTTGGAAAGCTAGCTCACTCACTAGCTAGTTGCACCTTTCCCCATGTTGCTAACTTAGCCTTCAATAAAGAGTCTTCTAACAGTGGAGAGAAGGGTTAGAATCCCTTGTAGGTAGACTAATCAAGGAAACATTTAAAATATATCACAAATAAAAGTGATGAGGTAGGTTTAGTGATGAGGTAAATTTAGAAATAAAGATGGACACCAAAATAGTTTCTAAGATCTATATATGTGGGAGGAGTATATTCCAATTTTTTAGAGAGATGTATGGAAAATTTGGTAGCATAGACGAGGCAATGAGCTGCTTGGTATAATTGTTTGACAAAATACCTCATTGAAAGCTTCAGAGAGTGGTATGCACTTCCATAATAAAGGATTGAGAAATGATGTTTTATTTTACTTAAAATGTATGTCATATATATGTGTATAGAAAATGTGGAAGCATACACAATGTAAGTCAATTGTTATATAAAAAAATGCCTCAAAGAGATGTGGTTTAAAAATGTAATTGGCAAGTGTATAGAATTGTGTAATTTAAAATGTGCATTGACAACCTGAGGTTATAATCACAAACAAACAATGATCAACATGGAATACGCAAATAACAAAAATGAAAGCAAGCCATAATAGAATGAAAGAAAATGTGTAAAGACTTCACATACCTAAAAAACTAGAGTTTCAAATGGAGGAGTTCAACCCAATTATATAGCCTTAGCTTCTTCTTTCTTCAAACTCCTCAACAATTTGACTTTTTCAAAAGCTTGTTCCCCTCCAAACTTCATTTGTATATTAGTTTTCAATAGAATTCAAACTTGAATTGATATTATATGTCTTTCAACGTGAAAAATCTGCTATTTCATGCAAAGGTGGTAGAAAGATCATGAAAAAGGTGGTGGAATGTGACAAACATGCATGCACACTTCACAACATCAAAAAGCTACTTTTTGTCGGAGCACGCATAGAACCAGGAGAATATGCAGAATGTGGGTCTTGAGATCACAGGTATATTGATTTTTTTTACCATTTTTAGTGCAACACAAAACATGCCCACGTTATAACGCAAGCGTGCTATTTCTTCATAAAATAGCCATATCTCTACTTCTTCAAAACGCGCTCGTGTTATGAGAAAGTTGGTTTTATAATAGATTTCTTTTATCTCTCTTTGTCTATACCCTATATACCCTAATTCTATCTCTCTCCCACTCCCTCCCTCTCTCTCTCTCTCATCTCTCCCTCGTCTCTCAATCCCTATACCCTCTCCCTCTCTCAACTCCCTCTCTCTCACTCACTGACTCCTTCTATCTCTCTCCCCTCTACGCTCTAGCCTTAACCCTTATACCCTCTATCCTCTACCCTCCCTCTCTCTCTCTCTCTCTCTCTCTCT